>CM073586.1:99596387-100133887 GCA_037074715.1 Magnolia kwangsiensis
CATCGCAATGTTAAACACCTTATAAACGGTTTGGATGGAATATAAACATCAAGGTGGATCTCAGGAAGGTTTTCATGGTAGGTATTTCTTTTCCTAAATTTTCCTTTCGTGTGGTCTGTTTGAGTTCTGGATTCAGACAAAATTTTATCACTTGTCCTAAAATGAGCTCACCAAAAAGATGAACAGGGTAGATTTCCAATAAACATGGCGGTGGGCCCCACCCAGTACCCTTACGCAGGAACTCCTTTTGCAGGAAATCCGCGTCCCTAGATACTCCTGTTTTGCTGAACTGTGATTGGTCCGTGGCATCACCGACGTTGCCATTTAATGTTACCAATACCATTCATCCTTCGGAAGCGGATTGGCCGGGGTACCACACACCAGCTGTATAGCTGGTGTAGGTACGTGTCGTGGGAAGACGAGCACTGATGCTCCTCGAGCTCCGAGTTGTGCGAACGGTTCAGAGGGAAACGGAGTGGCTACTCCCTCTGCCACCATCCCAGTGGCTAATGGTCATTTCTCTGTAGGCCCCATCATAATATATGTGTTTCATCCATTCCGTTTATCCCTTTTTAAAGATCATTTTAGATCTTGACCCCAAAAATGAGAGGAATATAAGTCTCAGGTCCATCACACCACTGGAAAACAATAGTGATTAGATATCCATCGTTAAAATCCTCCTAAGGACCACTGTAATATTATTGGACATCCAATCCGTTGATTAGGTCATACAGGCCCAAATGAAGGGAGATCAGCTTGATCCAAAACTTTTATGGCCTGAAAAGGTTTTTAATGGTTGACGTTCATTCAACACCATTTCCCTTAATGTGGTCCGCTTGAGATTGGGATATACCTAATTTTTAATCTTTTATGTTAAAATTATATGTAAAAATAGATGAAGGCATGGATGAAACATGTACATCATGGTGGTGCTCACATAGCACCTATCACCCATTGGCTGGTGGCAGGAGGATCGCTACTCCCCCTGCCCGGCAAATGGTTAGTCGGTGCTCTGTGGGCCCACCACGAGGGTTTCCATTAACTATCCCCCACCATATCATTTCTCAAAAGAAAACATGAGAACCATAGGACGCAGTTTGGCTAATGGTAGCTGCTCCGTGAGCTCCACCATAATCTATGTGTTTCATCCACGCTGTCCATCTGTTTTTTCAGATTATTTAATGGCATTAGTTCAAAAATGATGTAGATTCAAGTCTTAAATGGACCACATCACTGGAAACAGTATTGATTGAATGGCTCTTATTAAAGATTTCTTGAGGGACCACAAAGCTGATATTTGTTTTTACCCTTCGTCCAGGTCTATATAACCTAATCAACGGTTTGGATTTCAAATAAACATTACAGTGGGACCTAGGAGATTTTTAATGGTGGACATTGAATTACTACTGTTTTCCTTTTCTGTGGTATGGTCCACCTGAGATTAAGATCTGCCTTATTTTTTGATCAATTCCTAAATTGATCCACAGAAATGATGGACCGCGTGGATAAAACAGGTACATCATGGTGGGTCCACAGAGCACTCACCAGTAGCCACCGGCCACTAGCAGCGTCACTAACCAAACCACTCCCGAGAGCGACAAGCTAACTAATTGTAACATGTCAAAGCTGATAAGTGCTACGTGGTTGAATCTGTGCCATTCTTATAAGGGCCTGTGTGAAATCGAGGAAGATTGTATTCGATACAGAGTCAAGCGGATTTGAAATCGCGTGCCGGCTTTTATCATAGGATTGAAAAATATTCCCACCAATGGCAGTTTCTCGCCACACTTTTCCCATCCTAGGGTTTACCCACTCCAGTTACTGTGGAAAACTAGATGAGGGGCATCATGATGTTGATGAGAAATCCAAACCATAAATCATAACATAACAAAAAAAAGTAGGGAGACAAACGTCAACTATATGTGCCACATAGACTACATGTTTGCTGCCAGTGATGTACAGTAACTTAAGTGGACTTATAAGAGGGTGTGCATATGGTATTAGATGGAATTAAGTGAGATAGAATTGCATTTGGCCATGCAAAAATCCAGCATTTGCTGAGGATAGGAAAAGTTGAGATTAGGTGAGATGAAATTGCATTTGATTCCATGCAAAAATCTAGCATTTGGCGAGGATAGGAAAAGTTGAGATTAGGTGAGATGGAATTGCATTTGATTCCATGCAGGATTCATGTGGATTTTCAAATTCAATACACATGTGGGCCTTACATTGATGTATACGTTTATCCATGATGTCCATCCATATATATCATTTACATTTGACATTCTGGTTATATATGTGTACAAGTGAACGACATCCATTGTGAATTTGGTCTGTTGATTACAATTTTATGGTCCACCAAACATAACCTTACTTAGTCTGATGTTTTTTTATAGCAAAAGTTTTATCCCAAGCATAGGATTGAATGGCTACAATATCATGGTATTTCTAAACATACAATCATTATATAATAATGATGTTAATCATATCAAATTAATACAATTCAATACCATTCAATTCCAATACGACCAAACACGTCCTAAGGGAATTGATTTGTTAGATAAATACATTTTAAAGAAATGCGTTGACTTATGAACACTGAACAGACACTACTCACCAATTGTATGCTTAATATCTTTGCGACTTGTCTTTAACTTATTGAGCAAGCCCAGCTTCAACCTACATTGGCCTTGGTATTGACCCGGTCTGCTCTAAACTAACATGGACTAGCCTTGGGCTTGGCCCATAGCCTGACCTGGCCCTTTAAAGAGGGCCAAGGCCTCTCTAGCCCATTACGGCTTAATCTGGGCTAGGGCTAGGACTAGAGCTAAGAGCTTTAAGGTAATACCAAAGCCCACCTCAGCCAAGACCTACCACGTGCTATCCCTATTATATAAGAATCATGATCGCCCATAGGAGGGTTTAAATGGTGGATTCTCTTTCTCCATTTTAAATTTGCCATCTTTTTAGGATCACATCCTAACATGAGCTGACTTAAAAGAATGAATATGGTAAATACAATACATACAACAGGAGAGGCATTACAAAGCTTGGGGTTAAAGAGATTCCACTCAAGTCTCTAATTACACAACTGTGGAGCTGTTGGAGAACCAAAATTCAGATAAAAGGTGCTTCTCAAAGAATACAGCTTCATACGGCCCACCATTATATTTATGATATTCGACATAATGCATGAAAGGGTCCTTGAACAACCATTAAGGTCCTGGCTAGAGGCAGATGGTCCTATTGGCACTTGATGGGACCTGTGGTGATGTATGTGTTCTACCCACCATTCATTTTGAAAAATCCTTTTATAGGATGAGCCAAAGGAGAGGCAGCTCAGATGTTCAAGGAGGCCACACCACATGAAATAGTGGGAATTAAATGGCTGGTATTGAAAACCTATTGAGGGCCACAAAAGTTTTGAATCAAGCTGATATTTATGTTTTCTATTCATTTATATTTGTATGAAATTATGAATAGGTTGAATAGCAAATAATCATCATGGTTGGCCCTAGGAAGGTTTCAATAGTAGGAATCATTATAACCATAGGTTCGTGTAGTGTGGTCCACGTCAGCCTTTGTTCTACTTCCTTTTTAGGCTCATGTTCTAAAATGATCCTTCAAAATGGATAAACAGCTGGGATAAAAAGACGTATATCACATAGGCTCTACAGAGTGTATGAGAGGATCATGGTCTCTAGTTAGGTCTTGTTGGAATAGCAGTCAATCCACGCCCTTACTCTATTCATAATTTGTGCCCAATCATGTTAGTAACATGAATGAAATAATTTACGACTGAGGTTACATGGGAATTTTATTACTCTGCTGGCCCACTAGAAAACCATCTATTAGAAACATGGCAGTACATATGGCAAAATCTTTTTTTTTTTTTTTTTTTATAATTTTTTAATCGCATGAGCCTGATAATGCTTCATCGTTGGGCTGTGGTTAGAGTTTGAGGGCTTGTTACAGAATTGACTTAGATTAGACCTGAGTATAAAATATCATGAGGATCCAAAATTCAAGTGGGCCACCCTTGAGAAGCTGACATTGAAATCTTTTTGGAATCCATTGGAATTATATTCCATCCAATTGTTCATAAAAAGGGAAAAATCAAATATTCTCCTCGTAAATACCACCCACTTCAGTTTCTTATTTGCTTAATTTTGATCATAATAGCTAAAGTGATTTTGGCCCAATGG
Organism: Magnolia kwangsiensis; assembly: GCA_037074715.1. Classification (NCBI taxonomy): domain Eukaryota; kingdom Viridiplantae; phylum Streptophyta; class Magnoliopsida; order Magnoliales; family Magnoliaceae; genus Magnolia; species Magnolia kwangsiensis. The sequence continues at coordinate 99,600,593 of CM073586.1, forward strand.
ATGGACGGATAGGATTTTATGGGGACATGACAATGTACTCCGCTCCTTGTTACATGCTTCTTACTAAATTCTCCCATCCTTACTAGAGTTGGGAATCGAGTCGAGTTGGACTGAGTTAGGGCTGACTCGACTCGATCTGGTTTTGAAATAGGCCTGACTCGACTCGATGCGATTTTGAAATAGGTCTAACCCGAACTCGAATCGACTCGATACCGAGTCCAGCATGCCTGACTCGATCTAAGTCTATTCTGACCTAGACTGATCCGGACCAAGTCTAATCCGGTCAGAAGTACCGAGTCAGGTCGAGTTGGCACTGAGTTAGACTGAGAGATGAGGGAGGGAGAGACCAAGAGAGTGGAGAGGAGAGAGGAGGATGAGGAGGAGGGTGGTGGTGGTGGGTGTTTGCCGCGCTTGGAAGATGAGGAGAGAGAGAGAGAGAGAGAGAGAGAGAGAGAGAGAGAGAGAGAGAGAGAGAGAGAGAGAGAGAGAGAGAGAGAGATTTTGATATTGGGTTAGGTAGGGTGTGACGGGTAGGATTAGAGAGTCAGGTCTAACCGAATCGAGTTTCAGGTCGAGTTATATAGTAACTCGAACTCAACTCGGTTTAAGTTCGGATCGAGCAAAGCCTACTTGATTCAGACCGACTCACCCATTCGATTTGGTTCAGTTCAGGTTAAGTTGGACAAGTGTAGTTAGCCAGATCAAGTCGTCCGGTGCTCGCCTCTAATCCTTACCAAATTCGTAGCCATCTTACATGTTACTCATAAATGTGGTGCTAAGTTGCTGTTGATCGGTGCTGGCATCATTGACGAGAAGACAGTGATACGCTAGTGGTTCTAACACAAATATAAACGGTTCAAATAAAGAACGATCTCATGCCCAACCAGAAAAAACAGGCAGCCCCATTGGCTAGGGTCTTACCGGGTCCTGGCACTTTATTTGAGGTCCCAAATCCTGAACCAGTTGAGCACGGTTCTTATTGGGCATGCATTTTTGGTCTTAAATAGCCTTATTTTTTCAAGCATTGGTCGTCCAACCCATTAGCTACACCGTTTAACAGACTCTTCTATTGATGTTGCCTTTTTCATCTTAGCATAATTCATTCATCTACCTCATTAATGTGTTTAGAACTTAGATATTTTGTCAAATATGTATGAATTAGAGAGATTTTGAGATGGGATACAACAAGCATACATTAAAAAAGACTGTGGGCTATATACTTTATCATCCTATTTCAACAAATTGTAGGATAATTTTGTAATTATTATTTTTTATTTGACTATCCTATATGAGGGATCGATGCCAGGTCGGAATGGAAGGTCACCACCATTAGCTACGATAATGAGTCAGTGTGTTGTTGACCTACCTCATATAGAAGTGTAAGTATGTCATGAAAATAGGCTCTAGGCTTTTGGACGCATGCATTAGTAGATCGATTTAAAATTTTAGAATGAGAGATCTAAAATTTTTTGAACGAGGGATCCATCATGCATCGACTCATCGATATACTAGTGTTGACAAATTTAATCCTTACGCCCCAAGACGTACAAAGACTTTAGGGTTTTTGTGACGTTTGCTTTAGCTCCTCACTTTGAAGAGTTTACATTGGCAGTGATATGTGAGTGGTGATGGATACATGCATTAAGGTTTAGTTAGGGCTTATGTGATTCAACATAGATCTAACTTGTTTGTTAGAACATATTTATGGACGGACATGGATTTACTGCTAAAGCCTTTTGCAGTAAGTTCTTGCGTTGGGATGCTACGTGGGGCCCAGCATGATGTTTATGAAAATTCCACCCTGTTCATCCATTTTTTCAGATCATTTTAGGACAATAGAATAAAAATAACGTGTATAAAAAACTTAACTGGGCTGCACAAGAGGAAACAATCTAGATTTAGCGACTACCGTTTAAACATTTATATGGCCACAAAAGTTCATTACAAGGCTAATAGTTTTGTGTTTTCACTTCATCCAAGTGGGAATGAACTTATAAACAGTATGGATGGAAGATAAACATCAAGATGGAGACCAGGAAGGTTTCAGCTGTGGAGAACTCTTTCTCCAATTTTCCTTTTTGTATGGCTTTCTTGAGTTTTGGATCCATGTGATTTTTGGTCCCATCTCTTAAAATGATTTGAAAAAACAGATAAATGAGGTAGATTTTTCATAAACATCATGATGAGCCCCACGTAGCATCCCAGCGTTGGAACTTCTTTTGAAAGGCCATTGCAAGAAATCCGGATCCTTTATGGACTACTATGTACCATTGGACACATGATTAGGTTCTTAAAGAGCTAAAACTTACTACCAAAGGACATGGAAGAAATTCACCTACAAGAAAGGTATTTAAGTCATTCAATTAGGTGCATACACCAACAATTAGATGCACCTACCTCCTGATGGGGATTTTTCTCCTCATTGGTGAAATCGATGAAATCGAATGGGTTTCGATATCATCGATAATTGCAGGATTTTTCAATCCTGGTCGCTGGACTGTTTTTTGTTCCTGTCGATATGATCGAGTGACCTGTCGATCATATCGAGGATGTTATCGAGGATGTATCGAGAGTGTCTCGATGGGATCGATAATTGATGAAATTTTACCCCTGGTTGCTGGACAGTTTTAGTCCTGTCTCGATATGATCGAGCGACTTTCAGATGGCATCGATGCTGTTATCGAAAGACCGTCGATATGATTGAAGATTTTCGCAAATGCGATTGCGGAAGCACAGATTTTACGAATTTTGTTTCCTATTTGGGTTCTACCTCTTTCTATTCTTATATAAAGGGGTGTATTCCAGGATATTCTAGGGTTTTCTAAAGCTTTGCAAGGGTTTGCAAAAGGGTTTGGTGTGAGAGAGAGAGAGAAAGAGAGAGAGGAAGCTTGTGGAAGGGAGGCTATGCTCGTAGAGGTGATCTACCATATCTCGGCACTTTCACGTCCTCGTAATCGGTGAGATCTCTCCATCTTCTTTGTTTCTCTTACTGTTTATCCGCTCTTGCGTGAGTGAAGAAGGTTTGATTTAAGCGGTGTGTGCTTATGATCAGTTGTAACGTTCTACTTTATAGTGGATTGTTGATCTGGACGAGATCCCGTGATTTTTACCTCTTTGAGGGTTTTTCACGTAAAAATCCCTGGTGTTGTGTGATTGATGCTTTGATTTACTTCATTGCTTTTTATTATCCTATAATTCTGGTTTGTTCTGGAGGGCTAGATCTTAAGATTTTGTGCAAGGCCCCCAACAAAGTAGTATCAGAGCTTAAGTTTATTGAACGGGTAGGATCGGTTTGGAATTATGGAAGGTGGCTCATCAAGGATGATCAACCTCAATGGTTTTAAATGGACCATATGAAAGGCTAAGATGGAGGACTTGCTTTATTGCAAGAATTTATATTCTCCAATTTTAGGCATATCAGCAAAATCCAAGGATATGTCTGATGATGATTGGAAGAAGTTGGACCGGAAGGCTGTGTGATTTATTAGACAATGGTTAGATGATTCTGTATTCCATCATGTGTCTACGGAAACCTCAGCCACTATCCTATGACTGAAATTACAAGGGCTGTATGAGAGGAAGACAGCCGGTAATAAAATCTTCCTGATAAGGCGACTTGTGAATCTCAAGTTCAAGGATGGTGGTTCTGTGGCCTAGCACATGAATGGGGTTAGCAATATAGTGAACCAACTCTCTTCTATGAAGATGGTCCTGGATGATGAATTGCAGGCTTTGCTATTGCTTAGTTCATTGCCTGACAGTTGGGAGACATTGGTGGTGTCTCTAAGTAACTCCGCGCCAGACGGAAAGATATCCATAGAACAGGTTACTAGCTGTCTCTTCAATGAAGAGATAAGGAGGAAGTCTCAGGGGTCTACTCAGCAAGAGGCACTTGTGACACAGGAACGGGAGAGAGGAAAGAACAGGAAGGACGGGAAGGCTCGAGATAAATCAAGAGGCAAGTCGAGTAACAGAAAGGATGTTGAATGCTGAAACTGTGGTAAGAAGGGCCACTACAAGCATGAATCTCGTAAGAATAAGAACGACAAGAAAGGAAAAGGAAAGGAGAAGGAAGATGAATCCGATCCTACTGCGGTCGCTTCAGATGGCGACGTTGTTATTATTCTTTCAGCAGATCACGATGTATGTCTCACGGATACGAGTCAGGACACCGACTGGGTGATTGACTCAGGAGCTTCTTTTCATGCGACTCCACGCAGAGATTTCTTCACAAGCTACAAGTCAGGTGACTATGGAACTGTGAAGATGGGAAATTCTGGCATATCGAAGATCGTGGGAGTTGGTGATATTTGTGTGAAGACCGATGTGGGCTGCATGTTGGTTCTCAGGGATGTGAGGCATATCCCAGACCTTCGCCTCAACTTGATGTCGACTGGAAGGTTGGATGATGATGGCTATGAAAGCCGGTTTGCTGGTGAGCGCTGGAAGTTCATCAAGGGTTTGTTGATCGCAGCTAGAGAAAAGAAGTGTTGCACCCAGTACAAGGCAAGTGTCAGTGTATGCAAGGGTAGGTTGAACGCAGCGGAAGATTCAGCTATTGACATGTGGCATAGGCGTCTAGGTCACATAAGTGAAAAAGGGCTTCAGCTACTAGCGAGGAAGCGACTCCTTCCAGACGTGACAGGTATACCTCTCAAAACCTGTCTTGATTGTTTATCAGGGAAACAACATAGAGTTTCATTCATTAAAACTTCTTCTCATGTTAATAAAGTGCATGCATTAGATTTGGTTTATTCTGATGTGTGTGGTCCTATGAGGACAAAAACCTTGGGTGGGGCATTGTATTTTGTTACTTTTATAGATAATGCATCTAGGAGAGTTTGGGTTTATACATTGAAATCCAAGGACGAGGTCTTTGGTGTGTTTAGGTTATTTCATGCTATGGTCGAGAGAGAGACATGTAGATCATTGAAGTGCATCCGCACTGATAATGGTGGTGAATACATCGACGACTTTCATGAGTACTGCAAGTCCCTGGGTATACGGCATGAACAGACGGTTCCCAAGACCCCCCAGCATAATGGTGTAGCTGAGTAAATGAATCACACCATTGTTGAGAGAATCAGATGCATGATATCCCATGCAAAGTTGCCCAAGACGTTTTGGAGAGAAACAATGCACACGACAGTGTATCTGATAAACAGGTCTCCATCAGCCCCATTGAATGGAGAAGTACCTGAGAAGGTGTGGACTGGACTGGATCCATCGTACAGTCATCTCAGGGTGTTTGGATGCAGGGCATCCGTCCACGTACCAAGGGACGAGAGGTCCAAGCTCGATATGAAGATCAGACAGTGTGTGTTCTTAGGGTACGGTGATGAAAAGTTCGGTTACAGATTGTGGGATCCGACCGAGAGGAAGCTCGTCAGGAGCAGAGATGTGGTTTTCTTTGAAGATCAGTGTATTGAAGACATTGGTAAGTCAGAGAAGAACCAGCCTAGTTCAGGTGAGCTAGAGGACATGGATCCGGTTATTCCTCCCGTGGTGCCTGATGACGGGGGAGTACAACAACATGTAGAGGATGAGGGAGTTCCTACAGAAGATGGACCGGGGGAGCAGACCCCACTTGATCCACCCGTTGAGCCACAGGTGAGGAGGTCATCTAGGGACAGGAAACCGTCCAAGAGGTACTCGTCGCATGAGTACATTATGCTGACTGATGGGGGAGAGCTAGAAGACTTTTCTGAGGCTCTAGCCAACGAGCATAAGGAGGAGTGGTTGAAAGCTATAAAAGAGGAGATGGAATCCTTGCATAAGAACCACACCTATGACATAGTGAAACTGCCTAAGGGTAAGAAAGCTCTGAGTAATAAGTGGGTGTTCAGAAAGAAGGTTGAGCAGAAGAATTCATAGACGAGGTTCAAGGCCAGACTTGTGGTAAAAGGGTTCGGTCAGAGAAAAGGCATAGACTTCGAGGAGATATTCTCACCAGTGGTGAAGATGACATCCATACGGGTGTTGCTTGGGTTGACGACTAGCATGGATCTGGAGATAGAGCAGTTGGACGTTAAAACTGCTTTTCTCCATGGTGACCTGGAAGAAGAGATCTACATGCACCAACCAGAAGGGTTCGAACTCAAGGGCAAGGAACATATGGTGTGTAGGTTGAGGAAGAGCTTGTATGAGCTGAAACAAGCTCCACGGCAATGGTACAAGAAGTTCGATTCGTTCATGTTACAGCATGGGTATGACAGAATGGAGTCGGACCATTGTGTGTTCACGCGCAAGTTCTTAGATGGTGATTTCTTAGTTCTGCTCTTATATGTTGATAACATGCTCATCATGGGAAAAGACATCAAAAAGATTGACAGATTGAAACAGGAGTTGGGTAAGTCTTTTGCGACGAAAGACTTGAACTCGGCTAAACAGATCCTAGGAATGAAGATAACCCGTGACAAAAGTAGCCAGAACCTTTAGCTATCATAAGAGCGGTATATTGAGAAAGTCCTATAGCGGTTCAATATGAATGCAGCGAAGCCGGTCAGTACTCCACTGGATGGTCACTTCAGATTGAGCGACAGACAGTGTCCCAAGAGGAAAGCATAGGTGGAAGAGATGCAGAAGATACCCTACGTGTCAGCTGTAGGAAGTTTGATATATGTTATGGTGTGTACACGCCCAGATATATCATATGCGGTTGGTGTGGGCAGCCGGTATCTTGCCAATTCTGGCAAAGAACAATGGACAGCGGTGAAGTGGATACTGCGGTATTTAAGAGACTCATCCAGGTTGAGCCTATGCTATGGTGACGGTAAACCTGTGATAGAGGGCTACACAGATGCAGATATGGCAAGCGACATAGACTCCAAGAAGTCTATATCGGGGTTCATATTTACGTTTATAGGGGGAGCAGTTTCTTGGCAGAGCAAGCTACAGAAGGTCGTAGCATTGTCGACGAGAGAGGCTGAGTACATTGCAGTCACAGAGGCATGTAAAGAGATGCTTTAGATGAAGAGGTTCCTACAGGAACTTAGCCTGAAGCAGGAGGAGCACGTGGTCTATTGCGATAGTCAGAGTGCTATACACTTGAGCAAGAATCGAAGTCAGTACTCCAAGTCGAAGCACATAGAGGTTCGATATCATTGGATTAAAGATACTTTGGAACAGAAGGTGTTACAGTTTGAAAAGGTCCACACGGACGATAATGGGTCAGACATGATGACCAAGGCTTTGCTCAAGGGCAAGTTTGAGGTTTGTAGAAACCGGGCTGGCTTGAAGAAGGTGCATTCCTCTTGAGTCGAAAGAGGAGAGATTTGATGGGAATTTTTCTCCTCATTGGTGGAATCGATGAAATCGAATGGGTTTCGATATTATCGATAATTGCAGGATTTTTCAATCCTGGTCGCTGGACTGTTTTTTTTATCTTGTTGATATGATTGAGTGACCTGCCGATCATATCGAGGATGTATCGAGAGTGTCTCGATGGGATCGATAATTGATGAAATTTTATCCCTGGTTGCTGGACAGTTTTGGTCCTGTCTCGATATGATCGGGCGACTTTCAGATGGCATCGACGCTGTTATCGAGAGACCGTCGATATGATCGAAGATTTTCGCAGATGCAATTGCGGAAGTGCAGATTTTGTGGATTTTATTTTCTATTTGGGTTCTACCTCTTTCTATTCTTCTATAAAGGGGTGTATTCGGGATTGGGGTGTATTTCAGGGTATTCTAGGGTTTCCTAAAGCTTTGCAAAGGTTTGTAAAAGGGTTTGGTGAGAGAGAGAGCGAGAGAGAGAGAGAGAGAAAGAGAGAGAGGAAGCTTGTGGAAGGGAGGCTATGCTCGTAGAGGTGATCTACCATATCTCAGCGCTTTCACGTCCTCGTAATCGGTGAGATCTCTCCGTCTTCTTTGTTTCTCTTACTGTTTATCCGCTCATACGTGAGTGAAGAAGGTTTGATCCAAGCGGTGTGTGCTTGTGATCGGTTGTAACGTTCTGCTTTATAGTGGATTGTTGATCTGGACGAGGTCCCGTGGTTTTTACCTCTTTGAGGGTTTTTCACGTAAAAATCCCTCGTGTTGTATGATTGATACTTTGATTTACTTCATTGCTTTTTATTATCCCATAATTCTGGTTTGTTCTGGAGGGCTAGATCCTAAGGTTTTGTGCAAGGCCCCCAACACCTCCCCTCATAAATACATGTTAAAACTTAAAACTACTATATTTGAGGTAATTGATTGTTTTACCCATATTTCCATGCAAATAGTTGTAGACATAAATTTTAGTAGTTTCTGGGTTAACATCTAGGTTTTTTTTTTTTTTTTTAAATTTTATTTTATTTTTATGGTGTGGTCCACATGATACTTGTATTAGCCAGATTTATTATGCATGCATGCAATTTTTACGGTGGGGTGGAGTGGCTGTTGGACAGTAAGATTTAAAAATGAAAATAATAGGAAAAGAGGTTTTAAATGAAGTCAATGGTACTTTGAAAATTAAAAAATGTGACTATTGTTCAGCACATGGCTTATATTTCACTCATCAAAAACCTAGATCAACTAAAATAGCACATGCATTTTTAATTCTTTAATATAAGTAGCTCATTTGAACTTATCCATTCTGTATGTAGTCCACACCAATCATAGTGGTAGGAAGATCATGCAACGAAGGCTTTATGGCATACACTATGACAGCCATCTAAAATCCATACACCCATATAATCGACGCATATGTTGAGGTGATTCTTGTTAGAGCATCATGTAAGAACTCTATAAGGTGGGCCTTATTGATCAATGGTCTGAATTGTCCCGAGGGTTGGATTATGTGATCGGGTGCATCAGTGGACCCTACTAAGTTGTGATGCATCTAGAAATTCGTGTAAAGGATGAGGTCGTACTATTGTGATATGCACACAATGTCGTAAATGACCTAAGATTGTCAATTCGTGTGGAGACTTTCAGGTAGAGGAGTTTTGATGGGTTTCAAACTCTTCTTCTCTCGAAAGTATAAAACAAGGTTGGGTCCCCGATCCAACACCATCCATAGAAGTTACAATCCTATCACAGCTTATTTAAAGGGTGTAAGGAGAAGAAGATCTTGACAATCCGATTTCACAGCAATGGCGACACAACAAGGTATGTCGTCTTCTTTATCAGTCATTCATATCCAATGTACAGTAAATCCTACGGCTATTCCACATCTAGATTTAACACGTCATCCGAAAAGTAGGGCAGATCTAAAGCATAAGTGGGCCACAAAATAGGAAATATGGAGATGCTTGCGGTTGAAACCATGAGAACTATTCTCTCTCTCTCCACCTAGCCAGCACCTTGCCTACAATTTCTCTCATTTGTCTTCTCCTTTTGGATCTCTCCAGCATTTTCTCTCTCCCAACCACTATCGTAAATGTGTTGCTTGTGCCACTTCCCCTAGTTCTTATACCATTTCCATTGGACCAAACATCTAACTATCAACCATGCATGTGTACCATTTATCTAATGATCCCATCCAACCTCAAATATTTAAAACAAGCTGGCTTGTATAACAATATTGACAATGTTCATGTTGGATCTAATTACTCACCATTTGTATGCTTAAAATACCTATAGATCAGATCGCTATAATATTCTGGTCAAAATGATGTTTGGTGGGCCTAGCTTATGGCTTATTTTGGATTTTTAAGTACAGAAAAGAATATATTTGAGTGGAACACATGTGAGAAACAAGCTACGATGCCAAACGTGTTAAGAGATGTGGTCATAAATTAAGTAGCCCATCTATAGGACCGGCCATGTACCAATAATAATAATGCACTTAATAAGTGAGCCAGACATGTATATTGATAGTATGTATTTTTAAACCATATATATATTTATGAATATTCATTTTTTTCATACGATTTTGACCTATCTGCTCAATAAATTAATATTATTTTTAATCCATGGCAGATAATATACTTAACCTTGTAGACATATGAAGTCTCGGTATCTATTCCCTAGTGGGGGTGGCTAACAGTGATGTGTGAACAGACAGAGGGTGTACTATATAAAAAACAAAAAAAACCAAACATATTCGGCCGCCCTTACTATGTCGTTACCCATAATAGTTTGTGAGTTTGAAATTTCTACTCTTACCATGTCTTCAAAAATCTTGAAATATCATTGTCTTTTGTTAGTGTTGGAAAGCAGGAGCTCTTTCATGGTGACTCAGATAGAAAGGGCCTTAGGAATCATTAAGAGCTGTTAATATGCATAGCCGAAAGTGTTTTGTCATTTTCAATTTTTGAACTCACCAAATCAAGACAGTGACTCACTGAGTCGACTCAGAACTTAGACCCATGTTGTTAATATTACATCACTTGGGTCACAGCAGTTAGACCATGATGCCTCACTTATGCTGCTATGCAATCCATTTCACTGAGCTTGATTCAGTGAATTGACCGTTCTGACTCATCCAGGTTTGGGTTGAGTTTAAAACCAGCCGTACTCCACTGACACCTTATGATAAAATGAAAATCATGTGGTGCATTTAGAAGTGGGCCCTACTTACTATAAAAGTAAACAATAAATGGTTATTGTGCATTGGATTCCCTCAAAAATTCCGAGTGGGCCTTAATAATGCTTGTACTAGGTTCACATGCATTTATTACTGCTGTGATCTATGCTTTATGGGGGAGAATCTCATCTCTTTTCAAGCTAGCTGTACCAGGATTTTCACTAGCAAGGATGACTAGTGATTATTCTTCACTTCCGATCTTCTCCACCGTTAATTTTAATGTAGCCCATGTATAGGATGATCGAGAACATTGATCTCATGGGGCCCTAAAGATGTCCTGATTGGATAATCATAGTTGCTGATTTTTCAATTTTATTATTACGATTGGACATTTATTCATTTGTTTTCCTAACTTTGTTTCTGCCGCTCAATTAATGTAGGACCACGATGAAATGATCAAGATAATTTGATCACCTTGACTTTTTGGGCATGACTCATGAAGATGGTGTTTGACTATTTTAACTTCTCAGTTCACCCTTGATGTATGCCACATGTCTGGAGTGATGGATGAGGATTTTGATGTTTTTGAAGTCTTAAATCAATTAAAACTAGGGCTGGATTTGTTTCCTATGCCCTGATTGTGATTCCTTCAAAGGTTATATATTTAGGTGTAATCAGAATTGAAAGGTATTATTTGGATATTTTTATTTCATTATAGGGTTTTAAGGGTGTAACTGGAGTTGATTTAAAGTTGTTGGGATTGGATAATCTTTCTACTTTTATAATTTTCTACCTTTACAGTGATATTCATTTTATACGATACTTTTTTTTTCAAAAGGTTTTTTTTTTTTTTAAATAAATTGGAGTGTTTATAACGTGATTGGATTACAATCCATGTGTGCTTTTGCGGTCCCCAACAGATTCTCCAATGTTTTCCTCGTGACCGATTATAAAGAGATTGATAGTAGATTACCTGAAATATTTAGTTTGTACAAGTGGGGCCCAATGTTCAGTGATATTAAAGACTGAAACGTTGATATGATGGGACTCATCATCGACGATTCAAGTACAAAGAATCCCCTACACCAAAAGACGTAGCTAGATAATATTAAGCCTTTCATTGGTAAATTTTGGACGCCCATCCTCGACCCTTTTTGTGGGCCACCTATTGAAAGGCTTATGATTCACCATCCATTATATTCTCGGTGCATAGAACATTCACAATAGCGACAAAGATATAAACGGTTTGATCTCTGAACAATGGCCCACCATAAAAGGAAAATACCTGGCGACTGGAGAATCCTAGCCATTCAAATTTTCTATTGAGTGTAGGCCACTGCTCGTCTTTTGCTCAACCTTTTTTAACTGTCCCATCTAAGATAATTCTTGATTATGAATAATGGGCCCCACCAAATGTACAGCTTTCATTGATGCAGAGATGGGCAAGCAACAATACCTAGCATTTATTGTTGGGGATTTTGAACCTGCGGAATCACACAGATCTAGATCTAGGATAGCAATTCAATGGCACCAAGCACACAAGAGAACACAGAAAACACCCAGATTTAACGTGAAAAACTCTTGCGGGAAAAAACCACGACACAAAGCGACAGATCTCCACTATGAAAGCATCAATTACAAAGAGAAAGGACTTACCCGATTCGAACAACCTCGAATCTCACCCTTGCTACACCCTTTAGAAACCCTAGAACCTCTTTAGAAAGCTTTTGTCATACCTAGAAAAGCCCTAGGAATACCTATTTATAATTTAGGCAACTTTCCTTTCGCATCCCGGTTGCAAAAGGACTCAAATCCGCAGTTTCGCGCAAAATCGCGGAACAAACTGCGTAACCTACGACCGGTCGTAGCCCTCTTACAACCGGTCCTAGACCTCCCACGACAGGTCGTAGGGGTCTACGACCGGTCCTAGCTTTCTTACGACCAGTCCTAGACCCCGAAAAAAAACAGCATAACTCGCTGGACTTCGAGTCGTGCCAGGGCTCGAACTTACGACCGGTCGAGCACCTCCCACGACCGGTCGAGCAACATGAAAACTTGAAAATTGAAGGCTTCTCCTCAACAATCTCCACCAAGTCTTCATTCTTCAACCGTGTAGCTCCTTGACCTCTTCTCTTATTTCTGCATCTCATCATAGCTCAAGATCACATTGGCCAATCAGTGCCAATTAAGGATCTAATAGATACCTGCTATACCGTCGGTGCGAATATCTCTGAGAAGTCGATCCCTTCTCTCTGAGCATAACCCTTCGCCACCAACCTCGCTCTGTATCTATGTTGTATCCTCCTGAAGATTCACCTGCGTCCAACCGTTCTCCGGTCCACTGGCAGCTCCACCCGCTCCCAGATGTCAGTCTGGTACAACGAATCCATCGCATCACCCACAGTCACCTTTCACTTTTCAGCAACAGGTTCACCTAGAGCCATCTGAATAGAAGATGAATCTCCTATGATATTGGAGTCGTCCATGTACCTTGCTGATGTCTTGCGATCATGCCGTGTGATTCTTCACACAGGTGGCTGCTCCACCTACTCTGTATCCCTGTCCGCACGTCTCAGCCTTCCTGCCCTGCCCGCTCATGTGGCCATGTCCAACATGCCACACACGTACAGAGGTGGAATCCGCTACATCCACCATAGCTCCACCTTTTGAAGTGCTCCCGATCAACTTGTATAAGTTACCGAGTCGTTGCACCTTCATGACTACCCGTGCCCCCTTAGATACATTAAGAGCACCATGAATACCTGTGTACTTGCATCCTTTTACCTCAAGCACACCAAGAGAAATCAGATTCTACTTCAAATCAGGAACGTGCCTCACATCTGTCAAGGTATGCTCCATCCCATCAAACATCCTGATGCGCACAGAACCAACCGCCACAACATTACAGGCAATATCATTGTCCATAAATACCTGTCCACCATCGCACTCCCTGTAGCTGGTGAACCAACTCCAATGAGGAGTCATGTGAAAAGATGCCCCTGTGTCTAGCATCCACTCATCCTTACGATCATCGTATGACCGTCTGAGCGAAAACACAGATAAAACATCACCATCACATTCACTCGATATATCTGACGTGACAACATTGGCCTCTCTACATGAAGCCTCAGAATCTTCCCTCTTCGATTTAGAATTTTCACAATTTCTCTTCACATGTCCTTCTTTCCCACAATTCCAGCACTTTACCTTTCCTTTGCCCTTGCCCATGGATTTGGATCTATAACCAGAAGAACCTATACCTTGTCTAGAATTCCTACCCACTGTAAACAGTACATCAGAAGACGTCCCCATATCATTATTCAGTTGTCTCATAGCCTTCCCTTGAAGGGCTGAGATAACAGTATCGACACTCAGGGTTTTATTCATGCTACACATAGTGTCCTTAAATGCCTCATAGGACGCCGAGAGAGAATTCAGCAACATATATGCTTATTTTTCATCTTTCATCACTTCCTCCATATCCAGCAATTTGCAAACCAATTTATTAAAGTTGCTGATGTGAGCCTCCAGATCTCCACCCTCTGCCATCTTGAAGTTATACCACTGCCGTTTCAGGTGTAGGCGATTTTTCGAGGATTTTTTTGCATAGACATCCTCTAACTTCACCCACAAACCAGCCGCAGTTTTCTCCCTCATGACGTTGTAGAGAACCTCATCCGTGAGACATAAACGGATCGATGATAAAGCCTTCTTATTAAGAGTATTCCATTCATCATCTTTCATAGTAGACCCGCTCCTCAAGAGCACCATCCTCGCCTTGCTTGGTTAACAGGCTAATCATCTTAACCTTCCATAACTCAAAATTATTTTTTCCTGAATACTTCTCAAACTCATACCTAGCACTCGCCATTACTACTAATCCCTCAGATTCAGATCTGTGCCCCAACTTTTGCTCTGATACCAGTTGTTGGGGATTTTGAACTTGCGAAATCACACAGATCTAGATCTAGGATAGCAATCCAATCGCACCAAGCACACGAGAACATAGAGAACACCCAGATTTAACGTGGAAAACCCTTGCGGAAAAAAACCACGACACAAAGCGACTGATCTCCACTATGAAAGCATCAATTACAAAGAGAAATGACTTACCCGATTCGAACAACCTCGAATCTCACCCTTGCTACACCCTTTAGAAACCCTAGAACCCCTTTAGAAAGTTTTTGTCATACCTAGAAAAGCCCTAAGAACACCTATTTATAGTTTAGGCAACTTCCCTTTCGCATCCCGGTTGCGAAAGGACTCAAATCCGCAGTTTCGCGCAAAATCGCGAAACAAACTGCGTAACTTACGACCGGTCCTAGACCTCCTACGACCGGTCGTAGGGGTCTACGACCAGTCCTAGCTTTCCTACGACCAGACCTAGACCTCAAAAAAAACAGCACAACTCGCTGGACTTCGAGTCGTGCCAGGGCTCGAACTTACGACCGGTCAAGCAACATGAAAACTTAAAGATTGAAGGCTTCTTCTCAACATTTATGTTCCCAATCTCTCGACCGAATCACCCCATCATGACCAGTCTCATTCACACTCTTCAGCCAATGCCTATCATAAAACATAAACCATTTTCAGCCATTCGTTGGGTGGGCTATATGTGGAAGTTGAACCATTTTCCCAAACACTTGATGAAATAACGCAGATAGTGAGGCCCATCGAAGCAAAGGTTTTGAATGGGATCACCAAGATAGTAGTCCCATCCATGCAGAATCCTACTAAGCATCAGAAAATCCTCCAAAGGCCAAAACCAGTCACTTGGGCTGGGCTTTGGCTGAGCTCAGGACCAGGACAATACGTTTCTGCCCAACATGGGCCCAACCAAAGTTGGGCCTAGATTTTTATATGGGCTGGGTTTGGACAGATCTGGCCCAAGGCAAGCACGCCTACTGATATCCCCAATCTTAGTGTTCCTTGATAATGCTCTCAGGCATGATGGCTGCCAAATCATTGATCAGGGCCATTCATTAGATGGGCCACCATGGAAAACTCACACTGATTAGAGGACTAACCTATCAAAGGTTGCACTTTGTTTTCAGGACGCAAGCAACCAATGGGATGGTTGTGCCCATCAAAATGGTTTCTTGGAGATAGTGCGATATTCGTATTGGTCATTGGACCTTTGATCAAAACCATCCATATAGCAGGGAGATTATCGTAATGCAGCAGTTGCCTGGATTTAAAATTAAAAATTAAATAAAATAATAATAATAATGAAAACCATCGTTTTCTTTTTCAAGACTAACCAATAAACCACAGGGAGAGAAATTTCTAAACGAGATATATAATTGATACTTTTGAATTAACAGATCCTTAGTCTTCATATGGTGATAGACTCTCAGGAGTTTCAACACCTGGTCAAGGGTTCAAGTATCCATATGTGGTGAAATCTCACTGCGGCATGAGTGTGTAGGGGTGTGTGTGTGTGCAATAATAATTAAAAAAAACTTTTGAATTAACTACTAATCTATTGAGACTCATAAATGATTCTAAAAACTTATTTGGATTCATGAAAAGCATGCGAAAGGAAAAAATATTTATTAGAAATTTGTATATCTTAAAAATTATGAAAAAAGAAACAGTTTTTACTTATTTTTTTCAACAAGATTTTCTAAGAAACCTAAGATATATTTTCTAATTTATTGTCTGGCAGAATGTTTTTTTCCAAGAGAAAAATTTCCAGATTAGCTCATGTAATATGTGGGATGAATATGTGAAATAGTTGACATATGTTAGTGCTTGAAGATGAACTATGGCACGTGTGGCACGCATGGAGCATAATAAAAGTGGGACAAATGCTCATTTGTCAAGTCAGCACAATTGGCAGATGTGAAGCGATTAAAGACCGATGGTGGTATATTTCAGCTTAGTTGTTGCTTAGAAATTCATTTTTCCTTTCAGGGTTGGAAAATGTCTTTATTAGAAGTGGAGCTAAGAAAAAAAATTTCTTTTTATTTTCTAGTAAATAGGAAGTGGAAAAAGGCATTTGCTACCAATTCCACAAAGATTGGCATTTTCATGTGAAACCATGTTTTCTTCCCATAAATCTAAAGAGTCTTTTAGATTAACAAGACAGACTCTGGCCATAATCTAATTCTTAAAATCTAAAAAAATAACAAAAATGGAACTTACAAAAAATAATATATTACAACTTCAAATCTTAATTTAACTCCAAACGTGATTGAATTTTGTGAGGTCTTGTGGAGGCCAACAACCCATGATTTATTGGCTAGGTCGTAAGCTCGTTGATAACTTTCCAACATCTGAAATAGATATATGGTCACAACGTTGTAAGGGCTCATTTGGATACTACCAAATAAATTACTTTTTCTACTTACCATAGTATATAAGTAATTTATTTCAGATAAGTTTAGCTTATGATTAGTTGTAAGCAACTTTTTTACTTAAAGGTATTTAATCACTTCAATTAATTTTCTTAGTTTTTCCAAATTTCACAAGTTGCTGAAGAAAGGCGTATGAAAGACGATAGAAGAGGCTGAGAAGTAACTTGTTTGCCAAACGAACTTTTCTTAATAAGTAGAAATTAAAATAAGTTACTCGCAGTGTAACTTATCTCAAGCAATTTACCATCCAAACAGACCCTAAGTATCCTTTTTTTTTTTTTCCTTTTCTTTTGAGATGCCCAAAAAGATAGACAGGGTGGTCCACAGCCTTAGTCATAGATCATAGCACGCATACCAATGAAATAAGATCCATTATATGTCCAAATTCAACATACCACGTACTATGGCTACCTCAATGGCCATATGTCCATACCCAGAGAGCCCGTGGGCGTCTGGAAACTACCCCCACCTCTACCAAATAGGGATGGCTGTTAATATTTTGGAATTTGATTTGTTCATAATAATGTTTAAAAATTATATATTTATAGTCTATCTTGTATTACTTTTATCATACAAATCAAATTAATATCTTAATAGAGTACGTTTAACATGAAATGAATAAATTAAAGCTCAAAGCTGAATGTAAACTAAAGGTGAGTATTTAAAGTCCGAAAATGATTAAGAATAAAGTATTTGAAAATTTTAAAGCTCAATAGATGAAATCATTTACCAAGCAATTTTCAAATGTAGTGTTTTGTATGCACCATTGACTGACAAAGCTTCTCATGCATCCAATCGAATCTCATACCATCTCAGCTGATCAGCAGTGGGGGAGTACTCATTCCGGGTCTGGAGCCGGGCCTGATTGGCAGAGGTGTTCTAAGTTGCCACGTGTGCTGGTATCACCTTTTGAATATGTTCTTTTGAGCATGTACTAAATGAGGTCTTTATTCCAACAGGTTTGAACACAAGGTACGGTCCACCCAGTGGATGGTACCAAACATGTTAAGTACATGTTAGATACAACCCTTCCAACCGTGAGGATTGACTAATCCAAAAGCCATCACTATCTGTTCATTAGATGGGCCACACCATTGGAAATCATTTTTATCCATTGATAAATAAGTGGATATGGCTGATCTTTTGCAAAGATGGTCATCCTGATGGGGTCAACCTATTGGACGGATTCAAAGTTGCACACGTGTGAGAAAGATTGGTCGTTAGTTACCGGATGGATCCTTGGAACCCAGGTGGGTCCAAGGAGGCTAGGAGAATCACGTGAACTGGATATTTTAACACATGATAGATTTTGGCCTTTTGAGTCTATATGAGGGGAGCCGACTAGGTGCCGCCCTGATTGTGGGGCCGACCTTGATGTATGTATTATATATCCACGCTGTTCCTCCGTTTTGCCAGTTCATTTTAGTGAATGAACCCAAAAATGGAGCAGATCCAACTCTCACGTGGATCATATCTTAGGAAAGAGTGGTGATTGAACGGCCACCATTAAAAACTTCTTAAGGCACAAAATAATGTTTATTTGCCATCCAACCTGTTGATAGGGTCACACAGACCTGGATGAAGTCAGGAAACAAATATAAGCTTGATCCAAAACTTGTGTGACCCACAGGAAGTTTATAATAATCAATCATCACTGTTTCCTGTGGTGTGATCCACCTGAGATTTGGATCTGCTTCGTTTTTGGACTCATGCCCTAAAATGATCTTTAAAAACAGATGGACGGTGAGGATATACAATGGTCTAACCACCAGCCTAACAGTATACATATTTATCTATTTATTTATTTATTTAAATGGATTTAAATGAAGCAGATTCTCAATCTACAACAAGCCGAAGGTGATTCAACTGTTGGATCGAATCACCTAAAAACCAGTGATTTTAAAACATTGTTACTTAGTTTCGAATATTGGCAGTTCCATACATCTCAACCTCATGATTCCATGGTCTCAAGAAATGGATGGTTGAGGGTTCGAGTACCTATAGGTGGTGAAATTCCACTAGTGAGTGTGTGGTGGTGTGTGTGCGTGTGTAAAAAAAAATAAATTTAAAAAAAAGAAAAAAAAAAAGGAAGGTTGAGGGATCATGAATCTTGCATAATGACCAATCAAAGGTTAAGATACTCCAACTAGGACTTTTTCTTTTTTGGGTGGGTGGGTGGGTGGGGGATCTACCTGCAATTTTCATGGTGACCAGTCGAATCAATGATCTGAATCACTGAAACATGGGACCCACATGCAAGAAATAGATAGACTCAGCTAACTGTACGTTTGTTTAAGTAAGGTCCCCTACTATTCCACAATAGCAAAAATGCTTGATTTGGAGGAAAAAATACTTGAAATCTATTAAAAGAATCTTCCTCTTTTACACACTACTAAAATCAGCCTAAATCGTTTAAGGAACTCATACCATCAACACCATTGGGCCCATTTGTGGTTGGACCATGGCCCAAAAATCACACCAATCCGACTTTTTAAAAGATCCCATTTTGCCACAGTTGAATTCAGACCGTTGGATAGTGATGGACAGTGATCCAACGTTAGAACTAGCTAATCAGTATCCTTTTGAAAGACAATGTTCTTCATTCATACATCTATAAAGATCAGTGGCCACTGTTTATAGTATGGTGTGGTGAACATATATTGAAAATAAGGACATAAAATGGGATGGATAATGGAAGGCTGAGAGAAAAGATCAAGGCAAATGGGTCACAAGGGTTGTGATAGGAACCACACGATGAGAATGTCAAATGAGGTATGAGGTTGGATGGTCGGCCTTCTAATAGACAGAGAGTGAGGAGAGCCATGCCTCTGCATGAAATGGCATACCTGTCCACAGATAAAGGGTGGGTGAGATATGAATAGAAATGGGCCGGGCTGCCCGGGCCATCCTTGTTGACCCAACCCTAATAGTCCAGGATTTGGGCCATTGAACTTAGCCCAAGGTCTGGGGTTGGCTTGACCAGTACATAATTTCTAACTTGCTAAGTGCAGGGGAATATCCAACCCGTTCAATAAATTGGCCCCACCTTGAGTAACACTTCTTGCAAAAATCAACCCCATCCACTGACCCAGTGGACCACACTTTTATTTTTCGAATTATCAATCACTATACACCATTATTTCCTGTGGTGTGGCTTACTTGATGATTGAATAGGGCTATTTTTTATTTTTTTTTGCATGATCCTCCTAGTGGGCTAATATATATATATATATATATATATATATATATATATATATATATATATATATATATAGGAAATAGTACTATGAGGTTGACATCATGGGAACTTCCCACGAGGTCGAGCTTGTAGGCCCCACCGTGATGAGTGTTGAACATCAACACCGTACATTTGATAGGTACCCTATAGGTTATGGGATATTCTAAAAATTAGCCGTGTATAGAACTCAAGTGGGCCATACCATTTAAAACCATGTGAAGACATGTTTAAAATATATAAAATCACTTGGTGGGGTGCACATGAGTTTTGGATGCAGCTGAAACTTGGCCTGATCCAAGTAGGACACATACAATGGATGAGTTAGATTTGTGAACCACATCTCGATGGGCCCAATAAATAATTATGAAGGTTTTAATGGGAGGGTAACCTATCTCAACTTTTGTACGAGGTGTATATTGATATTTTGGAAGAGCTAAACTACTTATACATGTAGGATATATTTAATTAATTTCCAACTTATAAGGGCACCCTTAGCTTGACCCTGATCCAGCTCAGCTTGGTTCCAACCCTACCCTATAGGTTGAGGGCTAAGGTTAGGGTTTGGGCTGCAGCAGGCCAACCTCAGGAAGCCCCTATAGTTGGACAGTTTTACACACAAAAGATGGGGGCCATGGGCAGTGTTTTCGCTAGAAAGGACAATAGAAGGGTGTGGAAGACAGTGAGTCATGGATGAGTCCACATACCCTCAACTGATTCTGACTCTGCCTTCTCCTACCCAATGCCTATGACAGCTGACACCTACCTTGTTTATCAGGAGTCAGGTTGGTCATGGACCACTTGCCACCTCTCTCTCTCTCTCTCTCTCTCTCTCTCTCTCTCTCTCTCTCTCTCTCTCTCTCTCTCTCTCTCTCTCTCTCTCTCTCTCTCTCTCTCTCTCTCTCTCTCTCTCTCTCTCTCTCTCTCTCTCTCTCTCTCTCTGTGAATGGATGGATGCATGGGTGGATGCATGTCTCATTTTTTAAAGGCGCATTTATCATATGCTTTTTTAGGCCTAGATAACTACTCCCTGAGAAGATTACTTTCTTTTATTTTTGTTCTATCACTGCAAAATTACATATATGCCCTTCTCATTCCCTCCCTCTTTAATATAAGTTTATACCAGCCGAACACATGGTTCAGCAATTTTAACCCTTCATCATGTGGCCCCAATTTTGTTTGTGGTGTACCTCACTAGAATTGCTTTGATCGTGTCATTTTAACCATCTGATAAATGGCCTACAAAATGGATGGTATAGATTGATTTTTGAAGAGAAAGGATCTAATAATCAATTTGGATTGTCCATCACGTGGGACTCACTTTTGATTGAATTTGACTTGCAAGATTTGCTTTGATCAACCCAATCAATGGCCAAGAAAGTGGATGGTCTAGATAGATTGCATGAAAGATGGATGGTCTAATCATAATCTGGACGGTCCAACATGTGGGCATGTGCTCCTTAACAATCTCTTTGGTCGGATCATACTAACCATTAAAGGAAAATGGGCAGTCCATATTAATAGTAGGAAAATGCTTTTAGTCATTAATTTGAACCATCTGTCAGATGTGGGCCCACTTTGGATTACATGTACCTATCAAGAGATACTTTGATCAGATCATCCAAGCCATCCAATCAGTACTGTTGGAGAAAATGAGCTGTCTATGTCTACTACAAGAAAAACGTCATATCATCAAGCTAGACTGTCTGTTATGTGGGCCCCACTTTAATCATATATGCATCTCAATAAACACTTGGATGGAGTTATCTGAAAAGTATGATGGAAGGCCAACCATTTAAAAAAAAAAAAAAATAGTATCGAGAAAGGGCCTGATGATCTATCGAGATTGTCAGCTTTTGATTGCCCAAAACTTACAAGAAAACCACTTAATTTGATTGGTGATCATCCTAACCATCCAATCGGTTAATAAAATGGATGGTCCAAAACGATTGTAAGAAAATGTATCTAATAACTGGTTGGATTGTCCATCATGTGGGCCCCATTTCAGATTGCATGTGCCTTGCAAAAGAATGATCACCTTGATAAGATCATCTTACATGGCTAGGAAAATAGACGACCCAGATCAATTGTAAGATAAAAGATGAATTTACATTGATCTGACCTCCCATCATGTAGGGCCCACTTTTGATTGCATATCTTACAAGAATCACTTGGATTCAATCATTTGGACCGTACATCATCGGCTCCTATAACTTCTATACATCATAGCAATCCGATTAGAACGAAAGATCAAGATTCGAATTGATTACAACGGAGAAAGCCCAATTGTCCCGTACAATTTTGGGTGGGCCCCACCTAAAGATATATGCCTCCCGAATCCCAAGAATCAGAATACTATATAGAATGCAGGCATCGATGATTAGAATCACTTTGAAAAGGAGAATAGCAACATGCAAGCATCGGCGAATAAAATGAACGGTCCAAATTAGATATAACAAAAGGAGATATGGTTGCATGACTTATGATTGAAAGAAACAGCTTCACAAGATAAATTTTCTGGGGAGCGGATTAGGGAATCCTGACTGTAGGGCTTACAGTTATGTATGTGCCCTAAATCCACACCGTCCAACTATTTTGAATGCTCATTTTAGGGCATCATCTCAAAAATGAAGATGACTCAAATCTTAGGTGGATCACACCACAGGAAATAGTCATGATTGAAGCCAAACTATTTAAAATTTCATGGATTCCACGGGAATGTTTATTTGCCATCCAACCCGTTGATAAGGTCACAAACATTTAGATGAAGAGCCCACAGAAATATTATCTTGATGCAAAGCTTATATGGCCCACAAGAAGTTTTTAATGTTCAATCACTGTTGTTTCCTGTACTATGGTCAATTTGGGATTTGGAACTACATTTTTTGGATCATAATCTAAAATTAGCTTTCGATACAGATGGACGATGTGGATGTGGTCACATACATCACAGTGGGCCCCACAGTCAGGGTTCCAACCCACCTCATTCTCACCTATCATACTTCCAAATTTTCAACATTGATTGGAAAATTAAAAATTTTCCCATTTTGGAAGAGTTCTCACAAACTGTAAAATGATTTTCCCATTTTGGAAGAGTTCTCACAAACTGTAAAACATTCATGTCATGAAATATCAAGAAATTAGGTACAACCAAGCATGCATATTGTATTATTAATCTATTTGTGAGAGGGATTGGCCTCGACGTCCTACCCAAAACCCTTGTCTTAATCCATTAGCTATTCTAGTATGCTATTTTGGCATTTTTAAATGACTCTAAAACTAAGTTAGCTATGAGAGAATTAATAAGACATATTTACATACATTGCATGCATATATACATGCCATAAATGTGCTCATGCCAAGTAAAGTTTACACATAAGATTTTGTGTGTGTTTATTCAATGGCTTAATTAAGCATGTCTTGGGCAGCAATTAGCTTCACTTTCTTTGGCTGAATCTTGTACCCTAGCTAGGTTAGGCTTGGAATAAGTGATGTATGCGTTGGATTTGTTGGATCCTTCGGGTATAAATGTAACGGAACTCAGTATTTCCAAGGATTCAATTCTCAAGACCGCCACATGTGTGATAAAATCAAATTTCAAATATAAAATAAAATCCTCAGATGGTTTAGATGATACATGAATGCAATCTCGATCATGGGACACTATTTCTAAAACGAAAATTTTGATGCCGATTCTTTAAGCCAAGACATCTCTCCCTGAATTGTTGTAAGTGGAGGGATCTGAGAGAGAACTTTCAAATTTTCTAATGGATGATAAGGATGATGTAAGCCGTCCACGCAGGTGAACCTCACATGCAAGCACAAGAATGAGAAGGAGAGGAAGGATGATGAATGATGCGAGTATGGTTGACAGCTTTATTCGAGTGTAGTTGATAGCTTAATGTATATCATGGTCTGTACGAGACTTGATATTTCACATTTAGTATGTGTTGTTAGCAGATACATATCAAACCTCGGTAAGCAACACTGGGAGGCAATGAAATACCTACTTCAATATATTCAAGGTATGTACGACTACGTCTTGACATTTAGAAAATCAAGGGACAAATTAGTAACTTATATGTTATCAAATTATGCGAGCAATTTAGATAATAGAATGTCAACTTCCAGTTATTCGTTTGTGTTAGTTGGTGGAGCGATTAGTTAGATGTCTTTTTTTTTTTAGATGTCAAAGCTTCAGTTTGTAATAGCTCTTTCCACAACCGAAGCTGAGTATATGACATTAATGGGAGTATTCAAAAAAGTGGTTTGGTTGAGGGGGAATAATAAATCACTTGGGGTTTCAGTAGGAGACCGTGTCAGTTAATTATGACAGTGAAAGGGCGATTAATTTGGCAAGGAACTCGATTTATCATTCTATAACTAAACATATTGATGTATCTCATCATTTTATCGACAGGTGCTTGAGGAAGAAGGCATGACTCTAGAGAAGATTCACAAACGCATGAATCCGACTGACATGCTTTCAAATGTGGGTTGTTCAGAGAAGTTCAGATTATGTGTGTGTTCTTTGAGTCTAGTAAAAATAGAGTGAAGACGGATTATACATGAGAAGCGATAATTGTAAAGCTACAATGGAAACAAAGTAGAGATGGTGGATCGACTATTATAGAGGAGCAATGGAGTGTAAATATTGAAGATGTAGTGAAAATTATTGTCTAATGTCTTAAATATATTTATAATAGGGTCTTTCGAAGACATCAACGGACCACTTGATTCCATCAAGCGGATATCGATGCCATCGACAAATGCTAGATCCCATCGAGAAAATCTGAAAAATTATAGTTAATTGATAGACAGTTTTGAAGTTTTTACTTGACGGCATTGGAGGTGGATTTGATAGCATTGCCTAGTCCTCAATGGTTTTTGATGCCATTGAAGGTCCCATCGAAGGCAGCGCAGAACTGCACAAGTACGCGATTTGTTTTTTATTCTTATTGTGGTAGTATATATACCGGGTATAATCGGGATTAGGGCAAGGTTAGGGTTCTCTAAAACGTTCTTAAGAAATTAAGGGAGTTTTGGAGAGAAAAAGGCTGGGGCTTTTTCTCTTGGGGCTTTGATCGGTAAGCTTTCATCTCTTGTAACTTCATTTTTCATAGTGCATTCTTACTTTGTGTCATCGTTTTTTTATCACAAGGGTTTTTCACATAAATTTGAATTGTTCTCTGGTTAGATTTGCTTGTACGATTGTGATTAATTTGTTTAATTCTTGTGTGTGCTTTCGCAAGTCCCAATATGGTGATGATGTAGAGAGATAAACTTGTGTGTTTGTATTGGGAGATCTCCATTCATGACCCTCTTTTTATTAGAGTAGAAATCGCACTATTATAATTAAATTAAAGCCCTTAAGCTAAAGAGAAATTTTTTATGTCAGTATCGATGTCGTGAGTGTGCACGTATGTACGATTATAACATAGTTTACTTAGGTTTTAGTGTAAATCTCCTCTACGGGTGTGTGGTCTATATAAATAGAACCACAGATAGAAAGAGACATTCATTCTCTTTTTCTAAGGTATTCCTAGGTGGAAAAGTTTTTGTTTTGAGGAAGAGTGAGAGAGTTGTAAATCTTCTATTTATGATTTTCTTTGTTTTAGTGAAGAAAAAAAGTGTTACTTTCCCATGGACATAGGCATCTTGTTGAATCATGTAAATCTTTGTACCTCTTGTCTCTTGTTCTTTCCTTTGCCTTTTAGATTTTAGTTTGGCTCTTTTTCTTTTATTGTTTTACTTTGCCTATATAAATCATATGCGAGTGTCTTTCCTCAATAATTAGTATAAGAGACAATGGTTGAGAAGCTTTTTTTGAACAAAATCGGTATTGGTGTTTGTGTTGCAATTATATTTCAGATGACTATATTGAGGTAGATTTGAGGTGTCAAAATGGATCTAATTATAAATTGTGAAAATTGAAGATGAACGCGATGTTGGTAAAGAAATACTATCTAATTGCAATTTATAAAATAAATAAATAAATAAAAAGCTCATAGGGATTAAAGACTGAGTAAAAATCAATTAGCTATGACATATTTTCTTTTTGCACTAAATGATTTGATTTTATTCAATATTTAATCAAATCATTACAAAAGGTTTGTGTTGAGGGTCAAATATTGCATATTAGACCCCAGATATTGCCTAGATTTACGGACATAGTGCTGTCTAACGGCCTATTTTTATCGTGTTTATGTTTCAGGGTGTAATTGAGAGCATGAACTGCAAAAAGGTGCTAAAAGTATGGTTTTAGCGCTCAAGATGTACCAAGGCAAGGGACGCACTCCAGGGGACCAAGATCGACTGAAATTACACGCCAGGGATCCGAGAAAACTAAGAAACTGAAGCTCAGGTGGCCTGAAAGTCAGCCAGAATGCAAGATCATAGAATTTCCACCATCAGATCAGCTCCAAATTTTATACATAGCCTGAGGACCATAAATGAACAGTACACGTCAAATTTCAGCTATTGAAGATCTTTGGAAGTGGGCCAATGGACTGATCAGCCCCTTAATTCATTAAGTGGGGCCCACCTGATATCTGGAACTGCCTCAAAATTGTTCTCGACGGTTAAAATAATATGAGGAAGAGGATGGACGGTGTAGATTTCTCGTAAACATCACAGTGGGCCCTGTGTATAGGGTGTGTGCACACTGCACAATATACGCATGCGTGCACCAAAGAAAACGCTGCTGACCCACACCTTTCTAAAACAGCAACTGCTGTTTCGTTTTTGCTTACGCACGGACGGCCTGCGTCCGTTTTGCGATCGACTGTGGGCCCCACCTATGGACCGTATGACTCATCTGATCCGACCATCTTTTAGAGAGCTGCAAATACTACAAAACCATGTTGACTCTTTTCATCTATGCGTACACACGTGTTCGATACAGGGGCCACAAAAGGGCTGCCCTGCAACGTTCAAAACTGATTCTTTTGTGATTTCTTCTCTTGGCCACGTCAATGGATGTTCAAAACCACCCATTCTTGACTGAAATTTCATTCTGAATCCAATGGACGGGGTGGATTTTCCAGAAAATGCTTCTGTGGGGCCCACCGATCACAACAGCGAAATGGTGCGAAAGGTTTTGCACATCCGCGAAAACTGACTTTTCCGGACAATTTTGGCCCACCATCTTTGATCATATGGCAGATCTGAACCGTCTATCATGTAGAGGACCCAAGAAAGTACTAAGGGACGGTATTTCTTTGGAATTTGAGCGAGGAAAGTGACGTGTTTCATGGTACCGAACTTGGCTGCGAAAATTGCACTCCGTGTCCTGCTACAACTCTGTCACTGACTCCAGCCTTCCAGCAGCTATAAAAGGAGGTTTTTAGACGTGGGGAGCATTCATTTAGGGTCTTGGGAGGAAGAACAGAGGGCTCGAGCTTGGGTTTCAACGTGGGCAGAGGAGAGAGAGAGGAGCTTGGTTTTTTCTTTCCCTTTTCTTTTCCTTTTCTTTTTCTCTTTATTTATTTGGATTGAGCCCATCCATGGTAGGCTAAATCCTCCTAGCTGGGGCTAAGAGGTGAAGCTTGTAGTGAGATGAGAGATTTTATTTTATTTTAATTTTAATTCATGAATCGACGTTGATTTTAGTTGATTATTATGGGAATATTTTTAGTTCTTAATGGTCTGTTGTGACTGAAATTACAATGGGTTTGCGATGCTTTGAATATTTCTATTTCCTTTTCATGTTTATGACGTCAGGACGTCCTGTTGTTCACCATAGTCTCCTGGGCATGGTTGGATGACGGTACCCTTCCTAACTTTCATACATGTGATTGGGTGGTAATTAGTTTGATTCTGTTGTTTGCCATAGTCTTTGGGCATGGTTTGGTGATGGAATCCATTCTAATTCATACACCTTTCATCTCTTTGAAAACTAGATCAACGGCAGTTCAGTAATTTTCATAATTTTTGATGCAAGCATAAATTCTTCCTGATCTCTACAAGTGGATCCTCTGAATCCCTAGTTTCCTATCTCTGATTTGTTTCCTAAGTTTTAGATTAATTATTCTACAAATATTTCACCATTGCTAATTGATTTAGAATTCATCTTAGCCTAATTCTAGTTCTAGATAATTTTAGATAACGTACAAGTTTCAGTCCCTTGGGATTCGACCTCGGTCTTACCGAGTTATTACTACATCACAACCCTGCACTTGGGGAGTGAACAAGTTTTTGACGCCGTTGCCGGGGATTGTCGGCTACGTTTTTCTGAAATTAATTAGTTTTAGGATTAGATTTTCTTTTTAGAAATTTTTAATTCTAGGTTTAGAAGCTTAGTTATTTTCCTTATTAGAAAATTTTCTTAACTTTAGAAACTTTCTATTCTTCCTTCTATCTGATTTTTAGAACTAATTCAATTTTTCTGTTTTGTAGGAAGCTTCTAATTTAGTAAGCTCTTTCTAATTCTTCTTTCTTTGGAATTTCTTCTTTTCCCTAGAAATTAGTTTACTTTTAATTAGGACTTTCTACTCGTAGAAACTAACTTATTTTGTTTTGTTTTGCAGATTCTTAACCTAGGCCTCCAAATTTGGTAACTTCTTTCCAACTTTTCCTTTTTCTAGATTTTTTCTTTCTTTCTCTTAGGTTTAAGTTAGAATTTGAGGGCTGAGTGTGTTTTATGCCCCATTGGGCACTCGACAACACTCGACGTCTCGTGACTGAAGGAGGATTAGTTGAGGGGTTGACTGTCCATCGCAGGACTAGACACCACTTGAATTCTCCTGAGTTAGAAGACGTTATGGCTGAAAATCAACCTCAAGCACTACCCCAACCAAGGGTTGAGGAAGTACATGATGAGAATGAGGTGCATCAGGCACCCCCGCCTCGTACTTTACGAGATTATTTACAACCGGCGGGGGTGAGTACGCCCTCATGCATGATTTTTCCTGAGAATACAGGACATATGGACATCAAGCCAGGGGTTATCCAACTCCTTCCTAAGTTCCATGGGCTTGAGTCTGAAAAACCATATTTGCATCTGAAAGAGTTCGATGAAATCATAGGCACCTTATACTTTCCTAATGTATCTGAGGATACTATTAGGCTGAAACTCTTTCCATTTTCCTTGAAAGAAAAAGCCAAGACGTGGTTACATTCACTGCGTCCTAGGTCCATTGGCACATGGAATGATTTGCAGAGGGAATTTATAAAGAAATTTTTCCCACATCATAAGACAATTACCCTCAGGAGAGCAATCATGAACTTTGCCCAAAAGGAAGATGAAACATTCTTCCAATGTTGGGAAAGGTTCAAGGATCTGGTTAATGCATGCCCACAACATGGCTTTGAAATATGGCGCATTACGAATTTTTTCTATGATGGGCTAACATCTTCCATGCGCCAAATGGTCGAGACAATGTGTAACGGAGATTTTATTAATAAAAATGTCGACGAGGTATGGGATTACCTCGATAGTCTCGCGGAAAAAACACAATCATGGGACTATTACCCAAGAACGAACACCACGTCTAGGCCGACTCATTCAAGGGAAAAAGGAGGAATATATCTCCTGAAAGAGGATAATGATCTTAACGCTAAGGTGGCCAATCTCACCAGAAAATTTGAAGCCATGGAAGGAAGGAAGGAAAAGGTTAATGAAAGTGTTTGCGGCATCTGTGATTGCAACATTCATACTACTGAAAATTGTCCTTCAATACCTGCCTTTCGAGATGTATTGAATGAACAATCTAATGCCGTAAATAACTATCAAAGACCTTTCAATGGACCACCCTCTAATACATACAATCCTGGCTGGAAAAATCATCCGAATTTTAGTTGGAGGAACGGACAAACTGCTACCCCTCAAGGTTTCTTCAATTAAAATCCAAATCAAGGAAAACCTCAAGAAGAATCGGTTTAAATTTCCATACAAGAGCTGGCGCGGACAATGCAAGGAATTTCATATTTTATGCAAAAAAATAGATTCACGTATGACGGCTATGGAAAAAGGGATGCTCCCTGCACAATCACTCCCTAATCCGAAACCGCAATACGAGACAGGTGATCCCAGCTCTTCAAATCAAATGGGGCACGCTAAATCCATCACCACTCTTAGGAGTAGGAAGGTTATTGATAAAACCCTTCCGGTGAGGCCCAAAAAGCCTCAAGAACTAGAAGAGGACAACAATGATGGATCTAGTGGCGCCCCATAAAAATTTGAACCGGAACCTCTAGAAAAGCCAGTTGCTCCGTTTCCCCAACGGTTGGTTGAACCAAAACGTATATCTAACTCTCAGGATATCCTAGAGGTGTTGAAACAAGTGAAAGTCAACATTCCTCTACTTGACGTTGTAAAACAGATTCCGTCATATACTAAATTTCTAAAGGACTTATGTACTACCAAAAGACGGAAAAGTGTTCAAAAGAAGATCTCCTTGACTGAAAAAGTAAGTGCCATCCTGAAACAAGATGTGCCGCAAAAATTCAAAGATCCTGGTTGCCCAACCATATCATGTGTGATCGGGAACTATCGAATTGATCACGCACTTCTTGACTTAGGAGCAAGCGTCAATCTGATTCCTTACTCGGTATACCAACAGTTAGGTTTGGGTGAATTAAAACCCACTCGAATCACACTACAACTTACTGATCGTTCTATTCGTATACCAAGAGGGATCATCGAGGATGTGTTGGTCCAGGTGGATAGATTCTACTACCCTGTTAATTTTATCATCTTGGACACTGAACCCATCAATGACACGAGCACTCAGATTCCTGTCATTCTTGGTCGCCCATTCCTGTCTACTTCAAATGCAATTATCAATTGCAGGAATGGTGTCATGACTATGTACTTTGAAAATTTGACATTGGAATCGAATATCTTTTTCAATAACGGCAGCAACTCAGAGGATGATGATGATTTCCACGATGTTAACATGATTGATTCTTTTGTGGAAGATAGAACACCTCTCACCTTATCCTCTGATCCTCTAGAGACGTGCCTGGCCCACTCCCATGATCTTGATGATGATATAATTAGGGAGACGTGTGCCATGCTTGATACTGCACCGGTACTTGAAGTTAACCGGTGGAGGCCACACATTGAAGAATTGCCCCAAACTTATGTAGTGCCTCTACCGTCTAACCTCAAGCCACCGAAGCTTGACCTAAAATCTTTGTCCTTTGATTTAAAATATGTCTATTTAGGTCAAGATGAGACATACCCGGTGGTGATCTCTGCCCACCTGGAGAAAGAACAGGAGAGTATGCTGATATCTACTCTCATTGAGCATAAGGGAGCTCTTGGATGGACGATAGCGGACCTCAAGGGAATTAACCCATCGATTTGTACTCACCGTATATATCTTGAGGACAATGCAAAGGCTGTTCGGCAATCACAACGTAAACTAAATCCAAACATGAAGGAAGTGGTTAAGGCCGAGGTTCTCAAACTATTCGAAGTGGGGATCATTTACCCCATATCCGATAGTCAATGGGTGAGTCCAACTCAGGTAGTTCCTAAGAAGTCTGGGATCACCATCGTAGCCAATGCCAATAATGAACTCGTGCCGACTAGAGTTACCACTGGTTGGAGAATGTGCATTGACTATAGAAAGCTGAATACCGTCACAAGGAAAGACCACTTTCCTTTGCCCTTCATTGATCAAATCCTAGAAAGGCTAGCCGGTCATTCCTATTATTGTTTCCTTGACGGGTATTCAGGTTATAATCAGATTGAAATTGCCCCTGAGGATCAGGAAAAGACCACATTTACATGTCCCTATGGCACCTTTGCTTACAGAAGGATGCCATTCGGGCTATGTAATGCCCCTGCCACCTTTTAGCGATGCATGACGAGTATCTTTTCTGACATGGTGGGGAAATATCTAGAGGTCTTCATGGACGATTTCTCTGTTTTCGGTTCATCTTTCAGCGAGTGCTTAGCAAGTCTTAAATGTGTGCTGAAAAGATGTGAAGAAAAAAATTTGGTACTTAACTGGGAGAAGTGCCATTTTATGGTTCAAAAGGGAATTGTCCTTGGGCAGATCATCTCGTCCAAAGGAATCGAGGTAGATAAGGCAAAAATTGATCTTATCTCTAACCTACCTCCACCCAAGAATATCAGGGACGTGCGATCCTTCTTAGGACACGCAGGCTTTTACAGACGATTCATAAAGGACTTTAGTCTCCTCTCTCGTCCTTTATGTAATCTTCTTCAAAAGGATACACCATACGAGTGGACTGAGCAGTACCAAGAAGCTTTCACTAAGCTTAAGGGCATGCTAACCACTGCACCTATCATGCAGCCACCTGACTAGAGTCTTCCTTTTGAACTTATGTATGACGCCTCTGATTATGCTCTTGGAGCGGTTCTAGGCCAGAGAAAAGATAAGCGGCCTTACGTTATTCACTACGCAAGTAGGACTCTAAATCCTGCTTAAGTGAACTACTCGACTACGGAAAAGGAACTCTTAGCCGTAGTGTTCGCTTTGGACAAATTTAGGTCCTACCTGATCGGATCCAAGATCATCATCTACACAGATCACGCGGCACTTAAGTATCTTCTTTCTAAGAATGATTCTACGCCCCGCCTGATACGATGGATCCTTCTACTCCAAGAATTTGATTTGAAAATTAAAGATAAAAAGGGAGTAGAGAACGTAATGGCCGATCATCTTTCTCGCCTTAATACCTCTGATTCCCTTGAGGCGACCCATATCAATGACATGTTCCCTGATGAACAACTGTTTAGAGTCTCCCATTCACCTTGGTTCGCTGATATTGCTAATTATCTTGCTACAGGTGCCATACCGACACACTGGACGTCACAAGATAAGAAGAAATTCTTTACCAAGGTGCGTAATTTTTTTTTGGGACGATCCATATTTGTTTAAATATTGCCCAGACCAAATCTTAAGGAGATGTGTACCAGACGATGAGCATCAGAGTGTCATCTCCTTCTGTCACTCACAGGCCTGTGGTGGTCACTTTTCTGCTAAAAAGACCACGGCTAAGATTTTACAGTGTGGCTTTTACTGGCCCACTATGTTCAGGGACACTCATGAGTTTTGCAAAGCTTGTGAGCGTTGTCAAAAATTAGGAGCATTGTCCCGTCGAAATATGATGCCTTTGAATCCCATCCTTATTATAGAAGCATTTGATTGTTGGGGCATTGATTTCATGGGACCATTCCCCCAATCATTTAGAAATCTGTATATTTTGCTCGCCGTAGACTATGTCACTAAATGGGTCGAAGCAATTCCGTGCCGTAAAAATGACCATCGCACGGTCATTAAATTTTTGAAAGAAAATATCCTGTTGCGGTTCGGAACGCCTCGAGCCATCATTAGTGACGGGGGATCACACTTCTGCAATAGACCATTTGAGAGCTTAATGAAGAAATACGGTATCTCTCATAAGGTGAGCACCCCATACCATCCACAGACAAGTGGACAAGCTGAGATTTCCAATAGGGAGATCAAACATATCCTAGAGAAAACGGTTAACCCTGATCGTAAGGACTGATCAATCCGATTGACCGATGCCTTATAGGCGTACCGTACTGCTTTCAAAACTCCTATTGGAACATCTCCCTTTAGACTTGTCTATGGGAAAGCCTGTCACTTGCCTGTGGAATTGGAACATAAAGCATACTGGGCGATCAAAAATCTGAATTTCAATCTGGACAACGCTGGCTCGCTACGCAAACTTCAGTTAAATGAACTTGAAGAAATCCGAAACGATGCGTACGAAAACTCGAGAATTTACAAGGACAGGATGAAGGCGTTTCATGATCAACATATTCTACGGAAATCATTCACGCCAGGTCAGAAAGTCCTCTTGTATGACTCCCGACTACATCTCTTTCCGGGTAAGCTTCGATCTCGTTGGACCGACCCTTACATTGTTGTTACTGCTTATCCTCATGGGGCCGTCGAGATAAGAGAACCCGACAATGGCAAGGAGTTTAAAGTTAATGGACATCGATTAAAGCCATTTGTTGAGACATTTGATTCAGAGGACATGTCCATGCCTCTGATTGCTCCTGTTTACCAGGACTGATCTCCTAGTCTGATGGAGGTATAGGTAGGTTTATCGCTTTCATAGGTTTAGGATAGTCGCTTTCATAGGTTAGTTAGTTTAATGTTTGTGGGTAACATTACTGCAAACCCTCATGAGATTACAACTCGTCCATTAGGGGTAACCTAAGGGTTTAAAGGCTTGTTGCATACGCTAAATGCAATCGAGAGCACCTGCGAAAGTGGTATAGGTAAGATTTTATTTTTGTTCTGCTTTCTCTCTCATGCTGACAAGCTTCCATGCCGTGATCTATTGAAAGCTCTCTTGATTCGTTATTCAGGTACTATCTTCCCATCGCTTTACTTTTGTTGTTCCATGCTCATATCTTTTACATTGAGGACAATGTAGATTTTAGGTTGGGGGTGGGAGATTAGGTTTCCTAATCAGTATTTTCTTGGTCTTGAGAAAAAATTGTGAAATTTTTTTAAAAAAATTTCTGAAAATTTCTACAAATTCGAAGTGATTTTGACAGATATCCCTAATTTAGATTTTCAAGGTACATAATGGTGGATTTATGACTCTTGGATTCCGTATCTGTTAGATTTCATAGTTAAGATCGAGTTGCTAAGCCATGATTAGAAGTTTTAAACATTGATCGCATCAGGATTTCACATGTCACATCTCGCTTTCATATTAAGGTTTCAGTTTGATATTGATTGGTTAATTTGGTAGTCACTAAGCATGAAAGGAACCAGCCTGAAATATCTTGCCATCAGGGTATAAAAATTGAACAGGTTGGGCAATTAATCTTCACCATAGGTTTGCTCCCTATAGGTGAAGGTTTGATTCCCCAAGGTTAAACAAAAAAAAAAAAAAAAATTTATTAGGTAATTGGTCTTTTGCCATAGGTTTGCTCCCTATTGGTAAGGATTTGATTCCTCTTTTTGGCATGACTATTAATGGAAAAATAAAAAGTTGAAAAGATCAAAAGATGGAATTTATGAGGCAAGTTTGGTTATCATGAATTCTCTTGCTGGTTACCAATGAGATCCTGAAATAACAAATTCAATCTTAATGTGATTAGCTGAGATTACACTATACATCCATGGATCTCAATGTTTAAAATTTTTCTAATTGATGGATTAATGCTTTACACTTGATTATGAAGTCTACGGTGCGCTTGAGCTCAGGAGAATACAATTTCTAACATTCATGAATATTAAATTTCTCGTATTTTGTTCAAAATCTCACTCGATTTCATAGAAAGTTCTCCTATAATTCTCAGCTTATTTTTCGCATAATTTGCTCGGGACTAGCAAAATGCTGGTTGGGGGTTGTGTTGAGAGTCAAATATTGCATATTAGACCCCAGATATTGCCTAGATTTACGGACATAGTGCTGTCTAACGGCCTATTTTTATCGTGTTTATGTTTTAGGGTGTAATTGAGAGCATGAACTGCAAAAAGGTGCTAAAAGTATGGTTTTAGCGCTCAAGATGCACCAAGGCAAGGGACGCACTCCAGGGGACCAAGATCGACTGAAATTACACGCCAGGGATCCGAGAAAACTAAGAAACTGAAGCTCAGGTGGCCTGAAAGTCAGCCAGAATGCAAGATCATAGAATTTTTACCATCAGATCAGCTCCAAATTTTATACATGGCCTGAGGACCATAAATGAACCGTACACGTCAAATTTCAGCTATTGAAGTTCTTTGAAAGTGGGCCAATGGACTGATCAGCCCCTTAATTCATTAAGTGGGGCCCACCTGATATCAGGAACTGCCTCAAAATTGTTCTCGACGGTTAAAATAATATGAGGAAGAGGATGGACGGTGTAGATTTCTCGTAAACATCACAGTGGGCCCTGTGTATAGGGTGTGTGCACACTGCACAATATACGCATGCGTGCACCAAAGAAAACGCACGCGGGTCAGCAGCGCTGACCCGCACCTTTCTAAAACAGCAACTGCTGTTTCATTTTTGCTTACGCACGGACGGCCTGCGTCCGTTTTGCGATCGACTGTGGGCCCCACCTATGGACCGTATGACTCATCTGATCCGACCATCTTTTAGAGAGCTGCAAATACTACAAAATCATGTTGACTCTTTTCATCCATGCGTACACACGTGTTCGATACAGGGGCCACAAAAGGGCTGCCCTGCAACGTTCAAAACTGATTCTTTTGTGATTTCTTCTCTGGGCCACGTCAATGGATGTTCAAAACCACCCATTCTTGACTGAAATTTCATTCTAAATCCAATGGATGGGGTGGATTTTCTAGAAAATGCTTCTATGGGGCCCACCGATCACAACAGCGAAATGGTGCGAAAGGTTTCGCACATCCGCGAAAACTGACTTTTCCGGACAGTTTTGGCCCACCATCTTTGATCATATGGCAGATCTGAACCGTCTATCATGTAGAGGACCCAAGAAAGTACTAAGGGACGGTATTTTTTTAGAATTTGAGCGAGGAAAGTGGCGTGTTTCATGGTACCGAACTTGGCTGCGAAAATTGCACTCCGTGTCCTACTACAACTCTGTCACTGACTCCAGCCTTCTAGCAGCTATAAAAGGAGGTTTTTGGACGTGGGGAGCATTCATTCAGGGTCTTGGGAGGAAGAACAGAGGGCTCGAGCTTGGGTTTCAACGTGGGCAGAGGAGAGAGAGAGGAGCTTGGTTTTTTCTTTCCCTTTTCTTTTCCTTTTCTTTTTCTCTTTATTTATTTGGATTGAGCCCATCCATGGTAGGCTAAATCCTCCTAGCTAGGGCTAAGAGGTGAAGCTTGTAGTGAGATAGGAGATTTTATTTTATTTTTATTTTAATTCATGAATCGACGTTGATTTTAGTTGATTATTACGGGAATATTTTTAGTTCTTAATGGTCTGTTGTGACTGAAATTACAATGGGTCTGCGATGCTTTGAATATTTCTATTTCCTTTTCATGTTTATGACGTCAGGATGTCCTGTTGTTCACCATAGTCTCCTGGGCATGGTTGGATGACGGTACCCTTCCTAACTTTCATACATGTGATTGGGTGGTAATTAGTTTGATTCTGTTGTTTGTCATAGTCTTTGGGCATGGTTTGGTGATGGAATCCATTCTAATTCATACACCTTTCATCTCTTTGAAAACTAGATCAACGGCAGTTCAGTAATTTTCATAATTTTTGATGCAAGCATAAATTCTCCCTGATCTCTACAAGTGGATCCTCTGAATCCCTAGTTTCCTATCTCTGATTTGTTTCCTAAGTTTTAGAATTATTCTACAAATATTCCACCATTGCTAATTGATTTAGAATTCATCTTAGCCTAGTTCTAGTTCTAGATAATTTTAGATAACGTACAAGTTTCAGTCCCTTGGGATTCGACCTCGGTCTTACCGAGTTATTACTACATCACAACCCTGCACTTGGGGAGTGAACAGTTTGTAAGACAAATTGCGAAATGTACGTAAAGAGAAATCAATGTCAAATAAGATCTTTCTTTGACAATAGCTATACAACTTGAAGATAAAAGAAGTGTTTTCTGATCTCTTTATAACATTGAATGAGTTTAATATCCCGATTAGCAGATGGTGGCAGTTGATGCAAAAGATTAAAGATAAATAAAATGTCACAATTCAACTGCATTGGGTGCTAAATTCATGAAATTGTTTGATTATGAATCTTAATAATATTCGACCAAAACTTAATATAGAGTCATCGATGTCCAAATTGTTTACCAAAGAGTCTTATAAAAAAAATAGGAAGGATCTTCTGGTGATGTCATAATGATTAGAAGAATATCTATTGTAAATGGTACAAGAAGTAGATATTAGACAAGATTCAAGTCGAAAAAAGTATTAAAAAGGAAAGTATTAGAATTATGGAATGAATTATTACTTGTATTAAAAAAATTATAAACTTGAGAAATTAAATCAAGAAAATTTCAAACTTGATTCACATGATAACCATCAGATTCAAATGTTCCTAAGAAAATCTATTTGAAAAATATGATTCATTCGAGGACAAGGATTTTTTGATCGCAATGATTCGTGAGAGAATCTAAATCACCAATGAATCTTAGATTTGATTCTTCATTTCATATGACACAACACCACATATCGATTATGTGATAGCAACATAGTCTACCTTAGTAGTAATAACACGTGTAAAATTATGGAGTTTGTTAATGTCAAAATCATTATATATGATGGTATCACATAAAAAATTTCTATTGTGAGGCACGTACCATACTTTCGGAAGAGTCTTTTATCATTGAAAATGTTTGATTAAGATTATTATAATTTTTTATGTGAATGATCAACTAAAAGTTGTAAAATGGGTGATGGTGATTACGAAGATAGAGTTGATGCGTAGTTTATATTAATTGATTGAAGATCTTGTGGTTAGCAATGCCATTGTTGCTAATATCATGATAGAATCTGCTACAATATAGCA
The DNA here is from genome assembly GCA_037074715.1 of Magnolia kwangsiensis. Taxonomy (NCBI): domain Eukaryota; kingdom Viridiplantae; phylum Streptophyta; class Magnoliopsida; order Magnoliales; family Magnoliaceae; genus Magnolia; species Magnolia kwangsiensis. The sequence goes on from CM073586.1 coordinate 99,639,065, forward strand.
TAAGCGGTTCGGCCACATGAGAAATAAATGACTAAAGATACTTCTTGATTGAAATTGGCTTCCTAATATTTAGGAGGCTTATGTTGAATCCTTGAGAGATTTGAAATATTTTCTTTCTTTTATTAACAATTCATCCTTAAAGGTGTGGGTTTACGTGCTGAAAAGAAAGAATGATGTTTTTAATTGTTTCATCAAGTTTAAAAAATTTCTTTAAAAATCGAAGGGAAAGAAAATTAAATATTTGAGGAATAACAACGGAGAAGAGTACACCTCAAAAATTTTAAGGGATTTTTACAATAAGAATAACATTGAGATACACTACACGGTTCTTGGTACTTCATAGCAAAATGGAGTCGTATAACGTATGAACAGTATGCTTATGGGTCATGCTAGGAGCATGCTGAGTTTGGCCATACTTCAATAGTGTTTTTAGCGAAAGTCATTAATATATTGGTTACTTAGTGAATCATTCTCCTACAATTCCATTAAGTCACAAGATCTCTGGAGAAGTATATTATTAAAAACAAAAAAAGAAGCTACTAATTATTCATTCTTCATACTTATGGTCATGACACTTATGTGTGAATATATAACACAACCATAAAGTCGAGTTGTGTTGGCCCAATCATGATCTATGTTGGACATCCATCCCATTAATCAGATGTCCCCTTTAATGATGGGCCACATGCTTGAAAATCATGCCAATCCATATCCGAAATGAGCCACACTACAAACAATAGTTAAGAGTGGATACCCACTCATTGAAACCTCCATGATCGTTTATAAAACCCACTAATATGTGGCTCAAACATCCAACCCATCCATTGTGTATCTCTCACTTGAATGAGGGGTCACACCAAGTTTCAAATGTCTCTAAAAATCAAATGAGCCGCACCAATTGCTTTTAGTTGTTTTAGGCATGATTTCAAACAATTTCATATTGTGTGACCCACTTAAGTTTCGGATATGTCTAATTTTTAGGACATCCCATAACCTAAAGGGGACCTAGAAAATGTATGGTGTGGATGTCCAACATAGATTACGATGGGATCCACAGAGTTCGACCTCGTGGGAACTTCCCGTGAGGTTGAGCTCTATGGGCCCCACAATGACATGTAATGGACATCCACACTGTGCATTTGGTAAGTCCCCTTCAGGTTATGGGACGTGAAAATTTTCAGTATATTTGGAACAAGCGAACCACACCATCTGAAATCATGAAAAATCATGTTAAAATATCTAAGGCACGTGGTGGGGCTCACCTGAGTTTTGGAATTGCCTGAAATTTGGTGTGACCCCTCATCCAAGTGGAACACACATAATGGATTAGCTAAATGTATAAACCAAATCTCATTAAGCCTTGTATACAATTAGAAAAGTCTTAATGGATGAGCATCCATCTCAATTGTCATCTATATTGTGGCCCACTTAAGTCACAGATTGGCCTAATTTTTAGGTCCATGGCCAGCATGGAAGGAAGTATGTGATCGAGAGGATGGATGCCTGTCACCCATCATGTTGGGATCCAGGGAGGTCAACCTCATGGGAAATCAACGTCATAGTAAGGTTCCCATGAGGTCGAGCACTATGGGCCACCATAATCTATGTTAGACACCCACACTATCACTCAGATGCTCCCTTCCATGGTGGGTCATAGGCCTAAAAATCAAGCCGATCCATGACTTAGATGGGCCATAACATAGATAACAGTTGAAAGTGAATGCCCACACATTGAAATCTCCCCGATTGTTTGTAGAGCTCACAGAGATGTGGTTCAGACACCCAACTCATTTATTGTGTGTCCAACTTGAATGAAGGGTCACACCAAATTTCAGGACATTTCAAAACTCTAGTGAGACACAATCTGAAACCATATAAAATTGTGCCTAAAACATTTAAAAGAGCTAGTCTAATAAGTGTTTGGATTTGAGGAATCTCATTTCCCAATTTTCCCCAAGGGAGTAAAAAATCAAAGAGTTAAAATAAAATTTTAAACCTTCCCAAGTTTTCTTAAAAATTCCAATATATTAACCAAATAAAATTTAATCATTCTTCAAGAAATGACCACTTCTAACATTCTCCGTGAAACACAAATACCAAGTAATGATTTCCCACCAAAGAAGCATTTAGGAGCTCTTTACTTTTTGGAGAATTCATTCCCTAACTTTTATGTTTACCATATTACTAATAAGACAATGATAAAATCCCATGGATGGATACTAGAGGAAAGAGTTCATGGTCCTACTAAAAACTAATGTTGTTTAGTGACCAGCCAATGTTGGAGCCACATAGATAAGAGGTCCAGATCTTATCCACGTAAACCCATCTCTCTCTCAAGTACATACGTGATGGTTACTTAGGAATGCTTATGAGAATGTATTGAGAGAGAGAGAGAGAGAGAGAGTATGAGGTGGGAAACGAAAAATTAAAAAAGAGAAGAGAAAGGTCATAAGAAGGAGACGAAGAAGGTGGAAAGTAGAGAGGGATGCTTTTTGTTCTGTTTCTACTCACCAAAAAGCTGCCACAAAAGCTTGACAGAGATAGCTGTCTCTTCCTCCCTACCTTCCACTCTTCCCTTCTCTCGCTCGTGTGTTTCTACGTGAGCGTGTGAGATACATGATGTAAACGGTAAAATGATAAAATAATAATAAAATTGCCTTTGTTTGACCGTTAGATGAACAAGTCTAACTAGTCAACGACTTTTGACCGTTTGGGACAGGTTTTGATTGGTCCTGTTGCAGCAACACGTTAATATCGTGTCCTTATGTGCCAGTCCTTAAAATTGGCCCAGTGATTGGTTGATCCACACCGTTCATCTGATCGATCCCCATCATTAATGGGGGGGAAGATCCTGACCCTTAAAACGAGGGTCCAAAAATAGAGAGTATAGAGAAAATTGAAGCGATGGATCAATTGCTAGTTTGATGCTACTGATCATCAGATCATTCTCTTGGCTTGTATGATCTGGTTTTAGGATCTGAAAATGTAGCAGCGATCTACGTTCATCTGAAAGCTAGGACCAAAATTTCTTGATAGGATCTTCGAATGTGAAAGAATTTTTGGTATAGTCCGTTGCTGAGTGTGCCCCATCATACCAACGGTCTGTATAACTCAGTTATCTGTAACATGGGTCCCACCTGTGCAGTTCAAACTCGAGGAGGATGTATGTATCTTTAGATTGAGGTTTATACAATTCAGTTCTTCGTGCCAAAGGAAGATATTCCAGTGCTGGATCTGTGTAGGCCATAGTGATGTCTGTGAAAATTAGGCAGATCCACTCCGTCCATCTGCTTTTCAAGACCACAATAGGATAGGATTCTAAAAATTAGGCAGATCCAAAACTCGTGTAGCCATACCACAAGAAACAGTAGGGATTGAACGCCTGGGGTTACACAAGTTTTGTTTCAGGACGATATTTGTGCCTACAGTTTATCTTAATGGTAATAACCCTATCAACGGTTTGGATGTAATTTTTCAAATAAACCAATAATACTGTCCTCTCAGTTGCGCTAATAGTTTGAAATGGACGGCTAAGAAAGCATTAGAAATTGGAGCAATGGCCCACATTCAACATGCGGGAAATTACTCTAATTGAATGGCCAGGATTGTCAAATAACTGTAATTTTTAATTTGGACAGTTTGAATTGGATCAAAAGTTGAGGAGAAATTTACAACTGTACGACCCATTTAAGGCCCATTTACATTTCCAGGCCCACTTCGTTTTCCCTATTAAAAATATGCCCCATGCGTACGGACGCCTTGCCAAAGGTCGAAATTGCCCCTGCTTTTTCCTTCAAGCGGATCGGCCGCTGTTCGAAGACGAGCGCTGACACTCCTCCAACTCCGAGTCGTACGAACGGCTCGAAAGATATCAAAGTTACATGGCCCCACAGTTACGTATTTATTATATCCACAACGTTCATCCATATTTCGAGATCATTTTGGACCGTTATCCAAAAAAAAAATATTCATATCCAAAGATCAACTGGACCACACCACAAATAGCAGCAGAAAATTGATTTTCACTGTTGAAACTTTTGTAGGGCCCACCGTAACATTTATTTTCCATCCAATCTATTCATAAGGTCACAAAGACCTGGATGAAGAGAAAAAACAAATTTTTTAATGATCCAAAACTTTCGTGACCCCTAAAAGGGTTTCACCGGTAGACGTTCAATCCTCCACTGCCTTTTACAGTGGTCCACTTGATGGCTAAATCTGTCTTATTTTTTTTCTCAAGACTTATAACAAGTTCACCAAATATATGGACGGTTTGGATATAATACATACCTCATAAAAGGACCCACAAAGACAGAAGGGATTACAACAAGGAAAAAAAGAAGAAGCTGGGATTACAACAAGGAAAAAAAAAAGAAGCTGCAATCTATGGCTACGGATATAATCCGTACTCATAACTACAGCCCATGTATTTTCATTATGTCTTTGATTAATCGAAAGTCTTTCAATTAATCGAAAAGAGTCAAGAGCTGTCCCGTGAGTTTACATAAAAAAATCCTTCAATTTTCGATATATTGAAGTATACTCGATTTTATCGAAGATATAGCTGCGGATTATAGCCATAGCCATAACTGCAGTCTATAAAAGTCTGTGCAATTTTTTAATTTTTTATATTTATATTTTTATTTTTTATATGGAAAACTTTATTTTACCTATAATTTTCTCTAATACATATTTATATAAATATGTATATATAAGCATATAAAAAAAAATTTCTCTCTTTTTATTCATTTCTTTCTTTATTCATTTAACAAGAATATCTTCTAAACCAAAATTAGTTACTTGATGTACCCTATATGATTTTGGGGTAGGAGAAGCTACTTTAGCCAACTAACCTGGTTATTTTCAAAGATTCCATCAGGTCGATGGTCGAAAATCTATTTCATATTAACTTTGCGGTCAATTTCAATCAGTTCGCGGTCAATTTCGTTCATTTCATTTACTTCATGGTCATTTTCATTCATATCACGGTCATTCCCGCCTATTCTGTGTTGATTCACGATCCTTTCGGTGCATTTTACGGTCAATTCCCTTCACTTCACGGTCATTTTCATGCATTTCATAGTCAATTCCCTTCACTTCACGGTCATTTTCATGCATTTCACGGTCAATTCCCTTCACTTTACGGTCATTTCCGTGAATTTTCATGCATTTCACGGTCAATTCCCTCACTTCACAGTCATTTCCATGCATTTCACGGTCAATTTCCTTCACTTCACGGTCATTTTCATGCATTTCATGGTCAATTCTCTTCACTTCACAATCATTTTCATGCATTTCACGGTCAATTTCCTTCACTTCACGGTCAATTTCCTTCACTTCGCGGTCATTTCCAAGCATTTCACGGTCAATTCCCTTCACTTCACGGTCATTTCCATGCATTTCATGGTCAATTCCTTCACTTCACGGTCATTTCTATACATTTCACGGTCAATACGGTCATTTCCATACATTTCACGGTCAATTCCCTTACTTCACGGTCATTTCCATGCATTTCACGGTCAATTCCCTCACTTCACCGTTATTTTCATGCATTTCACGGTCAATTCCTTCACTTCACGGTCATTTCCATGCATTTCATGGTCAATTCCCTTCACTTCACGGTCATTTCCATGCATTTCACGGTCAATTCCCTTCACTTCATGGTCATTTCCATGCATTTCACGGTCGATTCCCTTCTCTTCATGGTCATTTCCATGCATTTCACGGTCAATTCCCTCACTACACGGTCATTTTCATGCATTGCACGGTCAATTCCCTTCACTTCACAGTCATTTTCATGCATTTCACGGTCAATTCCCTTCAACACGGTCATTTCCATGCATTTCACGGTCAATTCCCTCATTTCACGGACATTTTCATGCATTTCACGGTCAATTCCCACGATTTCGCCTCACTTCACGGTCATTTCCATGCATTTCATGGTCAATTCCCTTCACTTCACGGTTATTTCCATGCATTTCACAGCCAATTCCCTTCACTTCACAGTCATTTTCATGCATTTCACGGTCAATTCCCTTCACTTCATGGTCATTTCCATGCATTTCATGGTCAATTCCCTTCACTTCACAGTCATTTTCATACATTTCACGGTCAATTCCCTTCACTTCACGGTCATTTCCATGCATTTCATGGTCAATTCCCTTCACTTCACGATCATTTTCATGCATTTCACGGTCAATTCCCACGATTCCGCCTCACTTCACGGTCATTTCCATGTATTTCACAGTCAATTCCCTTCACTTCACGGTCATTTCCATGCATTTCACGGTCAATTCCCTTCACTTCATGGTCATTTCCGTGAAGTGAGGGAATTGACTGTGAAATGCATGGAAATGACCGTGAAGTGAAGGGAATTGACCGTGAAATGCATGGAAATGACCGTGAAGTGAGGGAATTGACCGTGAAATGCATGGAAATGACCGTGAAGTGAAGGGAATTGACCGTGAAATGCATGGAAATGATCGTGAAGTGAGGGAATTGACCGTGAAATGCATGGAAATGACCGTGAAGTGAGGGAATTGACCGTGAAATGCATGGAAATGACCGTGAAATGAAGGGAATTGACCATGAAATGCATGGAAAAGACTGTGAGGTGAAGGGAATTGACCGTGAAATGCATGGAAATGACCGTGAAGTGAAGGGAATTAACCGTGAAATGCATGGAAATGACCATGAAGTGAAGGGAATTGACCGTGAAATGCGCCGAAAGGACCGTGAATCAATACAGAATAGGCGGGAATGACCGTGATATACATGAAAATGACCATGAAGTAAATGAAATGAACGAAATTGACCGCGAACTGATTGAAATTGACCGCAAAGTGAATATGAAATGGATTTTCGACGATCGACCTGATAGAATCTTTGAAAATAACTAGGTTAGTTGGCTAAAGTAGCTTCTCCTACCCCAAAATCATATAGGGTACATCAAGTAACTAATTTTGGTTTAGAAGATATTCTTGTTAAATGAATAAAGAAAGAAATGAATAAAAAGAGAGAAATTTTTTTTTTATATGCTTATATATACATATTTATATAAATATGTATTAGAGAAAATTATAGGTAAAATAAAGTTTTCCATGTAAAAAATAAAAATATAAATATAAAAAATTAAAAAATTGCACAGACTTTTACGGATTACAGTTATGGCTACGGCTATAATCCGTAGCTATATCTTCGATAATATTGAGTATACTTCGATATATCAAAAATTAAAGAATTTTTTATGCAAAGTCATTGAACAGCTTTGGACTCTTTTCGATTAATCGAAAGACTTTCGATTAATCGAAGACATAATGAAAATACATGGGCTGCAATTATGGCTACGGATTATATCCGTGGCCATAGGTTACAGCTTCTTTTTTTTTTTTTCCTTGTTGTAATCCCTTCTGCCTTTGTAGGTCCTTTTATGAGGTATGTATTATATCCAAACCGTCCATATATTTGGTAAACTCGTTATAAGTCTTGAGAAGAAAAATAAGACAGATTTAGCCATCAAGTGAACCACTGTAAAAGGCAGTGGAGGATTGAACGTCTACCGGTGAAACCCTTTTAGGGTCACAGAAGTTTTGGATCATTACGAAATTTGTTTTTCCTCTTCATCCAGGTCCTTGTGACCTTATGAATAGATTTGGATGGAAAATAAATGTCACGGTGGGCCCTACAAAAGTTTCAACGGTGAAAATCAATTTTCTGCTGCTCTTTGTGGTGTGGTCCAGTTGATCGTTGGATATGAATATTTTTTTTTTGGATAACGGTCCAAAACGATCTCGAAATATGGATGAACGTTGTGGATATAATAAATACGTAACTGTGGGGCCCATGTAACTTTGATATCTTTTGAGCCGTTCGTACAACTCGGAGTTGGAGGAGTGTCAGCGCTCGTCTTCGAGCAGCGGCCGATCCGCTTGAAGGAAAAAGCAGGGGGCAATTTCGACCTTTGGCAAGGCGTCCGTACAGATGGGACGTATTTTTGAAAGGGAAAACGAAGTGGGCCTGGAAATGTAAATGGGCCTGAAATGGGTTATAAAGTCGTAAATTTCTCAAAGTTGAGGCATCCAAAACTCATATTAAAAGATTATATTATCTTCGGTCCACCTATTGGACGGGTCGGATGTTCGATACAAGTGACACGTGTAGGAGAAAAGAAAGCATTGTATGTGAACGTTCAGATGGGAATATTCCTTGGTATTATAATCTGTATAGCTCTTGTAAACCCACACACGTGTCCAAAAGGTTGTTCATGCACACGCAACCGCATCTGCTATTGCCGCTGACAGGTATGATATCGAAGCCATCCATAAGTTGTTTCTGATCATGTACATGTTCTGTTACAGAAATAAATCTTGTCCATTCATCATATGGGCCATTATGTAGAAACAACTGCATGGTTAGAATCCCTTCATCATAGTAATTTTCAGCCGTAAATTTGTTTTGTAAATCCATGGCCCATCTGACAATAACCGATTGAAATATTTTAAGAGTATATAAGCAGTGGTATGTCTCTGATGAATGGATTAGATCTCCTACCAATGTGTGAAAGTTGGTACACGTGTGGTGTGTGCATTAAGTACACTCGCGTGGGTATGGGCTAACATAAATGGATCTTTGTTAAACGCACGCGCGTGTAAATCTCATCTACACGCCATGCGGACGTGGCTGAAATGTGAAATGACGTGGCTAGGTGTGATGGGTGGGACCTTAGAGATGGGCAGAGTACTACTTGGTCGAAAAACCTTGGAAATGTCTGTTTTCTGGGCGAGAGATACTTTGAATCTTTGATGCTACCTAGAACCAACGGTGTGGGTGGAACCCTGACCGTAGGGCCCATCTCCATGTATGCATGGTATATCCACACCGTCCATCTCTTTTTTTAGCTTATTTTAGGGTACGCTTTAAAAAATGAAGTAGATAAAAACTTCAGGTGGACCACACAATAGGAAACAGTGGTCATTGAACGCTTCAAAAACATCCTAAGGGCTACCAAATTGTTTATTGACCATCCAATCTATTGATAAAGGCACATAAACAAAAACATGACGACGAAAGAAAAATAATAATAATATCAGCTCGATTCAGAACTTTTGTGGCCCCGTAAAAGGTTTCTCAAGCTCAATCCTCATTATTTGTTGTTTTGCGGTCCACCATCTGCTTCATTTTTGGGACCACCCATTCGAGTAAGCTGTCAAAACAGATGGACAACCTGTATATACAGTGCATACATCGAGGTGGGCGCCACGGTCAGGGTCCCACCCCACATCACTGGTTCGGATAGTGCTCTTTGTCGGGAGACCATCCATCTCTGACAGCATAGGCCCCATCAATCACATCTCACCATGCTGAGGTGGTTCTGAGCTTCGCTTTCCTGGGAAGTTCTCACTGGACGTTAGATGGGACATAGCTTAACGTTTGTGGTAAATCCATCCCATTCATCTATTTTTATATCTCATTCTAAGTATATAGCAAATAAAAAAAACAAAAGAGGCAAATCCAGAACTAATGGGGTCACATGAGAGTAAATAGTAGGAAAGAAATGCTAACATTTGAAACTTTCTTAGGTCCACCTTGATGTGTATATGTCATCCAAACCCATTATATGATCATACGCACTGGAATGAACTGAAAACATAAAAAATTTAACTTGATACACATGTTCCAATTTTGATTGTTCAATCAGCGGTAGGGGTGTACACCAAGTTAAATCGAGTTGATTTTGCCTTAGCTTGAACTCAACTAGGCTCGGTCTCAAGTTGGACTGGCCAGCTTAGATCGGTTCATACAGCCGCTCAAGCTAGTTCAAGTTGAGATCAAGTCAAATTCAAGCCAAGTTTGTTTATGTAGCATTTTCACAAACATTTGGATTATACCTTCAAAATCTCGTATTTACGACAACAACAATAATTTTACAAGTATTTTATCAGACATCTTCTAAGCAACATAAAAATAAAAATAAAAAATAATATTAATTTCAAATACATATCTTCTTTGCCACCGGCCACACTTCGTTGAGTCATTTCATCGAACACTTAGTAAGCAACATCAATATCAAAGTAATCAAGTCACTTAACTAGTACGATCTGAGTTATATTCGAGATGAGTTCGTTCCAAGTCGAATCGAGTCGAACTAGGGCCAACTTGAACTCGGTTCAAATTCATTTTCAAGTTCAAAATATCAGCTCAAGTTGGCTTGAACTCAGCTTCAAACCAAGTTCAATTGTTCTTTTTCAAATTGAGTCGAGCAAGCTAACCGAGCTAAGTTGGTTTGTGTACACCTCTACTCAGCAGTCTCTCATTGTGTGGCCTATTTGACTTGTGAATCTATCTAATTTTCTGTCTCATGTCTTAAATTGAGCCATAGAAATGGATGGATTGGATAGATTTATCACAACTATCACTATGGGCCCCACCTAGCTTCCGAGCACGAGGAGTTTCTAAGAAAGCCCTTGCCTGCAATCGCATCCGTCTGAGCTCCTCATCACCTAATCCGTATTGTTTATTGACCGTCTGATTTGTTGATAATGGTACCGATACCTGATTGAAAAGGGGAAAAAAAAAAAAATCAGCTTGTTCGAAAACTTCTGTGGCTCAGAAGGTTTTTAATGATTAATAGTCATTGTTTCCTGTGGTGTAGTCCACCTAAAATTTTCAATCTGATTCATTTTTGAACCATGCCCCTAAATTAGGTTGGTAAAACAGATGGACGGACTGGGTATATGATGCATACATTGAGGTGGGCCATACAGCCAAGGTCCCACCCACATTGCCAGTGAGGCTCTTTTCAAACGACCATCTCTGACAGCATAGACCCCACCAATCACATCTCACCGTATCATTTCACGGCCGAGGTGGTTCTTAGCTGTACGCTGATTGCTGGACAGGGTAGGATGTTCCTGCACTCGACACAAAGCGGGGCCCACCTTGATGGTTGTGATAAATCCATTCCTTTCATCCGAATTTAAAGCTCATTTTAAGACAGGAGCCAAAAAATGAGGCGATTCCAAAACTCAAAGAGGCCACGCGGGATGAAACAGTAGAAAACGAACGGTTTATCATTGAAACTTTTCTGGGCCCACCTTGTTGTTTATATGTCATCCAAACGCTTTAAAAGTTCATACCCAATGGGATAAACTGAAAACACAGGAAACTTAGATTTTTTTTTAAATCCCCATCGTTTTACCTCAGGCGGATTACCTGAGTTTTGCATCTAAAACACAAGTAGAAACGGATGAACGGCGTGGATTTATCATAAGCATCACTGTACACCCCACCTAACTTCCCATTCCCATGAACTTCTTAAGAAAGCCTTTTGCAGGCAATCCGTGTCCGTCAGATCCTCATCATCCAATCCGCACCCACACCACGCGTGTGCTATCATGATTCAAGGCACGTAGGTACGACGTCCAATCCATCAATCAGGTGTACATATTTTCTTATAATATATACTAGGATCACATAGCATGTGGGCCCCAATATCAGAAACAGATGCCGTGGCCCACATGACCAGTGGATCAACCTGACTAGCCTAAGGACGTCAAACTTGGTATTGTCATTCTGGGAATCGGATCGGCTACTCCCCCTGCCACCGGTCCTGTTGCTGATGGTCGGTGCTCTGTGGGCCCCACAATGATGCATGTGTTTCATCCATTCCGCTCATCCATTTTAAAAAATTATTTTGTAGCTTCATACCAAAAATTAGAGGTATTTAATTCTCAGGTGGACCACACCACAGGAAAACAATAGTGGTTGGCTATCAGCCATTAAAATCCTCCTAAGGCCCACTGTACCGTTTATTTAACATCCAATCTATTAATTCGGTCATAAAGACCCAGATGAAGGGAAAAAAATAAATATCAGCTTGATCCAAAACTTATATAGCCCCCAAAAAGCTTTTAATGGTCAACGTTCATTCAACATTGTTCCCTGTAATGTGGTCCACTTGAGATTTGTATATGTCTCATTTTTGGTCCCACGTCATAAAATAATCTAGAAAAATAAATGGACGGCATGGATGAAATACGTAAGTCATGGTGGGGCTCACAGAGCACCAACCACCAGCCATTGGCGGGCGTCAAGGGGAGTAGCCAAACTGTCTCCGTCATTCTGATTTATCGACGTACACAAGATTTATTGCACATGTGTGGGCCTACCAAAGCTCATATATACCATCCTAAAGAATACTTGGGGCATGTTTGATTTTCCAAGGTAAATTAAAATGCATTGCAGATGTATTTTTTTTTTTTTCAATGATAAAATGGAGGATGCTGCCAAATATACATGTTGCACGGCACGCCAACAACGCAGTGAGCCGAAATTGAATCTAGGCTCACTGTGTTGTTGGGGTGTTGCGCAACAACTGGTATCAAAGCTATTAGTTTAGTTCTATTGGGAGCGATGACGGAAGAAGGAAAAACTAAAATTGAGAAGTTTGATGGTTCAAACTTCGCATTCTAGAAGATGCAGATGGAGGATTATCTGTATCAGAAGGACCTCTATACTTCTCTAGGAGGAAAAGAGAAGAAATCAGAAAAGATGACAGATGATGAATGGTTATTACTGGATAGGAAAACTTTAGGAACGATCCGACTATCTTTGTCTAAGAGTGTCACCTTCAATATATCCAAGGTGAAAACGACAAAAGAATTAATGAAAGCTCTAGCCACCATGTATGAAAAACCCTCAACGTCTAACAAAGTTCATCTTATGAAACAGCTATTCAATATAAAGATGTCAAATGATGGAAGCATGACTGAACATCTAAACAAGTCCAATATAGTCACAAGCCAGTTAAAATCCATTGGCATCGTTTTATAGGATGAGGTCAAGGCACTATTGATCTTATCCAGTCTGTCAGACTGTTGGGATGGTTTGGTGATTGCTGTGAGCAATTCTTCAGGGTCAACAAAGCTGAAATTTGATGATGTGTCCAGTTTAATTTTCAGCGAAGAATCTATAAGGAAGGCATCAGGAGTTTCAGGGAATTCAGGGAATGCTCTAAACGTTAAAGGAAAAGGAAGATCGCTGAACAAAGGAGACAAAAAGGAAGGTACTTTATACGTGACTTGAGGATCGTATAGTTCACTCGCAGTCGCATCAACTGGAGTGAATGGGCAGTTATGGCATCAAAGGTTGGGACATATGAGTGAAAATGGGATGAAAGTGCTATTGTCAAAAGGGAAGCTACTAAGGCTGAAGTCTATTGACTTGAAATTCTGCAAGGACTGCGTGTATAGCAAGCAAAAGAGGGTAAGCTTCGAGGAGATAAGACGCGCTCCAAAGACGCATCTATTGAAGCTTGTACACACTGACGTGTGGGGACCGACATAAGTACCATCTCTTGGTAGTTCATGTTATTTTGTTTCTTTTATTGATAATACTAGTAAAAAACTGTGGGTTTCTTTCTTAAAGCATAAATCTGATGTATTTGATGCGTTTAAGAAGTAGAAAGTTATGGTAGAAAATAAGACAAGTAAAACAGTAAAATGTCTTATATCTGATAATAGGGGAGAGTATTGTGATAAGAGGTTTGAGGAGTATTGTGCAGTAAGTGGAATCAAACATCAGAAAATGATTTTAGGGACACCACAGCAGAATAGTGTGGCTGAGCGCATTAACAGGACCATTCTTGAGCGCGCTGGGAGCATGAGGTTACATGTAGGGTTGCCCAAGACCTTTTGGGCAGATGCTGTGAATACTGCCATATATTTTTTTCAATAGAAGTCCCTTAGCACCATTGGATGGTGGGCTACAAGAAAAAACATGAACTGGGAAAGAAGTGAACCTTACACATCTCAGAGTGTTTTGTTGCACTTCATATGTTCACATTGATGCAGAGCATAGAAATAAGCTGGATGCGAAATCCAAGATGTGCACGTTTATAGGCTACAAGCAGCATGATTTTGGCTACAGGTTTTGGGATGCAGAAAACAGAAAAATCATAAGAAGCAAGGACGTATTCTTCAATGAAAAAGTGATGCATAAGGACAGTATGAAGGAAAATAAGGCCGATGAAAAGAAATTCGTAGAATTGGAAGAGTTACCAGACAAGGGTGTTACAACGTCATAGGATGGTCATGCACAGGAGCATTATGAGGTAGAGCCGCATACACCATTTGTGAGAAGGTCTACTTAGGAGAGAAGACCCACGGTCCGATACTCACCCTCCTTACGTTATCTACTGCTGACAGATAATTGTGAGCCAAAATGTTTTGAAGAGGCATTACAGTCAGATACATGGGTTAAGTGGGAGCAGACCATGGATGAAGAGATGGACTCTCTTGAGTCTAATCATACATAAAAGCTAGTCACTTTACTTAAAGAAAAGAAAGTTCTTCGTAACAAGTAGATTTATAGACTTAAGGAGAAGCATGATGGTTCGAAATGGTACGAGGCCAAATTGGTTGTGAAAGGGTTTCAACAAAAAACAGGTATCGATTTCACTGAAATATTTTCACCTGTGGTGAAAATGTTTACAATTCGCATGGTCTTGAGTATAGTGGCTACAGAGGACTTATATCTAGAGCAGCTAGATGTTAAGACAGTCTTTCTTCATGGGGACCTTTAAGAATAAATATATATGCATTAGCCGATAAGATACGTGACACCAGGAAAGGAGAACAAAGTGTGCAGACTGAAGAAGAGTCTATTTGGCATGAAGCAGACCCCGAGGCAGTAGTATAAGAAGTTCAACAGTTTCATGTTAGGAAACGGTTTTAGGAGATGTCATGCAGACCACTGTTATTATTTGAAGAAGTTTGATACGTCATACATCATTCTTCTTCTGTACGTTGATGATATGTTTGTGACATGTTCAAGTATGAAGGACATCTCAGATCTCAAAAAATAATTGTATAGAAAATTTGTCATAAAGGATTTAGGAGTTGTAAAACAAATCCTACGCATGAGGATAAAGCGTGACAGGGAAAATAAGAAACTAGTCTTGTCACAGACAGAGTACATAGCCAAGGTACTTGATCAATCAATATGGAAGGTGCTAAGCCGGTTAGCACTCCATTAGCCAACTACTTCAAGCTATCTAAGGAGTAAGGTGCAAAAACGCAGGAGGAACGGGACTACATGTCTAAAGTCCTATGTGCGTCAGCTATTAGGAGTCTCATGTATGCTATGATGAGCATGCACGAGGCCAGACATTGCTCAAGCAGTGGGAGTTGTTAGCAGGTTCATGAACAACTCCGGGAAGGAACATTGGGAAGCTGTGAAGTAGATCCTCAGATACCTGGTAGGTACTAAGGATGTAGGATTGTGTTATGGTAGATGGAAAATCAAGCTACAAGGCTACGTGGATTCAGATTTGGCAAGAGATATCAACAGCAGAAGTTGGGTCTCTCAGTTATAAAAGATAGTATCTATCAGTACGACGTAAGCAGAATATGTTGTAGCTACAGAAGCATGTAAAGAGATGGTATGGATGCAAGGTTTCATGGAAGAGTTGGGTAAGAAGCAAGTAAATTGCAAGTTGTACAGTGACAGTTAGAGTGCAATACACTTAGCTAACAATTCAGTGTTTCATTCAAGGACCAAGCATATTGTCATCAGATATCACTTCATACGTTCGTTACTGGAAGATGGATCGATTGCTCTGGAGAAGATTCATACAAGCGAGAATCCTATGGATATGCTGACCAAGGCGGTCACACAAGAGAAACTGAAGCTCTATTCAGCTTTAATCGGTCTTCAGGCTTGAAGACGGGGAGATGGTGCACTCCGGATGAAGAAGACAAGGGTTTATGGTGATGTGTCTCTAAGTGGGAGATTGTTGAGATATGAAGCCACATTTGAGGTCGTCTTCGATCGGTTGTGGGCTATACTCGACCAGTCGTACGGGCCCACTCGACCGGTTGTGGACTGGTTCGACTCAAAGTCCAGCGAGCATCGTTTTTTGGGTCCCGAGGTGATCGACCGGTCGTGACCCATTCACAACCGGTCGTGAGGTTCTCTCGACCGGTCGTGCAGTCTGCTCGACCGGTCGTAGTTACGCAGATTCATTTCCAAATTCGATGCGAACTACGGATTTTGGAATCGTTTTTCGCAAGAGTGCAGAAGGGGAGTTGCCTAAACTATAAATAGGGGTTCTTACGATTTTTCTAGAGATGATGAAAGTTATTCTAAGATGTGAGCTAAGGGTTTTGTATGTTCTTGAAAGGAAGAGGTTAGTATTTTGCCTTGTAATCTTCGTTCTTCTTCATAGTGAAAGTTTGCAATCGTGATTTTTTACCTTAGGTTGGAATTTTTTCACGTATATCTTGTCTTGTGGTTTGTTTTTAGTTGCTTAGATCTGTTTCTAGTTTATATTTCTTCCTGTTTATTGTTTGTGAGTGAGGCCTGAGATTGAATATAGGCTCACTACGCTGTTGGTGTGCTGCGCGACAACACGTGTGGCCAACTATGATGTATGTGAATTATCCACACCGTCCATCCATTATGCCAACTGAATTAGGACATGAGCTAAAAAATGAGGAAGATTCAAAGTTCAGGTGGACCACATCACAGGAAAAATGGAATCTAAAAACTTCTTGAAGCCACAGTTTACTTTGTTGTGGGCCACTTGAATGTTGGGTCTGTCTCATTTTGAGGCATGCGAATGTACGTCGTGGATATGTCATATACATCAGGTGGGGCCCACATATTTAAGCCGGTTCTTTTGGACCCTTTTTCGAAACAGAAATAACTACCGATTTTCAAATAGGGTGAAATTCTAATAACTGGTTATTTACAAGGCATTGACAGTAAATTTGGAAAATCAAAGAAACCCTAGACAAAATAGGTCATGATTGAGATCTGCTCTCCCAGACCACATCCAATGTGGGCCTCTACTGATTAGTGGCTCAGGTATAGAGTACGTGTGTCATGTTGGCACGTGTGACTCTCGTAAACCATGAGACGCATGGAAGCATAAGCTTGCGTGGAGGATCTAAGCAACCTCTATTGCTGTCCGTTGCTACTCGCAAGCTGTCATAGTGTGGCGTATATATGTACAATACTAGAATAGTCATAGTTGGGGTCCACCAACTATATATGCTCTGTGATTCCAGGTCATAAGGTGGGCCACACAAAGTAGGCTAAGATATCCGTGGATCTCTCTTATGGCACTTCGGCTTCCCTTTTCAATTACACAATGCTCACGAGGAGTGTCAGTGAAATATGGATGGTCTTTAGATCCAATCAACGGCCTTAAATCGTTTAGAGGTGGGCCAAATAAACAAGAAGATAAAAAGAACTTCTACCTATATTCTCTCTGGGGACTCTTGTTGCTAGAATACAATTTTTGAGAAAGTATCTTCATTTTTTCATAAAGAAAATTATAGAGAAATAGAGAAGGTGTTTGGATGAGGGGAGGGCTTGTATCTATCTTATCTAATTAATGTCATTCTTCTATTCTTTCTTCTTTAAATCTAAAAGAGATATAATAAAATACAAAAGAAAAGATCAAAAGAAAATGTGTGGGACCTACTTATTAGTAGTTGCCCACCACAATACCCAATAATCAGGTGGACCACGCTTGTATAAGAAAGAAATTGATAGTTAGGACTCTTATAGGCTTAGGTGTGCTTGATTAGTATGCCACACTAGAGCGCGAATACCCTTATCATTTCTCCTAAAATGGACTCCTATGCAACATCTGTTGTAGGAAGCAGTGTGCAACACCCAAGCTCTATCCCTATGAGATGACCATGATGTGTGTGAGATCTTCACTCTCTACATCTGTGACACAAGGAGGGATGTGATGAGGTTGATCGCCGTCTTCATCAAGGATAACCACTGAATCCATGAGGAATGAAAATAGAAATAAGTTTTAATAAATTAATTAATGATAGAAAATGAAATTATAATCTTTTAAATGGTGAATTCAAATGTAGGACGGAGTTTTAGAGTATAAACATTAAAAAAACAAACAAACAAACAAACAAACGTGGCTTGCTATAAATAGTAAATTTGTTATTTATAGATGATCACCATTTCTACTAGACTTCATGGGTTTTTGGAAGTGTCCAATTTGGCCTAACCACGGTGTTCACTTAATTTTCCTAAGCCCTTTTCATGTTGGTCACAGTTCCTAAAACTCAGAGGACCAAAAGTTATAATTCGAATTAAAGCTTACTATTTATAGTAAAAACGAAAATAAAATGAACTTTTATCCGTTGATCTGATGGAATCTCGCAAATCAGGTGTGGTCAACCCAACGTAGTGGCTTGGTTGGCTAAAGTAGATTTTCCTACTCCAAAATCATATATGATATGTCGAAAAACTCATTTTGGCTTGCGAGATACGATTGTTAATTTTAAGGTTTAACGATCTCGATCATTACCCCCTCTGAATGGGCCTTCTCTAGTTCATCTTTACTATTAAAGTATCTGCATCCCGCTCTACATCACTCCCCTCTACTTCAAAAGAACTCGACCTCGAGTTCTCATCCCGCTTCGGTTTATGATACTCGATCAGGACTACAACGTTGAGAGTATATGAGATCTTCATATCATCTAGAAGATTAACAGCGTAAGCGTTATCGTTGATCTTTTAAAGGATCGGTACCAGTCCAATATTATTGTTCTTCAACTTGTTGTAGATCTCGGTCGAAAATTTCTCATTATGTAGATAGACCATAACATGGTCACCCACCTCTAGGGCTATACACAAGTCAAGCTAGCTCGAAAAACTCGCTCGACTCGGCTCGAGTCAGCTCGGATTGACTCAGCTTGAAAGGCCAACTCGGGTCGAGTCAAGCTTGTTTTTTAAAGCTCGAGTTGAGTTCAAGCCAAGTTCGATCATGGTGCATTTCAACTCGACTCGATTTGACTTGAAGCTCGAGCTCAAGCTCGACTTGGCTAGAGTAATATATTTAAATATTATATATTATATATATATTATATTAATATTATATATATATATATATATATATATATATATATATATATATATATATATATATATATATATATATATATATATATAAAATACGTTTAACTTTAAAAAAAAAAAAAAAGAGCTAAAACTTAAAATTTTTTACTAAAAAACTCTACCCGACCATGCTGGATTGAGTCGGGTTAGAGTTTAGGTAGTTGGGTTGGGTTGGGTTGGGCATCGGGTTGAGTTGGGTGTGGATTTGGGTGGGGTTGGGCTGGGCACTAGGTTGGCATATGAACAAGCTCGACTCAACTCAAGGTAAGCTCAACTCGACTCGAACCACTAGCTCGACTCGTGATTGACTCGAAAGCTTTGGCAAACAAATCAAGCTTCAATGTTGAGCTCGAGGGAGAGCTCGAGCTCCAACTCGAACTCGAGTATAGCACGGACGAGTCAAGCTGAGCTTGGCCCAACTTAACTCGACTCGGTTCGTTGTACAGGCCTACCTGTATCAAACACATTTTGTCAATGATGCTTGTTGGCTTGCTTCTTGTACTTGTTGTTCGAGGCATGTAACTTGTCTTGCACATCTGCATGAATGTCCACGATTCGACCCATTATATGTTCTGCGTAATACTCATACCTGGGAACTTGGGCAAAGGGACCAAGTCAAGTGTATAGCAGGGCACTCGACTATAAACAATCTGGAATGGGGACTTCCCTATCAAGCAATTGACCATATTGTTGAATGCAAATTCTGCTTAAGACAAGATCACATCTCACTACTTTGGTTTGTTACCTGAAATATACCGAAGGAGCTTTCCTAACATGCTAGTCACAACTTCAGCCTGCTCATCAGTCAATGGATGGTAGGCACTACCGAACCGAAGGTGCGTACCAAACCGATTTCACAAAGTTCACCAGAAGTGGCTAATGAACTTTGTGTCACGATCAAAAGTAATAATCTTAAGAATCTCATGTAACTGCACAACCTCTCTGAAGAATAAATTCACCACATGTGTTACATCGAGGATTTTCCTACATTGGATAAAGTGCACCATCTTTTAGAAAAGATTTATAACCACGAACATTAAATCGATGCCGCGTTGTGTTCATGGGAGACCAAGCATGAAGTCCATAAATAAGTCCTCCCAAGGGCCATCAAGTAGAGGTAACGGGGTGTGGAGGCTCGTATTCTGAGGCTGCCCCTTAGATGTTTTACCTATGTCACGTACCAATTACGACCACTACGTAATACCGTTCTTCAACAACAGTTTGCATCACATCTCCCCTAAGGTGTCCAACAAGGATACCTTCATGTAACTCTTGAATAAAATGCTCCTTCAGAGAACTTTGGAGGATGCATAGTTAATTCTTTTGAAAGAGGAAACTCTCTTGCATGTGTAGATCACTAAGATGACCCTCTTGGCACCTCATCCATGTATCCTTGAAGTCTTCATCCTTGGCATATAGCTCATTAAGAGAGTTGAAGCTGACCACCTCATTGCTCATCGTAACAAGTAGTGATGCATAGCGGCTAAGTGCATCAGCCACCTTGTGCTATTAACTTGACTTGTGCTTCAGAACGAATGTAAATTTTCACAAAAATACAACTCATCTAGCATGCATATGATTCATATTAGCTTGACTATTAATAAACTTTAAGGCTCGATGGTCAGTATAGAGAACAAACTCTCACTGAATCAAATAATACCGTCAATATCATAACACTTGAACAACTACATACACATAAAGCTCATATGTCAAGTACTTCTTGTTGAGGGTCAAATATTGCATATTAGACCCCATTTATTACCTGGATTTACGAGCATGATACTGTTTAACGACCCGTTTTATCATGTTTATGTTGCAAGGTGACTTTACGAGCATGCATTGAAAAAGGGAGCTTAAAGCATGGATTTAACGCTTTGATGACACCAAAGGCAAGGGACAGACTCCAAGGACTAAGATGGACAGATGTACACGCCAGGGACCCGAGGAAATCAAGCTATTTATATTAAAAAGGCCTGGAATTGGTCCAAAAATGCAAGATCACAGGGTTCCCGCCATCCAATCAGTTCAAAACTTAATACATGGCATGAGGACCATAATTTAACCGTACACATCAAATTTCAGTCATTGGATTGCTCTAGAAGGGTCCCAACGGACAGATCAGCCTCTTAAATCCTTAAGTGGGGCCCGTCTGGTATCTGGAAATGCTTTAATTTTGGTCTCATCCATTTAAATTATAGGAAAAATAGGTTAGACGGAGCAGATTTTTCAAATGTATCTCAATGGACCCCATACTTGAAGCACGTGTACACAATGCATATGGTCCAGCCGTGCGTCACAAATCAAGACCTCGGTCAGCAGGCACTGACCGAGGATTTCTCACAAGAGAAATGGACTCTCCACAATGTCCGCAGGCCGACCGTCTATTTTTCAGTAGTGGGGCCCACCCATCATGTATATCAAAGATCCGAACCGTCTATTCGATCCAGAGGTGGGACTTAACCCTCACCTAGGTGACCGAATTGTAAGAGACATTGAGGATGGAATCTTAAAACTTCAAATGCAGGACGGACGGCGGAGCAAACCATTCTGTGGGCCACACTAAAATCAATCTGAAACCAGCCATTCCTTACTAATTTTTCGACGTGATTTCAATGGACGGTATGGATTCTCCATGTAATGACTTCCTGGGGCCCACTGACCATCACAGCGCTTTGACAGAAGCTCTATTCGAAAACAGAGCCTGCGGTCCTCTCTTGTGGGCCACCATCAGGGCTCATCGGTCTAATCTAGACCGTCCATCAGTAGTATAGGGTCCATATTACTAGGACCTAGATGCCAGAACTTCAAAAAGACAGGAAGAATGGGTTTTCTACCATTCAAACGCAAAATGGACGACTGCGTAGAAGAAATTGTGGGCCATGTTGAAATCAATCCAATCTCGTCAGTTCCAAATGATTTTTTATTTCTAATTTACTGAATGGTGTGGATTTCTTCATCACCGTCAGTATTGGGCCCCACCAAGAAACCAGCACAAGAATTTGCGTAGCCTGACCGTCCTAACGCTGTTCGTCGGCTGGGAGTTGAGGTGGCCCACCACGATCACCAAAGGGATGATCCGAGACATCCATCATGTCTAGGGGAGGGCTTAGACCAAAACCCAGTCAGTTTAATGCAACCATGCACGAGAATAAGATTGCAAAGCAAGGAAGAAATTGTCGCGTCTATTAGTGGTGTGGTCCACCCAGAATTCGAATCTACTTAAATCTTGGCAGAGTGGCCTAAATTGACACCACGAAACTAGTGGAGAGACCTGATTCTTCAACAAACACAAAATATGGACCTCACCAAGCATCAAACAACAAGATGGCTTCTCTCCTGCGCACGCAATTTGCTGCGTAAAGAATTTCCGCAGGAAGTCTCCTGTGTAAAGAAGATCGGCGACTGACGTAGCATCTCCTTCTAGGCTCTATAAAAAGAGAAGAAAGGAGAGAGGATAGAAGGAATCAGATCCTGGCTTGGGTTGGAACGTGAGAGAAAGACAGGGAGTAGAGTTTCTTTTATTTTATTTTTTATTTTTTATCTATTTTTGTTTAAGAGCTTTAGTTTAATTGTGGCTGGCTAATCCTCTTAGCTAGGGCTAAGAGGTGAAGCTTGTAGTGAGATGGGAGATTTTATTTTATGTTTTTAATTTAAATTCATGAATTGACGTTGATTTTAGTTGATTATTATGGGAATATTTTAAGTTTTTAATGGTCTGTTGTGACTGAAATTACAATGGGTCTGCAATGGCTTTAAGCATATTCCTTCTCTTTTATGTTTATGACGTCAGGAAGCCCCGTTGTTCACCATAGTCTCCTGGGCATGGTTGGATGTTGATACCCTTCTTAACCTTCATACATGTGATTGGTTGGTAATTAGTTTAATTCTATTGTTTGCCATAGTCTCTTGGGCATGGTTTGGTGATGGAATCCATTCTAATTCATATACCTTTCATCTCTTGAAAATTAGATTAACGACAGTTCAGTAAATTCCATGATTAATGAAACAGGCATAAGATCTCCCTGATCCCTACAAGTGGATCCTCTGAATCCCTAGTTTTTCCTTCCTCTGATTTTTACTAAGTTTTAGATAATAGTTTCACAATTATTCCTTAATTTCTAGTTAATTTAAATTTCATCTCATTCTAGTTCTAGTTCTAATTAGTTTCAGAATACATACAAGTTTCAGTCTCTTGGAATTCGACCTCGGTCTTACCGAGTTTATTACTACATCACAACCCTGCACTTGGGGAGTGAACACTTCTTTCAAGCTTTGTTGAGATTCTTATTATATAAGGCTACCGGCCTGCCTTCCTGTATAAGACCCCTCCAATTTCGACATATGAGACGTCACACTCAATCTCAAATAGCTTGTTGAAACTGGAAAGAACTAAAACCAGTGTTGTGGACAATCGACGCTCAATTTCAACAAAGTACTTGTCAACCTCATCAGTCCATTGAAACAGGCCTTTTTCATGTAATTTGTAATTGGTGCAACTATAGTACTGAAATTCCACACGAATCAACGATAGAATGTCACCAACCCATGAAAACTCCACACTTCATGAATGTTTGTCAGGATTAGTCATTCCCTGATGGTTCACACTTTTTCATCATCCATATGGATGCCCGTATATATCACAACAAAACCTAACAATAAGTTGTTCGTTAAAAAACCGCACTTCTTCAAGTTGAGGCACAAGTTGTTAACTGTCAGGACCTGTAGCACTTGCCTAAGATGTTCCATGTGCTCTGTCTCACCTTAACTATATATCGTAATGTCATCAAAATATATTACCACAAACCAGCCAATGAGCTTCGACACTTGATTCATCAGACATAAAAGTAATTGGTGCGTTCGATAGACCGAATGATGTAGGACAATTAACAACTTGCTTTAAAAGCTTAAACTGTTAGAGTATGGCGAATTAATTCTTTTATCTCATAGCCCAAGCCCCACATCTCATTGGTTTAGGACCTCGGCCAAACCCCCTTCATGGGCCCCAAATCAAATGAGCTGCGTACCTCGAGTGTCCCTACATCCCACGAGCTACCCCACTCGAGCTCGGTGTGAAATGCACATTAATCACCCCTAATGAAGAGTCTTGAACACAAGACCTCCCTCGTGGCCCTCAAATCACATGGGTCACTCACCCCGAATGTGCCCTTACATCCCACAAGCGACCCCACTCGAGCCCAGTGTGAAAATGTCCTTACATTAATTACCCCCGATGAGGAGTCTCAAACACGAGACCTTCCACTCTGATGCTAATTTGATATAGAACAATTAACCACTTGTTCTAAAAGCTCGAATTGTTAGAGTGTAGTGAATTAATCTCTTTATCTTATAGCTCAGGCCCCACATCTCATGGGTTTAAGACCTCAGTCGAACCCCCTTCGTGGGTCCCAAATCACATGGGCTGTCCAACCCGAGTGTGTCCCCACATCCCAAGGGCTACCTCACTCAAGCCCGGTGTGAAATGCACATTAATCACCCCTGATGAAGAGTCTTAAACATGAGACCTCCCCCGTGGGCCCCAATTCACATGGGTCACCCACCCCAAGTGTGGCCCTGCATCCCACAGGCGACCCCACTCTAGCCCAGTGTGAAAATGCCCCTGCATTACCGAAGGGCATGACTAGTCACTCATACAACCCTTTCATGGTCTTAAATGTCATTTTTCATTCATCACCAGGCCAAATACGAATCTGATGTGACCCGCTTATCAGATGTAGTTTGAAAAACACATCGGCACCTTCTAGCATATTGAACATGTTGTCCAATCACGATATTGGGAACTGATATTTAATGGTAATCTTGTTAATTATCCAGTTATCGACACACATGTGTTAGCTCCCATCTTTCTTAGGCATTAACACAATACATTAGCTCATGCTCTCTCTCCGAAGAATCTTACAAATCAATTTTAAAAACCAACAAGGATTGTCAATCAATATAGTCAATCGATTGAGCCACCTCGATGGCCTTCGATCGATCTCGCAATTGATTGGTTATATATCAATAAAATTTTAGACTTAGGGTCTCAAGTTTCTAGACAAAATTGGTCACCTTCGATTGATCGAAGTTGCCCATCAATCGATCAAAATTGATCAAATTAATTTAATTTCGTTGTTGGACAGTTTCGGTCATTCTCGATTGGTACCCTTGATAGATCGAGATCACCTGAAGATACCATTGATCGATCAATCGAAATTCAACATGATTTTTAATTTTGGTCATTGGATAAAAATTGAGACATTCGATCGATCGATCGACCGAAGTCGGCTGAGTTCTACTATAGGATTTGTTTTTTCTGAAATTTCTAGGGTTTCTTCTTTTCTTCCTTAGCTTTTATGATTTTCATTAGTTCATGGATTGGGTCTAACCCATCCAATGGTTTTTCTCATTGTCAAATTTAGAATCACTAAAGGATTACTCGAATATGAAATATCCAAAAACCAATAATTGTTGGTTAAAAATATCTTCAACATAAGCTACACGATTCGTGGATCGCTATGGAAAACCTCTCAATCAAATCACTCTAGAATTTGAGGTCCTAACATGACTCGGCTTTAGGATCTTTGATTCAAATCTTCCTATAATGATATAGCTAGATTTCCCCATAGCCGATCTCCCATAATGTAGAATTTAATGCAATAGTCACTTTCTTTCTTCAAAAACTTCTCTATAGATCCAAACTATGGACATATGAGAAATCCTTCATGCACATTGGTTAGATCCAGGATTTCTAGGTTAGGAAAAATAGAAAATTGAAAAGGGATTGAATGAAATTGTTATGGTGGAAGCCTCTCTCTCCCACAAACTCTTTCCCTCTCATGTCCGGTGGCTAATAAGCTTAACGGTTTTCTACAAAATTTCCTGCAATTGCCCCCTTTAAATATAGAAAGAGTCCATAGATCTAGAAGATTTCACCATGATTTAGTGGAGTTTGGCAAAAAAATAAAATCCTACAATATTATGAGTTAATCCC
This sequence comes from Magnolia kwangsiensis, assembly GCA_037074715.1. Lineage (NCBI taxonomy): Eukaryota > Viridiplantae > Streptophyta > Magnoliopsida > Magnoliales > Magnoliaceae > Magnolia > Magnolia kwangsiensis. Next base: position 99,664,989 of record CM073586.1, read on the forward strand.
CTGACCTATCCTTCTAGTGAGAATGCTCCCACCAACTAGGCTAAGTGCTTAGTTTTATTAATGACCACAAAATTAGTTTATTGATTTGGTTAGTATGATTTTCATATGGGTCCCAAAATTAGGGTCACTATAATAACAAAGATGATGGTGACAATGATAATGATAATGATGTTTAAGAAAAACATTAATATTTTACAAATTTTGATTGTTCAAATATAAGGATATTTGTCAAACATGTAACTCAAAATTAACCTATCGAAATCATGGGGTGAATGGATCATAAAGAAATAAATAAAGTGAAAATACATCTTACATGGTAGATTGGTGATTTTTTGTATTTAATTCAACAACACGTTCATTTATCAAATAAAGTTAAAGATGTTGAAAATTAATGTATAAGATTTTTCATATATTCCAATATATTGCTCCCTCTTTTTTACATCAAGGCTTTGCCGGTTGAATTTTGAAGTGATGTTTCCATGACCAAATATTATATGGTGGACCTCAAATGAGGGTATGCTCGAAAATAACTTTCTAATTGGAATATTTCGATTACATCATGTAACTCTTTTACTTTAAATATAGACAAAAGTCTATTATTATTGATTTATGAGATACCGATAGAATCTTCCAATGTTAAATGCTTTTTGGGTATCTTCTAATTTAAAGTAAGTGTCATCATATAATCCCCGAATCTAAATCTCTTAGTAGATTATGCCTATGTATTCAAATTCTGTGTGTGAGGCTAGAGTATGTACATTGCGGACATTATGGATATTGATGTTCCTTTAATTCTTAGACTGAATGTGGTGTAGACTTAAAATAGTTTTGTTCGAAAGACTTTGAATCACCACTAGCCGGTATAGACCTAGGATATACAGTCTGCTAGACCCGCACGATCGCCTTCAGTTAGAGAATCAAAGATTCCACAACTAAGATGACTCTTAAATATTGTCGGCAACCAAAAATTCTAGGTAAGGACATTGGTGATGGAGAACGAAGGGGTTAGGCACCCTTATTAAGCCGCACTTACATGCAGTCTCTAATTTGTGAGATTTTAGAATTTAAAAAAAAATTAAAGTTTCAAATGGCCTTATTTAAGTAACTAGCCGGTTGCAGACAACGTTAGAAACTAACTAGTAAACTACTAGCCACCCAACTCACCACTAAGGATATCGCAATGTTTCAACCTATGGTAAAATTTTAAAGAGATAGTAATCATGAAAAAAGAAAAAGAAAAAAAGAAGAAAGATCATGAATGTAATACACTAATAAGTAAAAGTAAAGCACCAAATCAAGTGACACTAGATTTCTAATACACTAAGATCTGATGATTTGGTAAGGTGTAAAACATACATTCAAGAGTCACTTTGGTGATAAGTAGGGGGTATATAAGAAAGAAGATGTGCAATATAAAGAAAATAAAAATTGACAGTCAGATCGTCATCAGTGCATGTGGAGATGTGGGAGGATGAGAAAGCTATAACACTCCTCCTAAGACGAGATGATCATGGATCTCAAGTCCTAACACTTCTCTAACTAACTTGAACCGTAAATACGGTTAGTAGGCTTGAAGACTAGATTGAAAGGGTTGGATGAAGTGGATGGCTTGGATAGATGGCTTGGATGAGTGGTCTCTCTCTCTCTCTCTCTCTCTCTCTCTCTCATACTCCCACTTTCTTAAGCTTTAAGTGTAGGCTCAAAGGGTTATGAACCAAGTGTGTTGTATAAAAAATAAGGGAATGAGCTTCTATTTATAGAGAATGACATGGTTTATTTATTGTAATTAATGCGAACTTAAGGAAAAAACATGTTGTGTGGAGTGATTTTATTGACTTCGAGACATGTGTCACTGTGGGATTAGCTTGATAAATAGTAAAATAGATAATTTCACCACTCTAGGGTAAATTAGTTGTTTTAGTGGCAATATTGCTACCCAGCCACCGAATCTCCTCTATAATTGTTTCCAAGATTTTTTTGGAGATTTAGGATCTTTTCGGATCTACGAGACTATGTGCAGGAATATTATTGTAGCTTGCACACAAGTTTGTACATTTGAGCACAACAGACTCGCTCCTATAATCCGGAGTGATCATCAAAGGATTGCTACAGATTGCTCAAGTAGGTTTAGGAGGCACTATTATTGGCAATTATTTGTAATTTTGTGTATAGACTTGGGCGACAAGATTATTGTTACCCATGTGGACTTTGCCCTCCAAAATTCTCTACGTGGTCCAGTGACTTTGCAGGATCCTCATGCCTTAATATGGATTAGGCTATGAGTTGGCAAGGTAGGTTTGTTGGTGATAGGCTCCTGATTGAGCTTTCGGGTTGCTGGCTTTCTATGGGTTCCAACCTTTTAGCCATTGGTTCTGGTTTAAAGTGAGTTCATAGTTTACTAGGGCGAGGTATATTTATAGCCACAAAACAAAGTTCCATATATGTACAAAATAGTTTTTTCAAAATCTTATATAATCTTTTTTATACCGCCGTGACAAAATTTATCCCACATCCAAAATGTTCATTTGCAGTAATTTTGCTTCTACTTGTAAAATTTAGATTGCGAACATGTTTTGATATTCTTCCTCCAAAATAGTAAAAAAAACTATTCACCATTGCCTAGTCCGATGTTGGATTTTATAAAATGTATTGTAATTTTATATTTTTCAAAAAAAATCAGCTTATTAATTAATCCCTAAGGATCCCCATTTTTATAATCTCATATTTGTAAAAGTCTAAAACTTTAGAATAAATGGTTTAGTTCTTATCTAAATAGAACGAGTGTGGTGTAAAAATCAAACCGTTTATTGATGTCGACTTTTTAATGTAATTAGTCTCTACCTGATTTTTCCTGGAGGAGACTGAGAGCTCTTCATCAGCTTCGATGTAGGGCCGAGGAGGCACACGTCCACGCCTAGTGGACCCCACATGTATGCACTTACGTATGATGATGGAGATGAAAGATTGAATCTCTCTCTCTCTCTCTCTCTCTCTCTCTCTCTCTCTCTCTCTCTCTCTCTCTCTCTCTCTCTCTCCTTTTATCTCTATTTAGATCAGCCCAAAAGAGGTGTTTAAGCTCTCTCCGAGTTAGGGTCCTCTCTTCTCTGGATAAGATATTGTTAAAAGGAGTGATTCAGTTACAGGAGTGCACCACTTATAGTACCCTGGCACTTTATAATTTTTCAACATATGAATGGAATACTATGTTCCTACCTTATCCTTACACGTATATTTGATCCAATCATTCTGCTACCATGACCATCTACCAAAGACCCTATGTCTATATCAGCTATGTGGTGGACTATCAAATTATCATTAAGTGCAATTAAAACACACTTAATTGTTAAAATAAAATTTCAATGGTTAAAAAGTTTTTAAAGCTTTCTAAAACCTTTTGAGTGTTGGCTCAGCAAAAAAAATCACTTGATGAGCCTCTAATCTTTAGATCTCCACCATAAATATGTTCTCAGAAAACCAATGAATCCCTTGTTGGCTTGTACAAGGATCAATAGTCCCAAATACATGCACCCAATCACACCTGCTTTATTGGTCACATTTTAACTTCATAAAATGTGCCAAAGTACATAATCAAGACCTTGAATCCTCACATGCTGTCAAGTCTAAGGATTAATTAAGTTTCGATGCACCATGGGGTCTAATATATTCTAGGCAAATGGACCCCTAAACTAATGACTTGACCTTAATCCACAAATGCAAGTATTCAAAAGGTCTAACAAGATTCTTTATCCATTACACACTCACGCTCTCATGAGGGATAAGGCAAAGGCATACCGACTTCAAGTCCTGCTTGGTAGCGGATACTCTCTATCATGACCCAATTTAGGCTCCGTGCACAAGATAATCATATCCATCATCAAGTGATGACTAAACTTTTCTATCTTAAAACCTGTGATGGTTATGGTATAAATGGATCATAAGATCTGTGGACTATAATTCTTCCTTAGTGTCCTTTTTATTCAATCTCAACTTCTCTAGTTGTGGATCATAAGATCTGTGGACTATAATTCTTCCTTAGTGTCCTTTTTATTCAATCTCAACTTTTCTAGTTGTGGATCATAAGATCTGTGGACTATAATTCTTCCTTAGTGTCCTTTTTATTCAATCTCAACTTTTCAAGGACAACTAGGGGAATTTCTCCTCTAGTAACCCATGTTCATTTGAGTTTTAGGAACAGTCATATATTATCTAAGAGATAGCAATCTAGGGACCTATTATACTTGGTCATTATGACTTATGGTTGAGATTATCATGGGCACATTTACATGACTGATGGATTGGGCTTACATTAGTTTTTCAAAATGCAACTCTAGTACCAAACCCATGCAATTGTTTAGAGTTGTACACGAGTTGAGTTAGCTTGGTTAGCTCGCTCGACGAAAAAGCTCGACTTACCTCGGCTCGAAATTAGTTTCGGACCAAGTCGACCTGGTTTTTGGAGCTCGAAAAAATTTCGAGCCGAGTTCGAGTTTTCCCAAGCTTGAATCGACTCGGATCCAATCAATTTGGTGACTCGGTTATTTTGATATTGACATTGCTCACTAAGTGTTTGATGAAATGACTCGACGAAGTATTGTTTCGGGTGCATACATTCTTTGTGAGATCGGCTGATAGAGAGGAAGGAATGGATACGAAACAAATTACTATAAAAAATAAACTATACATTATAAAAATACCCTCATATCTTGATTTTAATGTTACGCGCCGAGTGTTTGATAAAATATCTGTAAATTGTTGTTGTTGTTGTTTTGCATTATATGAAAATTTGAAGATGCATTCTATGTGTTTGGGGAAATGTCGCACTAGCTCAAACTCGTCTGAAATTGGCCCAAGTTGCTAACCGAACCGAGCCGCGCTGGCCAGTCAGGCTCGAGGACTAAGCCAAGCCGAGTTCAAGATGGGGTTAGCTACTAGCCGAGCCGAGTCCAGCTGTGCGAAGCTCTACTCGGTTTAACTAATTGTTGTAGATTTCAAGCCTAGGCCCAGCTGTCAATCTGAGTTAAGAGGCCCCAGCGTTGGCCCTAAAAGGTTGGAGTAGACAACACAGCCCATTCCATCCTTACATCTAGCATTATCTTACCACAAATTGATTCCCCGTACAAAATGATTTTGATGCATGGTTTGGTGATGGGTGATGTGGGCCATTTGAATGATATCGCTTCTCAGGATTTCTTGGGTGTTTGAATATCTAGATGCTGATCCGTGGGCGTGCAGTGGCGAACGTTATTCACTTCAGTCAAATACGTCAATCGATCATGTCAAGCATAAAAAGAAACAACCTCTTCATGGGCCATGATCTAGTCTTCTAGGAGATGAATGGTGGTACGGATTTTTTGGGTACGTGCTATTATGTTATAACTCTCAACTGAAAGAGACTCATCTTAAAGTCTCATCTGGCGACAGTAATACACGCATGACATTGAATACTGCCAACCCAAAATTGATAGCCTCTAGCTCACAAGTGAAATCTCCTCGTGTCGATTTCTCACAACTCACCTATATGAATGGTTCTCAACATAGCTAGAATGAGAGCAGACTGAGGCTAGAATCTTCTTTATCTTGTCCTTCAAAATCCCCATAGAGTTTTATTAATTAATGGGTATTGGAGCAACCATATCTAGCAATTGTTATATAAGATCATGCCAACTTTCAATCTGGTCCCGGTGCATCAGCTAGCTAATGGAAAGGGGATTTAAGGGAAAGAAATTAAATTTAAAAATAATAAAATAATAATAATAATAAAAGAAAGTAAGAAAGTAAGAAAGATAAATTGTTTACAAGAAGAGGGGAAAAGTACTAATGAAAAGTAGACTCATAATTGTCCTTTCTTGCATATCCCATCTAATCGCACGCATCTGCTACTTAAGAGGAGAGGAACATAATTCAACCATTGATCAGATGGCAATGAGACTGACATCTCAAGTAACCATGCCTTTTGTACCTTGAGTCATTCTTGGCAGAATGCAGTAGATGGGTGGTCTGGATTCCCTGCTGCTATACTATGTGGGTGTGTTGGAAATGTAACAAATCATGACCATTGATTGATTAAAGAATATTTTAAGATTTTTTTTTCTTTTTTCTAATAATCATTCTGGAGGAAAGGGGGAATCTGCATCAAGAAGATGCAATGGATTTTAAAAGGAAGAGAGAGATAGAGAGAGAGAGAGAGAGAGAGAGAGGTTGATTCCAAATTATCCATAGATGGGGGGCGTGAGAGGCAAGCATGTGTTAGAAAGTAAAAAAGAAAAGTAATGATAATTGAATCAAATCAGATACGAAGGAAAAGAAAGAGGGGTAGTTTGGGGAGAACGAGAATGAAAGAAGCAGCGTAATTACCCCTATAGAAGGAAATCTAAGATGGAAAAAAAGAAATGGGAGTTGAATAATGAATAGCTCTCATGTCAATCACTTGCCTGATTATAACAAAGGGAATAATGATTGGGTAATCCCAATGCATATCTTGAGACAAAAGGGGAATAACTCTCTCTCTCTCTCTCTCTCTCTCTCTCTCTCTCTCTCTCTCTCTCTCTCTCTCTCTCTCACATTCCCTTACTGTGAGACCATCTCTCTCTCCCTCTCATTCCCTTACTGTGGGACCATCTCTCTCTCTCTCTCTCTCTCTCTCTCTCTCTCTCTCTCTCTCTCTCTCTCTCTCTCTCTCTCTCTCTCTCTCTCATTCCCTTACTGTGGGACCATCTCTCTCTCTTTAATTCCCTTTCTGTGGGACCATCTCTCTCTCTAATTCCCTTACTGTGGGTGGGACCATCTCTCTCTCTCTCTCTCTCTCTCTCTCTCTCTCTCTCTCTAATTCCCTTACTGTGGGACCAAAGCCCACCTCCTATTCTACTATATATGTTCCTTTACTAGCCAGCGTGCACCATGAAACCAGACAGTAAGAGCTCTCTCTCTCTCTCTCTCTCTCTCTCTCTCTCTCTCTCTCTCTCTCTCTCTCTCTCTCTCTCTCTCTCTCTCATATACTTCATCTTCTAAAACAACCCACATGGATTCTCCAAAGATAATGCCTATTTCTTGTGTCAAAGAGAGCATGGAGTTCAAAACCATGAAGGATGAGTGCCAAACATGGACATGGACAGGAGATCTCCACAGAATACTATGTATGCAAGGTGGAGATGACGACGGTAGCTACGCCAAGAACTCTGAGGCCCCCGCTTCAGCAATCACCCTATCCAAGCCTTTGCTCATACAAGCTATTCATTCAATGAAGCTTTTTGAGGGTGAAGCATCGCTTCGTATAGCTGACCTGGGGTGTGCTACTGGGTACAATACATTGGCCACCATCGAATTGTTGGTCGAGAGCTTAAGGCAACGTTATGACAAGGAGTGCGGCTGTGAGCCCGAATTTGAGGCCTTCTTCTCTGATCTCCCATCAAATGATTTCAATTCACTCTTCCGCTCATTGCCTACATTACATGATAGCAAGAAGCAACATTACTACGCAGCGGGCGTTCCCGGTTCCTTCTACTATAGGCTCTTTCCTAAGGGGAAGCTTCACATGGCAGTGAGCCTAAGCGCCTTACATTGGCTGTCTCAGGTGTTTTGATATTCCTTGTTTTGTTTCCATGTGTTTTTATGCACTTTTAACATGTGAATCTATCTTTTCTCCCTTCTTTTTTTTTTGGTTAGGTAGAATAGAAGCAGCAAACAATATTTCAGATGTGTTTTCTTTTTTCCTCATTACTTTTTGTTGGGTAGTCTAGAAAGTTTGTATCAAACACCAGACTTGATGGGTTTCTCTCACTTTCTTTTTTGTTGGGTAGGATAGAAATCAAGTAACATAACATCATATTGGATGAGTATTTCGAAATTGTTTTTTTTTTGGCAGGATTAAAAGGTATTAACAACTCAATTTCATGACTTTTTCTCTCTTATTTTCTTGTTGGGTACTCTAGAAGTTGGTAACAAACATCACTCTATATGGGTATTTTTGCTGGGTAGTCTGAAAGTTGGTAACAAACCATGCTAGATGGTTTTCTTTTTCTTTCTGTTAGATGGGCTAGAAAGTTGGTGGCAAACATGAATGTGCATGGGTTTTGTTCTCATTTTCTTTAATTCCTTTTCCTTTTCGATTTTTTGCTTGTGGGTGTGTTGAATTGGATAGATACCAGAGGTGGTTTTGGACAAGAGATCACCAGCATGGAACAAAGGGAGGGCCTGGATTGACGGAGCAAAGAAGGAGGTGGTGGAAGCTTACGCGAAGCAATCAGAAGAGGATCTGATGGCCTTCTTACGATGCCGGAGGGAGGAGATTGTGGTGGGTGGAGTGCTGTTCATATTGATGGCGGGGCGGCAGGGATCGCAACCACCAGAGAACCAGTTGGGGGACCCTGATTCAAGGGCCAAGCATCCCTTCACCAGCTCCATGGATCAAGCATGGGAAGACCTATTAAATGAGGTGTGTATTATTAGTAAATGTGTTCCCCAGAAATTCAATGTAAAACCTTCCTCCCCACCTCAAAACCAGCATGACACCACATCTCCCTTTGGTTTTTTCTTCCCTCTCGTCTCCATCCCACCTCTCATTAATGCATGCACAACCCCTTCAGTTTGTGATTTGTGATGACCTTCTTCTACTATGGGAGTTCTCCTCCCTTTGTCTTTGAAAACCCCTTTCATTGGCTCTTACAAGCCTTGACACACCAAATCCAAATGAGCCTTTGACTTGGGTATGAAGCTTCTTTCTTTTTTTCTTTTTTCTTGTAGACTCATGCTGGATGAAATTCTATATTCTTTGTGTAATTGGATTTGTGTGGTGGTACTAGGTCCCTTTTCCCATATGCTTTATCACCATTCAATCACTAGCATTTTGTTCTAGACACCCATCCTTGGCCCACATCTTAAAGACACTAACCTTCATCTATTGGACAAACTCCAGTGCTTGTGATTATGTTCTTGAATTTGTCTGTACTTTGTCTAATGAAATGGAATTATTGGAGTACTTAGTTGATTCTTTTTTTTCTTCTTCTTCTTTTTGTTTTTGTGCTTCGGTTTTTTCTTCATAGGGATTGATCGGCGAGGAGCTGAGGGACACATTCAACATCCCAGCGTACATGAGAAGTACGGACGAAGTAAAGGCGGCTTTCGATCTATGTACCGGGTTCGAGATCCAGACATTAGAGTACCAAAGAATCCTTGAGCATTCAAAGGAGAAGCAAGAGGAGTGGATCAAGGATCCAGTGTCCTATGGGAGAGCTAAAGCAAACCTGGTCAGAGCGACTCTCAAACCGATCGTGAAGGCCCACCTGGGGCCTAAGCTCTCAGATGAGTTGTTCAAGCGATTCGAAAGGAGGGCGTCAGCAGACATGGAAATGCTTCACAAGACTTGCTTTTATGGTGTGATTGTTGTGTGTGCAATTAGGAAATGACACGCTCTTGTAAGAAGTTAGTTAAAAAAAGAAGAGCCCTCTTTGTCTAGACTAGAATTTACCCCATTAATTGCCATCTTAATCCTCATCTAACTTGTAAAAACTCTCCATTTCCAGGGAAAGGAAGCTTTTTCATCCAAGTGATTACGAATGCATGTAATTCCTGTTTGCAAGTATCCCATTTTACTATTTATCTGATCTTCAACAATATAAAACAGCTTATAACTCAATCCCATATTGTTGTAATCCATCTTCAAGGCACAACCATATATTGCAACATGTGATGCATTGATGATTTTATTATTATTATTTTTTTCCATCCATTTGATAGTTAAGGTGAGGTTAGGAATACAATCTCATGTATAAAAGGAATTTTTAAAGAAATAAAATAAAAGGCCAATGAACCACAGAATAAAGATTGGACATGGATTCGCCGTGTAATCAGATGCCCTGGACACTTCACATCAACTCAGCATACAGTGAAGGTTACAGGACAGTCCCCACTTCTAATACTAATCATGTCTTAGGGCCACATTGGCATGCTACAAGCGTGGGACACGTCGACGACGAAATGTATGGTGAATGCCACCAAGTGAGTAGATATTTCCATCAAGTCAGATGAGGTGAGCAACTGAGCGGACTAAGGATAAATGACATGAAAAGGGCCCGTTCAACATGACCCATCCAAAGAGCACGCGGACGTGGACCGTAGGCGGATGAGAATCATTGATTCAAACTGAAACCCAAGTCATGGTTCCCATCATCACCATGATCAAATTCCAAAAGATTTCTAACCCATGGAACATAGGGGGGAACTGTATGTATGAACTTGGATATTTGTAATCTTATCTCAAAAGATAGATCCCATGGTAAAGCTAAGATTGGTATAAATAAAAAATAAAAAAATAATAATAATTAAAAAAGATGCTTTTCTTTTTCCTTTTTATTTACTTTGATGCATGTACAAACCCACATCATCATAGGCTTTTGAGTCAGTTTGAAATTGGGAGAGGGACCCAAATTTCAGAAAATGGTCAGGAAGTAGACTCTCATTGGCTTCCAGTGGAATATAATCCTAAGGTCATCAAGAAAATCATCCAGTATAGGTTGGCATCATGTACTTGAAACCAGGTCTTTGGTTTGAAAGAGATTCCTAGCTATGATTGGAGCCTTAGATAGTCGAGAGTCACACTCACAACAACCTACTAAGCAAGAAAGATTTACCTTTCACACCCCCCCAATTGATTGAACTCTCCATGGATACTGTTATCTTGTTTACAACAATCATTGATTCCACTCACTACCACCTGCAAATTCCTACTAACTTCAGCTGTTGTAGTGGGCCACCATTTGGGCCCACCCCTTTTTGATAGATACACCCAAATTTTTTTATTCTCTTGGTGATTCATTAGATGTGTCCATGGAATTGGGTGGGTGAAAATTTCAATTCCCAAACCTTATTGTGAAAAGGAAACTGAGTTAATTAAACGGGTCACAGGCTTCCATATGTGTCACTGTGCGCCAGACTGTATGGAATAGGGACATGGTTTTCAGGTTAAACAAAAAGAAGAGGTGGATGTCATGTGCATTCCATCTGCCAGTGCGGATGTAACAGTGACTTGGGTCCCTAGCTAGAGGTATTTTTTCCCATCTGGGGACATTTTGTACGGGTTGATGAAGAAAAGATATAGGTCCCAAGTCCTTTAGGCATTGAGGGAGCAGGCAGTTGATTTACACCTACAAACTACTATACTTTTTCTTATTTTCATGCCTCTTATGTGTACGGTCAGAAAATTATTTGAGTATTATTGGATGGTGTTTGCTATTTACGAATCCATAGTAGCTTTAACTGATAAATCCATACATGGTCCTAACAAAAAGAGAAAAAAAATGGTACATGGTGGAGTATGATGACACTATATACATGACATACATGTAACTCAACTTGAACCATCCATAATGTGGGCCCCACTTTAGGTAAATTAATACCCATTATAATTATGAAAAAATAAGGTGAACATTATTAGAAGAACATGAGAGAATATGATAATTTCACTTGTTATTTAAACAAAACATTACAATTGATTATATATAATGTGTCAAATATTCTTCTGAGTAATATATATATGTGTAATGGGATCCTTGCTCTTGCACAGGTGGTAGACTCTCGGGAGTTTCAACACCCAGTCAAGGGTTCGATTATCCATAGGTGGTGAAAGCCCACTACGGCATGAGTGTGTAGGGTGTGTATGCATGTGTTTAAAAAAAAACAAAAAGAAAAAAAAAAGAAGGAAACTATAACGGGTTTCTTTAAATTGAAATTTATGAGAATCTATGTTTGCTCATAAAATCTATCATTTTGATGATCATTGCCTTATTTTATTTTAAGTGCCCAAACAGACATAGGTAAGTTAAATAAAAATTATTGGCCATCTATTATTTTAGTGGTCCATGGGATGTTTTATATATATATATATATATATATATATATATATATATATAGTGATGTCTAGAAGATACCCTTTATGTGATGGGACCCACAGTTTGGAGGATTTGAGTTGAAAGAAGGGTATGATGGGTGGGTAAGGTGGGGAGTGTGGACAGAAATAGGGTGCCAGTGTATCAAGTGACACCTCATACGGGAAGGAGTACAACTTTATCTGGGAAGGTGCTGTCGAATAATTCACAACTGTGATATATGCCTACATGGACCTCTCTAGCTTTCTATGATGAGGGGTTTTTTTTTTTTTTACTTGTTTTCTTTCATTTTATTTTTTCTTTTTCTACGTGGAAAAATAATAATAATAATGTTTATATATAATTTTAAAAAAAAAAAAAAAAAAAGAAGCAGAGGATAGGATGAGAGAGAGAGATGTCATGGTTTGCCTCTTTATACGGATACGATGGATGGAGTGAGAAAAAGGAACTGATGGTTTGTTTGTTGACCAGTCAATCATTGCCAGCCTTGAAGATCGAGCGTGTAAAGCTGACTAGGTGGGCCCCACTCTATCAGCCATCACATCGGATCTGTTATTCTGAGCCCATCCCTCGGCTCGAAAATGGAGGCCCATCGGTCCTTTCTCTCACTCCCCTATTCTCCATGTGACCTCTCTCTCTCCTATTCGAACATCTGCTACATCCTGCTCCTCCCACGTGTACAGATCCTGGTCGACGTTCATCAGGTGGACCCCAACTCTTATGCACCATGCCCTTTCAGTTCCACCACGTGGACCACGTACTTCCTCCTTGCATATGGTTGCCCCCCGGCCCCTCATGACTGGACCAACATTTTCTGATCACGGCACACGTGCATGGCTGGTGGTCTATCAGATGAACGGCCTGGATCTCGGAATACGAATCCCCTACTGTCACGTGTGTGCACTACAGGCCTCTGGCTCTGCCTTTCTATGGAAACTCCACAGCATGGGATGCCAGGCGATTGCCAGGACCGCAGTTTAGGTGTTACTCGGGTAACACGTTAGTGGGGCGTTACCCTTACCGTGGGGCCTACCTTGATGGATTTTTTTGTAAATCCACGCCGTCCATCCATTTTTTCAGCTAATTTTAGAACTTGATACCAAACATGAAGTAGATCCATCTTTCATTTGGACCACAACACAAACGTCAGTGGTGATTGACTCACCATCATTAAATACTTCCTAGGCCCATGGTAATGTTTAGTTGCCATCCAACCTGTTGAGAAGATCAGATGATCATGAATGAAGGAAAAACACAAATTAAATGTCAGCTTTAATTTTTGTGGCCCCCTGAGAAGTTTTTAACGGTGGGAATTCAATTCCTATTGTGTAGTACACCTGAGACTTTTATCTCCTTATGGACGGCGTGGATATATAACACATGTATCAAGGTAGCCCCGTGGTAATCGTAACCCCCACCAACGTGTTACCCGTGTAACAGCTAATCCGCTCCGGATTGGCAGCACCTGGCATGCGTGTATGAGAGATCTGAACCATTCGTAAGGTTGGATCAACAGCAGAGTAGATGGAGATGATACGATGGCACTTAGAAGGGAAGCGGATTGCATGGATGATCTACACCGTCCATCCGTTTTGTGAGATCATTTTAGTATATGCCCCAATCATGAAGCAGATCCAAAGCTCAAGTGATCAACAACACAAAAAGCAGTTTTGACAATGACATCCATGGTTTTAACTTTTAACCTTAGTAGAGCCCACCATGATATTTATTTGTCATCCAACCTTCTCATAAGTTATTTGATAAAAGTAAAACATAAATGCCGGATTGATCCAAAACTTCTATAGACCTCGAAAGGTTTTTAGTAGTAGACCTTCAATCTCCATTACTATCTGTGGTGTGTTCCACTTGAGCTCTGATCTGCTTTATTTTGGGCTAATGCCGTAAAATGATCTCTCAAAATAGATGAAGGGTATAGATATATATAACACATATATCATGGTGAGGCCCAAAATACTTGGTGAGCAGCGCACCACGTAATCGCTTTCCTTAGAAGTTGTACACGTAGCTTATAAGTAATTCATAATTGAAATGCCCGAATTATACAACTGTCCACTTTGGTGGACATTTGTTGGACGGTTGAAATACGTTGAGCAGTCCCATTTAGGCAAATGATTTTCCACAAAATAGGAGATAAGATGAGATTGGACAATCAATCATATTTTGGGATTTAAGTGAGTTGTTTATGCCACGTATACAATTTGAGTGTCGTATCAAACGTCATGTGTTGCCAATAATATTAAATAATTCTCTTAGGGCCTGTTTAAACTATAGGAAAATAAAAGAAGGATGCGAATGTGCAATGGTCATTCAATAATATAAAGTTTCATTGATTCTATAAGTACTGTTACAAATATAGATTTCTATGTTAACTTTCATTAACACCATGAACTCTTAGAATTTTCCAACTGAGATTATGAAATGCACACATACCCAATGTTATTAACTAGAAAATCACGATAAGTATAGAGATTGAGTACATACTTTGAGTCATGATGCATGACGGTTTTGTGTTGGGTAGTGAAAGGACCTTCGATTGGTGTTGGTATTATATATGTAACGATCCTAATTTTTCAAGCCATATGAGAACTGATGATGCAGGGGAGGACGTGAGGTCGAGCACCATCTTTCTCAAGAGAATAACTACTTCGAATCCACAGAATTTCTCAGGAGTCCTCATAGAGACTTCTCAAATCCACGAGGAAAGAAAGCAGAAAATAGAAATAAATTCTAATAAATTTGAAATTGATTAATAAATAAATAAAAATGACTTCACAGCCCTTTAAATAGAGGTACCAAGCAATAGGAAAGAAATCAGAATCAAACTACAACTAAAACTCCTAGAATTCATGACTTACTATAAATAATAAACTTACTAATTATAAACGGTTGTGATGTATACTAGCGCGCAAGGTTTTCGGCCAAAAATAGTAAGTGTCCTATTTGGCTTCACCAACCCATTCTCCTAATTATTCTAAACTCTTTTCATGTTGGGCGCAACTCCTAAAGCCCGACGGATGAAGAGTTATAATTAAACTAAAACTTACTATTTATAGTAAAAATGAAATTAAAACAGGGAAATGACCATTGATCCAGGGGTATTTCGCAAATCCAGCGTTAGCTAAAGTAGCTCGTTCTACCCCAAAATTATATATTTTACATCAGATAACTCATTCCGGATTGTGAGATACGCTCGATTTAAGGTCCGATGGTCTAGATCACTTCTGTCATCGTCCGGGCCTTTTCTGATACATCTTGGCTATGTAACTGTCCGCAACCCACTTTACATCAACTGGACTAACCAAATTGATAATTTAATTTTGTAGTTATTATTAAAACTATGCACTTAGCTTGGTTGGTAAGAGTACCTAGCTTAGTTACTCTTGGTAAATGGATAGGTTAGTAGATTGATTTTTAATACTGTTGTATTTATAATTTTTTTTTTTTTTTTCAAATTTTATAAAACCTTAGTAGAATCTTTTAAATTGATGGCTATTTCTCTATTTAAATGGAAGAACCATAGAAAATTTATGCAAAAAACTCTAAAGCTAAAGAGTAGCCGAGAGAGAGAGAGAGAGAAGCACTATAAAAGAGAAGCATTCATCGATTAGTTTTCTACGAATTTATTTCATCAAAATTTTTCCATATATTGAAACAATGGTTATAGGATTCATCTGCTTCGTTCATTATTTAGAGTTGACTCGATACATCGACTGCATTGATTGACGGTTCCTTTTTGGTTTTTAAATTTAATTTAAAGGAGTAAGGGTGGGTCATCTGGTTTGATCAAAGGTGAACCCCATTTGATAGAATAACTTAATTGGTTAAATTCATGAATTGTTAAACTATCTTAGTAAGGATTTGGATTCTAAATTCAAAAGCGTTTAACTATTTGATGGATTTAACTCTAATACAAATAGATGAGTGAATCCTAACATGTCTCATGCCCGTACGGGTAATATAGATGATATGGTTACTATAACCATTGTGATTGTTATGATTGTCGTAACTGATGTAATTGATTGTGGTATTAATTGACTATGATTCTTATTATATGATTTACATTCTAAGTAATTATTAATGTGAATTGTTTATTTGACATGCAAAGCCTTGATGACATGAATTCATAATTATTCTCTCAATGAGATATAAGTTAGTCACACATGACAAATCATAGACATTGAGCATGCACTATATGCATTCATAGCGTTCATATGCCGATTCCTATAGGCACTCTCTAAATGACCGCATGCACACCTCATGCCTAAGTTCATGGGGGATCTCTCTAAATTGTTCTTTCAGTAGATTTGTTGTTAAATGCCCACGTTAGTGGAAGCCTACTCTCGGATTAGATGCGTAAATTGCCCATGCTTACATACGGTTGATGTTTGTCGGATACATATTTAGGTTGATGAATATCCAACCCAAGCAAGTGGACAATCATCCCACGTGAGATTCATCTTATTACATCCAAACATCCATACTCATGCCTGCATACATACAATTTTCTTTTTGTTATACTGTCTTATATTGTGTTGCGTATAAACCATGTTGGGTTCACTAACTCAGCCAGATAACATTGTGGATTGACAACCGTATAAAGATGAACGAAACAGAAAAATCAAATCAAGTACTGGAGAATGATGCCGAGTTAGTCGATGGGACATAGGACCAATATCCGTATTTAGCGAAAGATGAACTTGCCGCATTAGATGGATGCCTTGTTCATGTTATTGAATGATAAAAGATTACTTTCTATTTTTAAAAATTATTGATTTTAGACTTGACATTACATTATTCATAATTATGATCATGTTAAAGACAATATTTGATATTCCAATTAAATAAAGTCCCAAATGGGTGAATATAGTTTGATTTTTCTTTTTTATTTTATGATTGTGGATGTGATGGAATAATTATAAAGAAAATACATATAATTGTGTAGATGTATGGATGTTAATGTGGTGAAAACATAAAATATATTAAATTGCCTCTCTTAGCAATTGTTTGATGATGGGAATGATGTACACTTGGTGTACGACTCATGAAACATAACTCAGGTATGAGGGTGCACACTCTATATCCGAAGTACGGGACGTGACACATAGATATTCTCATGACATTCACAAATATAGGCAAGTAAAAATATGCATGGTGAAATAGTATTATTGTTATCTGAATTCTTGTTACATCATGGTTTATGGTACAGCATGAGCTCTTAATCACATTCCAAAGAAAATACCCTTAATTTTAAGACAACATATAAAGATAACTAACAAAGAACGAGCTATTTTATCTCAAATAAGAAGAGGAATACTTGGTCTTTAATGAGGATAAACTGCTAGTTAATTAAAATGAACCCACCAAGTTAATAAGAAATACACAAATATCCAAAATTACACAAATACTACTAACGAAGAGGTTTCTCCAAATTAGGCCTACAGGAGGGAGTAGGGCCCTAATTAGGAGGGATCGACCGGCCTGTTCACTATTCAATCAAACATAAGGCCACACATGTTAATGAAGGCCCATATTTAGTCAAACATGTGCGGTTAGGATAGTGTGGGCCTACCAAAATCATACTCAACTCGAGTTTGATTGAACGCTTTGCGACCCCAAGCACTATGATAAACTGATTAATATTGGATCCATGGAATTAGCCATCTTCTCAATCACCTATTGTTGTAGGAAATTAGGCAATTTAGAAGGGGAATGGTTTATTCTTCTAAATGAGAATTATTTGTTTTACATTAAGGACTTTTCTTTCAACGGTGATTAAAGGTCTTATATTTCTCAATAGAATAATGATGGATGACAAAATAAAATTAAAAGAGCTAATGATGTTGATTTTTTTATTTATATTTGAAGCTTAGTAAAATCAGCAAATAAATAAAATAAATAGAGAAATAAATAAAAGATAAATATGCACGATTACCTGTGTGGACAAACAATCGAGGTGGATGGTCAGCGGAATGTGATAGGGGTATGTTATTTCAAGTAAGGACTTGGTTGATTAAGGATCTAATGATAGCAGCTCGTGAATATTTACAATACTCCCAAGCATACTATAGCGATGGCGCTAGAAAGCAACGATATATACTAACCTAAACTTTAGGCATTCTATTGCACGGCTGGATAAAAGTGGATGAACTAAAAACTAAGATTAGCAGCGTTGCATTGTATAGATTATGTTTGGTGATAGCCATGAGCTATTCATCGTATGCTCCTTATATAGTTAGTGAGGTGGCAGACCCTTTCGGTTTTCCTACCTAGTCGAGGATCCTTGACGATTACAGTGTGAAATTATTTTTTGATCTTCCCACCTTAGCTAAAGAGATCCTCTGAAGTTGCAATATGAAACTGTTTTTAGATCTTCTTATCAGATGACTGCAGATAGAGTTGGGTAGAATCTGACCCGATCCAATCTGAATCGAAGGCTAGGATCTGGTTGGATCGAGTAGGCCTAATCAGATCTGACCATACATTAGATTGAGTTCAGATCAGTGGCCAATCCGAACCCATCCAATCCAATTGGATCCGAACCCATCCAATCCAATTGGATCCGATATGATCCGATCTGGTTAGGTCATATGAAGTTAAAATAGAGCCCTTGGATGTTTGCATCTTTAACCGTTGAAAAATAAAGGATTGGGGTTAAACCATTTCCAAGAAATTACATAAGGGCAGTGGCCAGTGGGTGGCGCATTGATGAGGTCTGCGTTGGGCGGGTGTACTTGACCTTGAAACCCGGTTCGAAAGTGGATTGGCTAGTGTAGTGGTGTACCAAAGAAGCAGATTGCGTATCAAGTAACTCAGTATGTATACTAAGTAAACTCTGCAGGCCCAACTGTCATTCATGCAATTTATCCACTCTGTCCATCTCTTTTAACAGATAATTTTAGGTCTTTATCCCAAAAATGGATTTTATCCAATCCTCAAGTGAAGCACACCACCGGAAGCAGTGTGAATTAAACATTTACCATTGAAAAAATTTTGGAGGCCAAAGAAGTTTTAGATCAAACTGATATTTGTTTTTTCCCCTCATCCATGTTTTTCTGATCTTATGAAAAGGTTAGATGACAAATAAACATCGCTATGGCCTTATAACGTTTTCAACGGTGGAAATCAATACTTCTACTTTTTCCTGTGGTATGGTCCACTTGAGCTTTAGATATGCATCAATTTTGGGTTCAACCCTTAAAATGATCTCGAAAAATGAATGGACAGCATGGATAAACCACATACATTCACGGTGGCCCAACATAGTTTACTCAGTACGATAAGAGTCATACTGAGTAACTCAGTACGCAGTCCAATTTCGTGTAGCACATGCCACTGACGCCAGCTATACACAGCTGGTGTAGATACATGTCGTGCGAAGACGAGCACCTATGCGCCTTGAGCTCCGAGTTGTACAAACGACTCAAATGAGATCAAAGTTACATGGGCCCCACAATGATGTATTTATTATATCCATACTGTTTATCCATTTTTCGAGATCATTTTAGAGCATTAGAAAAAAAAAGAATCATATCGAAAGCTCAAATGGACCACACCAAAAATTACAGTGAAGATAATGATTTTCACCGTTAAAAAATTCGTAGGGCCCACCATAACGTTTATTTTCTATCTAATCTGTTAATAAGATTAAAAATACATGGATGAAGAGGAAAAACAAAATTCAAATTGATTTGAAACTTCTATGATCTCCAAAAGGGTTTCAACTTTCAATGGTAAATGTTCAATCCCCCACTGTTTTTTGTAATGTGGTCCAACTGATCTTTAGATCTATCTTATTGTTCGGCTATAAACTTAAGATGATCTGTCCAAATGGATAGACGGTTTGGATATAAGACATACCTAATAGTTTGACCCTCAGAACTTTCTGACGTCAATACACCATCAGCCCATCCGCTTCCGGTTCATGGAACCATAACCAGTACTACCCCACCTACTTGTCTCTCCTCTGCCTGATCCCGCCCTTCCACCCATTCCCCTTCCGTACCCAACCGAATCCGACTCGGTTTCACTGATCGAGTCGGACTCAATTCGGGTCAGGCCAGCAGTGCATCGGATCAGATCGAGTCAACTGACTCGGACTTGATCCCGAATCGAATCGAGTTCGGATTAATTACTTGAAAATTTCGAATTGAGTTGAATTGAACCCAATCCGGTCCGACTCGACTTGATGCCCACCTCTAACTACAGAGATTTGTGAACATTATTGAATTACTCTCACTAGACTCAGATTCCCCACAACTCTCTTCAATTTCCTTCCGATTTAAAAAGAACTTGCTTCTCGAACCTTCATAATCATTGTGAAAGTGTTGATCGTCTCTGGAAAGATCTTCCATTTAAGCAGGATTGTATGAGACGGCTTGGGTCCTTGCTCTTGCCGGGGTGGTAGACTCTCAAGATCGAGTTTCAACTCCAAGGCAAGGGTTCGAGTACCCATAGGTGATGAAATGCCACCAGTGTGAGTGTGTGGGGGTGTGTGTGGGTGTGTAGAAAGAAAAAAAGAAAAAAAAAGTATGAGACAGCTTTGCTGAGCATATTCAGACTGTTATAAAATCCACATCTCACTAGGTCTTTATAGACGTGTCGAGCATGCTGCTTCGACCACACATGTTATTCATATTAAAGTTATGTGTCACTAATCATAGTGTATTTTCTATAGACATCCATATGAATCTATGCTTTTTGCTTTTGGTAGTTAACATGCCTCAAATGATGTTGGTTAAAAGAGATCCTTGAGACATGAATAAAATTTTGTACATCATTTAGTATATAGTTTTGTCACATGGTGGCATCTTATTTGTCCGTGTGGATGCGTCAAGACGGACCAGCGTAAACATCGACAATCCTCCCTTATAGGGAAGTTGATGTAGAGCGGGTCACGGACAATTTCATGGCTAAGATGCATCAGAAAAGGCACAGTCGGCGACAGAAGTGATCCGGACCATCGGACCTTAGATCGGGCGTATCTCACAATCCGGAATGAGTTATCCGACGTAAAATATATGATTTTGGGGTAGAACGAGCTACTTTAGCCAACCAACCCCGCTATGCCGGGTTGCGCAGCCCGAATTTGCGAAAAACCCCCTGATCGACGGTCGTTTCCTCGTTTTAATTTTGTTTTTACTATAAATAGTAAGTTTTAGTTTGAGTATAACTTTTCATCCGTTGGGCTTTAGGAGTTGTGTCCAACATGAAAAGTGCTTAGGATAATTAGGAGAACGGTTTGTTGAAGCCAAATAGGACACTTACTATTTTTGGCCGAAAACCTTGCGCACTAGTAGACATCGTGACCGTCTATAAATAGTAAGTTTACTATTTATAGTAAGTTGCGAATTCTAGGAGTTTTAGTTGTAGTATGAGTCTGATTTCTTTCATGTTGCTTGGTTCCCTTATTTAAAGGGGTTTAAACTCATTTTTAATTATTCATCAATTAATTTCGAATTTATTAGAGTTTATTTCTATTCTCTTGCTTTCTTTCCTCGTGGATTCGAGAAGTCTCTGTGAGGAGTCCAGAGAAGCTCCGTGGATTCGGAGTAGTTATCCTTGAGGAAGACGGTGTTCGACCTCATCACGTTCATCCCTGCGTCAGAAGTGAAACTAGCATCCGTCCCTAACTAGGAGTGTGGGCCTCTAGGACATGCAAGTAGAGAACACGGGACTCATGGGGGGCCTGGTTTATTGAGTGAAACCAAAGAAAACACAAAGGTGCCATCTCAGAGACGTGGCCCAGCCTCATTTGATGACATGCTCTATTGATCTTACAGGAGGGTGTAAGATGTAATGGTTGAGAAGAGAGAGAGAGAGAGAGAGAGAGAGAGAGAGAGAGAGAGAGAGAGGCTCTTTTAAATGATGGGAGTCTGGAATATTTATAGACCTCTAGACCCCATTGCTACACGTAGAGTTGGGCATCAAGTCGAGTTGGATCAAGTTAGGGCTAACCCAACTCAACCTGGTTTTGAAATAAACCTAACTTGGTACCAAGTCTAGCATACTTGACCCTATCTGAGTCTGGGTCTAGCCTGGACTAACCTGGACCAAGTCTGACCTAGTCACAAGTACCAAGTCAAGTTGAGTAAGCACCGAGTTGGTTCAAGTACAGCAGATATTCACAGGCTGAAATCACAACTCATAACCTAGGTGCACCTATCGAAATTGCAGCCTCTCTATCAGTTACACAGCATCTCAAATCTAAGACATCAAATCTGGGTTTTTTTTATATGTACAAGATGGGTTTCGAATTGAGTCAAGTTAGTAACGAGTCGGTTGTCAAGTTTAGTCGAGTTACTAGGTGACCCGAACTCAACTCGGTTTGAGTTACATGAGCTTATTACTTCATAAGAGATTCTATTTCAGAAGATTCACATATACGATAATTCTGCAAACATGTTAACAAAGCCCATAACCACAAAGAAGTTCAATCACTAATTGGACTTGATCAATCTCACCAGTCATTAATGAGATTTGGCACCCTTGCACAGGGGTGTGGATGAAGATGCATTTCAAGTGGAGAATGTAGGGAGCAGTCTACGCTGAAGGTGAGGGTTGCATGAAAAATTTTCACGGTGACTTGGCAGAATGCAACTCAAGGTGGAGATTATTATGTAGAATACCTTGGATTCTACCAATCTCTTTTACAGATGAGTCCTACTTCAATTTGACTGAAGTCATTTTTAGTTTCACCGACAATAGGTGGATTCTCAGGTTACTCGTTATGAAGTTTTGGTCATTTTCGATTTGACCAAAATCCAGTCGGTTTGATACGGTCTAACCAAACTTGTTACGCAGATTTGCTTGTCCCCTGCCAATTTAAGCCTAATATGTGATTAGGGCTTGGAGGATTACCAATGTTCTCTCTGAGGGCAATGGTTTTCGTGAGGTAAGAGAGTTTTCAACACTTGTAAGGGTTTAGAAAGAGAATTTCTCAAGGGGTTGCGCATTGCAATGGGAGATCGGATGATCTATAATCAAAGAAGGTGAGTGGTGTAAACTCTTAAGTTTTTATTATAATTTATCCCAATCGCTTTGTGGTCTTTTTTTTCCATAAAAGTTTTCCTGGTAAAATATCTTTTATTTGTAGTTGTTTGTTTTTTCTGCTTTATTCGATTATTCTTTCTTTATTGTATGTGCCATGCGCACAAATTAATAGTGATATTATATCCGAATTTCAATACTTAGGGATGATTTGGGTTTTTCGAGGGGTCTAAATCTCATTAGAATTGTAATGTTTGAATAACAAGTAAAATTTTATGTTCTTCTAAAAATAATCATCTCATATTTGAATGTGATTACGAAAGTGAAAAATTCAAACCAATTAAAAAAACACTTTTTTTTTCTGTTCTTTAACTTTTTATACATTTCCATGCAATCCAAACAGCCCTTGTTAGAGAGCAGAATATCCGCCTTATTGACCAGGCAAATACTATGTTCACATGCCATGGACCCCAAGTAATGTTAGCCCAAAATTAGGCAGATTAGGCTTTTATATATATATATATATATATATATATATATATATATATATATATATATATATATATATATATATATAGAGAGAGAGAGAGAGAGAGAATTTTCATAATGACGAACTACGTAATGAATGGGTGGACACAGGTTGGAGCTACCCACGGTCCCTAGCTAGGAACCGACAGGGGCTTTGAGGGACTACCGTGATGTATGGGTTTTATCCACACCATCCATCCATTTTTCCATATCATTTTATGCTATCATCATAAAAATGGGGTAGATTCAATGTTTAAGTGGACTACATGGCTTGAATCAGCCCTGGTAATTACACCTACCATTGAAACCTTCTTAGGGCTAATGTGATGGTTAATTTCCATCCAACATGTTCATAAGGTCACATAGACCTGGATGAAGAGGAAACACAAATATCAGCTTGATCCAAAACTTTTGTGACCCCTGAAAAGCTTTCAACGGTAAGTGTCTAATCCCCACTGTGTGGTCTACTTAATCATTGAAACTAGAGAATTTTACAGTTGTAC
Organism: Magnolia kwangsiensis; assembly: GCA_037074715.1. Taxonomy (NCBI): domain Eukaryota; kingdom Viridiplantae; phylum Streptophyta; class Magnoliopsida; order Magnoliales; family Magnoliaceae; genus Magnolia; species Magnolia kwangsiensis. The sequence continues at coordinate 99,688,906 of CM073586.1, forward strand.
GACCCGTTTAAGGCCCATTTACATTTTTAGGCCTACTTCATTTTTCCTATCAAAAATACGCCCCATGCGTACGAACGACTTCCCAAAGGTCCAAAATGCCCCTCCAATATCAGACGCTTATTCACGCTGCCAGACGCTTCTCCACCCAAAAAAACTTGGTTTTTTCTTCTTTTCTCTCCCTCATCCTTCATCGTATCCGTAGATTATCATTTTCTGATTACTTCTCCCCCTCTGTGACTGTCCACTGTAGCAGTAAAACCTTCCTTTTACCATTTTCTTCTTTCCCCTTTATCTGGTGGAGAATACACACCCCATAGACGCCCCTTTCGACTTTTTTGAGCCTAAGATAGGACGAAAAATGGTCCCCCCAGCTAAGAAGCTTCGAATGGCAGGTATATTCAGATCCCTGCTTTCGTTTTGTGGATCCCACTCTATATTATACTATATATGCGCACGTTCCACAATCCATTTTCATATTTAAAAAGCCCCGAGCTTTATTTGCGTGGACCCCACTGTATATTATACTATATATGCCTATGGTCCCCAATCCACTTTTATTTTTAAAAAATAGTGAATGGTATGTCATGTCTCGATAAATGAGCAAAATCAGGACTCAAATGGCCCCCATTGAGGGGTTTTTGAAATTAGAATGAAATGAGATGTGAAAGTAAACGAAGATCGTGAAAGAGACCGAGCACCGTCTGATTCAACAGACTAAGGACCCACTTAGTTAGTGATGAGGACCGTGAACTGAGCTAAAATGACTGTGAATTGAGCTAAAATCACCGTGAACTGAATTAAATTGACCGTGAACTGACTTAATTTGGGTCATTCCCCATCCATTCATGCATTTCACAGTCAATTCCCTTCACTTCACGGTCATTTTCATGCATTTTGCGGTCAATTCCGACGATTCCGCCTCACGTCACGGTCAATTCCATACATTTCACAGTCAATTCCGTTCACTTCACGATCATTTCCATGCATTTCACAGTCAATTCCCTTTACTTCACAGTCATTTTCATGCATTTCGCGGTCAGTTCTGACGATTCTGCTTTACTTCATGGTCATTTTCATGCATTTCACGATCATTTCCCTTCACTTCACAGTCATTTTCATGCATTTCACAGTCAATTCCGACGATCCGCTTCACTTCACGGTCAATTCCCTTCATTTCATGGACAATTCATTGCATTTCACCATCAGTTTCCTTCACTTCACGGTCATTTTCATGCATTTCACGATCAATTCCAACGATTCCGCTTCACTTCACGGTCATTTCCATGCATTTCACGGTCATTTCCCTTCACTTCACAGTCATTTTCATGCATTTCACGGTCAATTCCCTTAAGTTCACAATACGGTTGATGAAGGCGATTCCACTTCACTTCACGGTCATTTCCATGCATTTCAAGATCAATTCCCTTCACTTCATGGTCATTTTCATGCATTTCACGGTCAATTCCGATGATTTCGCTTCACTTCGCGGTCATTTCCATGCATTTCACGGTCAATTCCCTTCACTTCACAGTCATTTTCATGCATTTCACGGTCAATACCCTTAAGTTCACAATCATTTCAATGCATTTCATGGTTGATGAAGGTGATTCTGCTTCACTTCACGGTCATTTCCATGCATTTCACGGTCAATTCCGACAATTCCGCCTCACTTCACGGTCATTTCCATGTATTTCATGGTCAATTCCGACGATTCTGTGCACTTCGAGTGTCCAACCTTCCCACACTTGAAACAAATCGAAATTGTCCGTGATCGACTACCCCTTGTCATCCAATGCCTTTGTTGGCCAGATTGGGAACATTTTCTTGGCTATGCTACCACACCGTTTGTGACCCAAGTTCTTCGATCTGCTGATGTGGCCCACCTTGTCAACTTCACTTCCTATACTAGGAAACGGTTGGGATCCTTTCCCATTTGATGTATTGAATTTTGCACTCTCTCGTCCATTAACATCTCCTACACCCCCATCTGTATGTAAACTGGGCTCCTTGCTAGGCTAATGATGGGGAATCCTTCACCAGAAGATGATGGCAGCCCTTTATCTGTGAATCCATGGAGTAACATACCCTCTAGTGCATTACCATTTCCTTCTGCCCCTTCATGTAAATCAAGACCCTTGATTGGTGGATGGTGGCCCACCTCCACTTAAAATACTTTTCGAGATGATGATAGCGGTTCATTCTATATCAACCCATGGAATAACACACCCTCTAAATCACTACCATCTCCTTCTCCCCCTCCATGCAAATAGATATTCTCAATTTTAAGATGGTGGCCTACCTCCTCCACTTTAGATCCTCCACTAGATATTGAAACTGGCCCTCTCTCTTTTGACTCATCAAATGACATATCCTCGCGTCTGTCATCATCTCCTACCCCTTGTTCATGCAGATTAAGCCTTTCAAACGGTAGATGGTGGTCCACCTCCACTTTAAATCCTTCACCTGATGATGATAGAGACCCTTTCTCTATTGACCGATGCAATATCACCTCCTCCAGTCCATTATCATATCCTTCTTCGAGCCATTCGATCAATAGAGATTCTTTACCAGATGATGATCGACAGTCATTCTCAATCGACCCATACAACAACACGCCCTCCATCCTATCACCATCTCCTCCCCCTTCTTCATTTAAATCGAGCTTCTCGATCAGCGAATGGTGGCCCACCTCCTCCACTTGAAACCCTTCCCCAAGCAATGAGATTCTGGTGAAGTTTCTCACGCCATCTTCAAGACAATTCTCTTCATTTCACGGTCATTTCCATGCATTTCATGGTCAATTTCGACGATTCTGCTTCACTTCACGGTCAATTCCATGCATTTCACGATTAGTTCCCTTCACTTCATGGTCAATTTCATGCATTTCACAGTCAATTCCCTTCACTTCACAGTCATTTTCATGCATTTCATGGTCAATTCCGACGACTTCACGGTCAGTTCCCTTCACTTCATAGTCATTTCCATGCATTTCACGGTCAATTCAGACGATTCTGCTTCACTTCGCGGTCAATTCCATGCATTTCACGGTCAGTTTCCTTCACTTCATGGTCAATTCCATGTATTTCACAGTCAATTTCCTTCACTTCACAGTCATTTTCATGCATTTTGCGGTCAATTCTGACGATTTCGCCTCACTTCACAGTCAATTCCATGCATTTCACGGTTAGTTCCCTTCACTTCACGGTCAATTCCATGCACTTCACAGTCAATTCCCTTCACTTCACAGTCAATTCTATGCATTTCACGGTTGATGAAGGCGATTCCGCTTCACTTCACGGTCATTTCTATGCATTTCACAGTCAATTCCCTTCACTTCACAGTCAATTCCATGCATTTCATGGTCAGTTCCCTTCACTTCACGGTCAATTCCATGCATTTCACAGTCAATTCCCTTCACTTCACAGTCAATTCTATGCATTCTACGATTGATGAAGGCGATTACGCTTCACTTCACGGTCATTTCTATGCATTTTACAGTCAATTCCATGCATTTCACGGTCAATTCCCTTCACTTCACGGTCAATTCCATGCATTTCACAGTCAATTCCCTTCACTTCACATTCAATTCTATGCATTTCACGGTTGACAAAAGCGATTCCACTTCACTTCACAGTCATTTCTATGCATTTCACAGTCAATTCCCTTCACTTCACAGTCAATTCCATGCATTTCACGGTCAATTCCCTTCACTTCACGGTTAATTCCATGCATTTCACAGTCAATTCCCTTCACTTCACAGTCAATTCTATGCATTTCACGATTGATGAAGGTGATTCCGCTTCACTTCACGGTCATTTCTATGCATTTCACAGTCAATTCCCTTCACTTCACAGTCAATTCCATGCATTTCACGGTCAATTCCCTTCACTTCACAGTCAATTCCATGCATTTCACGGTCAATTCCATGCATTTCACAGTCAATTCCCTTCACTTCACAGTCAATTCTATGCATTTCATGGTTAATGAAGGCGATTCCGCTTCACTTCACGGTCATTTCCCTTCACTTCACAGTCTTTTTCATGCATTTCACGGTCAATTCCCTGAAGTTCACAATACGGTTGATGAAGGCGATTCCACTTCACTTCACAGTCATTTCCATGCATTTCATGGTCAATTCCCTTCACTTCACGGTCAATTCCCTTCACTTCACGGAAAATTCCATGCATTTCACAGTCAATTCGCTTCATGGTCAATGAAGGTAATTTCCTAAAAATCGGGCAATTCCCTTCACTTCCCGATCCAAAACTTGTGAAAAATCACTAATTTCGATTTCATCCTTGCAGGTGGCAAACCCTTGCATAAGGGATTTGGCGAGTCGGCTTCCACCATCTCATGTAGATGTTCTTTGACCTGGTAGTTTAATAGTATGAAGAGTGGGTTGGAGAAGAATAACACTAGATTAACTATATTTAGGCAGTTCCCATTCTCATTTTTATTACACATTCCATCATTTAGGTTTGTAGGAGCCATTTTTCACTCACTTATTTAGAGATATATAGGCAATCTTGAATTCAAGATACAGGGTAAGCGTGTAAAATTTTCCAAAATGGACTTCACCCTAATAACAGGACTGAGAACTGGTGACCTCTCCATACCCAATATCCATCGTTCAAAGAAGTCATTAAGAGAAAAATACTTCAATGAATATCCTATCCTAAAAAAACATGTACAGGAGGTGTTCAGTGGGATAGTTAATAGCAATAAGTACAAAGATGTTGTGAAGGTAGCCCTAATATTATGTGTAGAATGGTTTGTTAGGGGAACCAACACGAATGTTATATGTTATACAGAATTTATCGACCTCGTTGACTCGTTGAAAGACTTTAATATCTACCATTGGGGTAGTTTAGCCTTCCATACGATGATGGAAGGGATCGAGAGTGCCTTGATTGCATCGCAGAAGCATCATTACAATGTCACCGGTTGCATATTTCCCCTACAAGTAAGGATTTTTTCCTTGTCTATTTTAATTCATAGTTATAGCAAACTATATTTATTTAAGATCATCTTGTCATTTCATTATAACAGATATGGGCCCTTGAGAGAGTACCGGCTCTCTGAGAATGTGTAATTTCATACGTTCACTCCCAAATTCCACGATTCATACAATATCAGGGATGGAAGGGTTGGAGGTATAAGAAGATTCATGAAATTCTAAAGAGTAAATGTGTAAGTCAATTTCTATGAAGCTAAGTGGTCACTCATTCAACTATATATATATATATATATATATATATATATATATATATATATATATATATATATATATATATATATATATATATATATATATATATACATAATACGAAGATGTCTTCTTTCAGACTGAGATCGTTCTTATCTTAGAGCCTACCACTAAGGAGCTGGAGACGGAGGCCGTTCGTTTGGCCCATGATAAACTTGATGTAAGATGTTAGAAACGTCTTATTGTATGTTGATATTTTGTATTTAATTAGATATGTTATATAATATGGAAATGACCTTGCCTCATTTTGTAGGGCACTAAAGATGAAGACGATGAAGATATGAAGATATGGAAGACAGATTGGGACAGGGAGAGGGAGAAGAAAGGGGAGAGGAAGAGAGTAATGATAACGGAGAGGGGCAAGAAGGGGGAGAGGGAGAAGAAAGGTGAGAGGGAGAGGGAGTGGGATTGAAATTGACTGGGGAGTCGATGCATGATAGGGATGAGCTAGAGGCGCTGAGGCTTCAGTTGCAGAGAGAGAGAAAAGTAATACTGAAGGAGGTTGAACTAATGCTAAAACTAAAAGAAGCCTTGAGGCTAGAGAAGGAAGAGTTGAATGAGTGGGCGGTATTGAAGAAGGAGAGGGAAATGCTGGTGAGGGAGAGGGAAGAACTGAAGAAGGAGAGAGAAGAGTTGGATGAGGGTAAGGCGGAGTTGAAGAGGCAGATGGAGGCGTTTCGTATAGAGAAGATTCAGTTTATGAAGGAGAATGAGTTAGAGAATGAGAAGGAGAATGAGGATGCGTTAGGCATTGATATATGTGAGAAATCACTGCATTCCATTCCGGTATATAAGATGAGAGGTAAGAGGGCTATGAAGTCGTCTGTCTACAAGCGTTCTCCATTCATTTCCATCTCCACCGTGCAAACCACTCCAAGCAACGTCTCTGACAATGAGAAACGGAGAGAATTTCCTACTTCTCTGATACCCTTCAAGGCCAAGATCGATCCATTTAGGGTATTACTGGAGGAAGAATTCAATGAATTGGAAAGTTAGGCCAACACAAACAAAGAGTTACCTGAATTCTTTTGGTTCAAGTCCATATAAGAGAAAAATGCATGGGTTGATGGCGTGGTAAGTAAATGACGCATATGCATACAGGGTTATTGAACACTTATATTATAGTAGAGCTTAAGTTTCCATCTTTCTTGATTAGGCGATCGACAAGTACGTCGATTACTTGGAGAGAAGACACCTACAATTTCCTACTTTATACACAAAGTATTGCAAGTTCTGTCCCATATTTTTTCTGATAAATGTATAAATTGAATCATGGTTAATATGTTATTTCATTATATGATTTTTGTTCTAATTTGGTATGTTGTCTGTAATAGCCATGCATCGACATGTAAATGACTGCATTGAGAATGTATCGAGATGTTGGTAATGACGAAGCGCATTTATTATTCCAAGGCCTAGAAAAACTCACTGTGATCAGCATTGTCAATCCTCGTGATGAGCATAAGGCCATGTGGCAGCATGAAGAGGTAATAGTGTCATTTTTTTGTTATCAATACTAGGTATATCCATTTCTATAAGTTGAGGATATTGATATCTTATCTTACCAAATATGGACAGGCATACGTATCAGTCAATCACGCCAACAGTCATTGGTACCTGATGGTCATCCACCCTCGAGACCCAGAAATCATTATACTTAACAGTTTATACTCGAGGGTACTCAGTCGATACAGGAAACATATCGAGCTGATGAAGGAGGCCTTGCCCATATTATTTTATGCCGCAGGAGATATGTCTGCGTTGGAAGGAAATGCTTGGATGGACAGAGAAGATACTTCTACACCAAAGCAGACTAACGGACATGATTGTGGCATTTTTGTCATGAAATATATGGACATTTTGTGCAGTGATGAAATTTTATTAGGGAGAGACTTGCAGCGATTCACTTCCATTTTTAGGAAGTCAATAGCCTATGATTTCCTGAGTGACCTGAAAATATGATATATGTGTCTTGAGGATAAGAGGAATCAGAAAATTTTGTGAAATGTTGTAAATTGGGCTGAATAATGTATTGTAAAACATACATGGTGATATGGTATAAATGATGTGTTGAATATTTTCTCTAAATTTTATATCGAATGATGTCTTCCTAATAGTGTTTTCATTATAAATGGTGTAAATGATGTGTTGTATATTTTCTCTAAATTTTGAAGCAATTCCCTTAACTTCACAGACATATTCATGCATTTCACAGTCAATTCACTTCACTTCACGCTCAATTCCATGCATTTCACAGTCAATTCCCTTCACTTCACAGTCATTTTCATGCATTTCACGGTCAATTTCGCATATTTCGCCTCACTTCACAGTCAATTTCCTTCACTTCACGGTCATTTCCATGCATTTCACAGTCAATTCCCTTTAATTAAGTCATTTTCATGCATTTCGCGGTCAATTCCCACGATTCCACCTCACTTCACAGTCAATTCCCTTCACTTCACGGTCATTTCCATGCATTTCACAGTCAATTCCCTTCACTTCACAGTCATTTTCATGCATTTTGCGGTCAATTCCAATGATTCCGCCTCACTTCACGGTCAATTCCATGCATTTCATGGTAAGTTCCTTCACTTCACGGTCATTTCCATGCATTTCACAGTCAATTCCCTTCACTTCACAGTCATTTTCATGCATTTCATGGTCAATTCTGACGATTTCGCCTCACTTCACGGTCAGTTCCCTTCACTTCACGGTCAATTCCATGCATTTCACGGTCAATTCCCTTCACTTCTCAGTCATTTTCATGCATTTCACGGTCAATTCCGATGATTCTGCCTCACTTCACAGTCAATTCCCTTCACTTCGCGGTCATTTCCATGCATTTCACAGTCATTTCATGCATTTCACGGTCAATTCCTGTAACGCCCGTGAAAAATCCGTACTTGGAATCGAGTACCGATTTGACCCGAAATCGCGTATAAATAATTTCCATGAAAATTTTACGTAAGTTAGCTAGCGCAACGCTAGAGTAGCTGGGAAATAGTCCCTGATCACTTTAAATACGTTCTACAAGACCCAAATCGAGTAGAACAGACAACTCTACAATACTCTATAACCTTGGATCCAACTCTAAGCAGGTTTGTCCTCTGGACCATATGGAACTTTTGTATTGGATTTAGACCGCGCGTCGAAGGTCTGATACCTCCTATCTTAGACCGTTAGAACCGCCCAGCTGGACTTGACAATCATCTCGAAAATCAAGTCAAACCGATAATCACAGAGTATTTCGTTGAAACTGGACTGAAGCGACCGCGAATAGGGACGAATTGGGAATTTCAAATTTAGATCTGGCACACGACTTGACGCGTCAGTATTAAGCGTTCTGACCGTCAGAATTCATCCAGATTACACCCTCGGATCAGGAAAAATATCTAATTATTGTCACGGAACTTTCAGTCCTGATCTATGTGCGGTGACCGCTGAACTGAAACTGGTCCGCCACGTGCGATCTGCGAACCCTGCCAGACTGAAAACTTAATACGAGGTACATCTGGTACCCATGAGCTTAAGTCTGATCGCAATCGACCAGGGGACCACCAGAAATCAGTTTTTGGACCGAAACAGCCCCGAAATGGATAGGCAATAAGTAAACTTCGTCCCGGAGCCTATTTCGGGCGTTTCCAAGCTTATAAAAGGGGTTGAAACCCTCATTCCTTCCTTGCATACGAATTTCCCTAAACCCTAGAAAAGAGAGAGAGAGTTTGAGAGAAAGGGAAGAGGAGATTTTTCCCGCTTCCGAGCCGCCAACAGTTGCTGCATCAACGCTTCCTTCCAATCACCTGGCTGGTGATTTCTACGCTTTTTCAGGTATAGAAAAACCCTAAAAACTTGCTGATTTAGGGTTCACGTAGATTCTGAACGTATTAGCTAACGAAATCCATGAATCAGGTTCTCCTACTGTCGTAGACGAAGCCTACACGCTCCGTTCAAATTCTCGCGACCGTAAGAGATTAGGTGAGAATTTTAGACGCTTTGATTGACGGTTTACAACGCTTTCAATGTCGTTTAATAGTAGATTATCGACGGCATCGCCGTTTGACATGTACAACATGCTCTCCGTTTCCTGTTTCGCAAATTAACGAAGAATATGAGATTTAGGGCATTTTAGTCATTTGTAGGAAGTACGGTCTCCATGCATATTTTGCTGACATGATTGACATGATTTGTCGCCGCATTAGAGAGTTAGGAATGCCTGCATAATCAGTTTGGTGAAGAGATTCGCCAAGTTGCGCACTTTGGGTCGACATACTATATGTGGACTTAAGGGTGTAGTGTATGTGTTTGTATAAATGCTTGTATTAGTATGTATTGTATTGAATGATGTTATGTAGTAGTTTGAGATTGATTTCATGATTAATAGGCTGACCTAAACGATTTCCTATATGTTGACCTTATGCATGATTGCATCGTATGCATAGAAATGATGCCTTAAGAATTGCCTAAGTTGAATATGCTTGGAAAGCATGCCTTGAAGATTTGCCTAAATTGAATGTTATAACATGTGCTAACATGCTCACATGATGTATTTCAATTCCAATACCTTTGTATCGTATTAATGAAATTCCATAGATGTGTGGGACTTGATTTAGTCCAGGCAGTCGGTAACCGAGCGAATTCGTGGCTGACTGGTCATAGCCACGAACGACGCGTCGATGAATGTGATTCGTGTTGAGAGTTGGCGGCAGTGGTTAGGCCACGCGAAGTGTTTTACGCACTTCATGTCGTTCAATTCGAAATGCGATCGCGCTAGTCGAGCCCGTCAAGTAACCCGACTGGCCGATGTTTGTTCACCTTGCACGTATCATAACTGCTTGAACCTAGGGTACTGAACTTACCATTGTAAACCCTATTAACCGTGGTACCTTGATCCACGAAGACTCATGAGCCGGGCATGGTGGTATGGGACACCGTGGTCGAGCTGTCGGCCTACGCTGGGGCCACAAACCTCCCCGTAGTGACCAATGAGCACCTTGACTCGTGAGCAGATTATGGTGGTATGAGACACTATATTCTAGCTGTCGGCCTACACTGATCAGGCGACGAGCCCTTTGTAGTGACCGCGAGCGTATTCTGAGTTCACGGGAGGCGACGACCCTTCCGTGCAGTAGAGTACAGTAGGCCTGTATTGATAAGGTGATGGGGGAGCGGTGCAACGAGTGCGAGCAACAGCCCTGGCAGCCCTTACAGTGACCTACGAAATGTACATCGTATGAGATTACTAGGAGTGACGACCCTAGACAGGATACGTGTTGGGATTGATACAAGGGAAGTACCTTAGTTTCCCAATCCTGCTGTTTGAATGGACTAATAATAACTGGGTAATCATATCACCATAGCATTGCATGTGCCTGGAAGATGTGGAGCACTCTAGGGAGTGTGGCATGCCGCGGTCGTAAGATGTTGCCGCATGAGGGTGATCGTCGGTGAGGGCATACATCATGTCATATCATCTTGCATTAAACAACAGTATTAGGTTTGTCTGATTTACTGCTTTACTATTATCGCGTGATTGAATTGTGAACATGCTAATCTTTGCTCTATGATTCCACTGAGTTGATCACTCATTCCCACGTTACGGGATGGTGTTTGCAACACCCACCAGACCCTGTTGTAGTTGCAGGTGGCGACGAGATCCAGGACGTGGAGCCGGAGATTGACGAGGACCAGGATGAGTTCTCTTATATGCAGTACCACGACGGCTTCCCGTAGGTGACCTGGATCGAGGGGGACTTCAGTGGGACTATTTTGGACTTATTTTTTTGTCTATTTACATGTATATGAGACTCAGAGATGTAGTCATACTTTGGAGACAGTTGAGAGTACTTTGTTTTTTTTCCATACAGTGATATATATTGTTTAGTCTTCCGCTTGCTTTTATCACTGGATCTGAAGTATGAATTGCAGTTTTGGTATACTTTTACTCATGTGGATGCTTTAAATCAGACAACATTGAATCATAACCATTTTTGTTGCATAAGTGACGGTCTGGAACTCGGGAGTTGAGTTTATACACGACCCCCGATTTTCAGGGTGTTACAATTCCCTTCACTTCACAGTCATTTTCATGCATTTCACGGTCAATTCCGACGATTCTGCCTCACTTCAAGGGCATTTCCATGCATTTCACAGTCACATATGAATGCAGTAAAGCATATCTTGAGATATGTGAATATAATTATAAAAAAAAGGTTTGTTTTACAAGTGTAGTCAACTGATGAAGCTTAGATGCTATTGTACTGCAAAAGGGTTTGGGACCCATTTACATGTCATTCAATATCAACTTCTTGTTGTTGAGTCGTTTCAACTGGGTGCATGCAAATAGCGTCGGTGGTACACATTGTGAGGGGAATATTATCAGCTAGAAACCCACTTGAGGCTAATCCCATCATTATCAAAGAACAAATGTTTGTCCCCTTTTCAAACCAATCTGTGGGTGTTGCAGGTGGAAAAGGCGGTCCTAGTTTTAGTAGGTGGAGGTGATAAGAGAATGGGTCCTCAACACTATTCAAAGGGTTGGTAGTATCTTTTGGGAACAGTGAGGAAGACCTAGAGGAAAGAAATAGAATCTTTCAGAAAAATCAAGGCATATTTAAACAAAGGAGAGAGGAAAGTTAAAAGGGAACTCCGAATTTTGATACCCTCTTATAAATTATGATATTCGTTGTAGCACAGTGCACGGAGGGAGTGGCCGTGCAAGGATAATGTTGCTTATGGGATCCTCCAGCAGAAGCCCGAGGGGATCCCAGTAGGGGAGGGAAATACCAATTGTATAAGATGGAGCTGCTCTCATGGAATGTCAGGGGGATGGGCTGCTCAAGAAGGGAAAGCCTAACTTAAAAAGTCTATAAGCTGCAGAAGGTTCAACTTACGTTTTTATAAGAAACTAAGAAGAATGTTTGGGATAATGCCTTAGTTCAATCAGTATTGGGTGGTGGTAGTTGTAATTTAGTTGCAAAAGAATCGATTAGAGCATCAAGGGCATTTTAGTGGTGTGTGCTGGAGAATCAGATTGACATTTGGGGAATTTTTTATTTTCATTCCTTTCTAGGAATGTGGTCAAAGGAACTAGCTGGGTTTTAACAATTATATATGGGTCCGAACAATCCTGGCAGAAGGCAGTAGCCATGGGAATATCTTTGCAGCATCAGAGATAGATGGTATCTTCCGTGGTGTCTTGGAGGAGATCTGAGTACGTGTTAGATACCCTCTTGAAAAGCTTAATGGGGGCGACTCCCCATCATGGGGGCAATTCCACACAAATCATGTGGGAGTTCTCTACCTTGATAGAAGATCATCAATTTCTTGATTGTTCCCCATCATTGGTGCCAAGTTCACGTGGTCAAATCTTCGAGAGAGGCGCTAGCTATGCCAAGGCTCGATCTCTTTCGCGTGCCTCTCGATCGGGAGGAATGCTTCCCAGGGATTGTGCAATGTGGTCTGGCTCGTGCATTTTCTAATCACAGCCTTATCATATTTTGGAATCTTGTGAGGAATCTTGGGGCTCCAAACCTTGACATTTGAACTAGCCTGCTTGAAGATGAGGAAGTTTGAACAAAAGTGAGAGAATGGTGGGAGAGCTTTCATCTTGTGGGTTGGGCAGGCCATAAATTATGTCAAAGTTGAAGCTCTTAAAAGGTTAGATCAAGAGCCGGGCAAAATCCAAGAGATGGTTGGTATTGGAGGAGAAAGTTAGAACGCTTGAAGCTATTCAATGCATGGATAGCAAGGAGGAAGAGGGTCCTCTTAAAGAGGAAGATGAATTGGGAAGACACATCTTGAAGGTTGAGTAAGAAATGACTCTTCTGCAAGAAGAGATAAAATGGATACAAACATCTGGATTGGTATGACTGAAAGAAGACTATAGGAAGTAGGAACACCAAGTTCTTCCATGGTATACTAATGCAAGAAGAAGCACTAAACGTATTTATTATTTGTAGTTTAGTAGTAAATTTTGAGAGAGTAGAATAGGAAGAGATTTATTATGCGATCGTCGAGGATGAGGGTGGCCACAGCTCAACAATCTTCTTTCAATCAGATTAGTGAGAATAAAGCATCTTGGCTGAAGCAGGATTTTGAGGAAGAGATCTAGAAGCCATCCAGAATCTTGCAAGGGATAAAGCTCTAGAGTTAGATGGGTTTCTTATTGCCTTCTTCCAAGTTTCCTAGGAAGTTGAAAGGGATGCCATGGCTTTCATCTTGGAATTTCACAATAAGGGAAGATTATCAAAGAATATTGATGCCTCATTTATTGCTCTAATTCCGAAGAGAAGGTGCCGAAGGCTTCAAGGATTTCCACCCCATTAGCCTAATTGGAGGCCCTTACAAAATTCTAGCAAAAGTTTCTTGTGTTCAAGTGTTGGAAAGTACTAGGCGGTTGTCATTTCAGAAAGTCAAGGGGCTTGTCTTTGGTAGAAAAATCTTGGATGGGGCTTTCATTGCTCATGAGCACATGGCAGGTATAAGCAAGGAATCAGGAATCATTTGTAAGCGAGACCTGGAAAAGCCTATGACTTTGTTGATTGGAACTTCTCCAATGTATGCATAGAAGATTGGAGATGGGTTCAATGGACTCCACGTTCCACATACACATGATGCACACATTCAGAATGACCATGTGCCTTTTGTGTGAGTTATGCACCTTAGCTTTTAGAATTATTAGCTATTCATGCAACACAACATGAAGTTGAAGATCTTTTCAAATCATCCAGTTATTTTCTTCCTTCCATATTTTTTTTATCATAGTCAAATGAGTAAACACTGTGCAGTATAGCGATCATTGGCAGCCGGTGTGGGTGTCATTTAAGTTGGAGTTTTGAGCAGTTTGTGCAAAGATGATTAAATTAAAGATTGGTTTTTATTTTATTTTTTATTTTTATTGTTATTCATGCCATGGACTGGCATTCATAAAACATATGAGTAAACACTGTCAATTCCATGCATTTCAATGTCAATTCCCTTCACTTCACAGTCATTTTCAATTCCCTTCACTTCACAATCATTTCCTTGGCTATGGTACCACACCGTTTTTTACCCAAGTTCTTCGATCTGCTGATGATGGCCTACCTTGTCAACTTCACTTCCTATACTAGGCAACGGTTGGGATCCTTTCCCATTTGATGTATTGAATTTTGTACTCTCTCGTCCATTAACATCTCCTGTACCCCCATCTATATGTAAACCGGGCTCCTTTATAGGCTGATGGTGGGGAATCCTCGAGTAAATCAAGACCCTTGATTGGTGGATGGTGGCCCACCTCCACTTCAAATACTTTTCGAACGGTTCGTTCTCTATCGAACTATGGAATAACACATCCTCTAAATCACTACCATCTCCTTCTCCCCCTCCATGCAAATAGATATTCTCAATTTTAAGATGGTGGCCCACCTCCTCCACTTCAGACCCTTCACCAGATGATGAAACTGGCCCTCTCTCTTTTGACTCATCAAATGACATATCCTCGCGTCTGTCATCATCTTCCACCCCTTGTTCATGCAGATTAAGCCTTTCGAACGGTGGATGGTGGTCCACCTCCACTTCAAATCCTTCACTTGATGATGACAGAGACCCTTTCTCTATTGACCGATGGAATATCACCTCCTCCAGTCCATTATCATATCCTTCTTCGAGCCCTTCAATCAATAGAGATTCTGTTCACACCCCAAGTGTAGGGTTGTGATGTAGTAATAAACTCGGTAAGACCGAGGTCGAATCCCAAGGGACTGAAACCTGTACATTATCTAAAACCAACTAGAACAGAACTAGAATGAGATGAAATCTAAATTGAATGTAATTTGAAGAATAATGATGAATTAATTTTCTAAAACTTTAAAGAATTCAGGAAAAGGAAACTAGGGATCCAGAGGATCCACTTATAGAGATCAGGAAGATCTTATGCCTGCATCAAGAATCATGAAATTTAAACTGAACTGTCGTTGATCTAGTTTTCAAGAGATGAAAGGTATATGAATTAGAATGGATTCCATCACCAAACCATGCCCAAGAGACTATGGCAAACAATAGAATTAAACTAGTTACCAACCAATCACATGTATAAAGGTTAGGAAGGGTACCGTCATCGGACCATGCCCAGGAGACTATGGTGAACAACAGGGCTTCCTGACGTCATAAACATAAATAAAAAATGACATGCTCAAAGCCATTGCAGACCCATTGTAATTTCAGTCACAACAGACCATTAAAGACTAAAAACATTCCCTTAATAAAATTAAAATCAACGTCAATTTACTCGAAACAAAAGGTACAAGCAAATCTCTCCCATCACGCTAGAAGCTTCACCTCTTAGCCCTAGCTAAGAGGATTTAGCCCGTCATGGATGGACTAATCATCTTAAAGAGAAAAATAAAACAAGTAAATAAGAAAGAACAAAAGAATCTTTAATCCTCCTCTCTCTCTCTCTTCAAGCTCTGCATCTTCCTCCCAAGGTCTGAATCCCTGCTCCCCATATCCAAAACCTCCTTATATAGCTGCTGTAGTGGTGAAAATCGGACTTGAATCGGATTTGAAAAGCTATCGCATGCGTAGCGAAATCCTTTTCGCAACCAAATTCAGTACCTCGAAACACGCCACTTTCCTCGCTCAAATTTTAAAGAAACATCATCCCTTAGGACTTTCTTGGGTCTTTTTCATGATGGACGGTTTAAATCTATCATATGATTAAAGATGGTGGGCCACAACCGCCTGAAAAAGTCAGTTTTCGCGGATGTGCGAAACCTTTCGCACCATTTCGTTGTTGTGATCGGTGGGCCCCAAAGAGGTACTTTTAGGAAAATTCACTCCATCCATTGCATTTAGAACGAAATTTCAGTCAAGAATAGGTGGTTTTAAACGTCCGTTGACGCGGCCCAGAGAAAAAATCACAATGAAAACAATTTTGAACGTCGCAGAGCAGTCCCCTTGTGGCCTCTGTACCGCACACTTGTGTATGCATGGGTGTAAAATATTAACATGGTTTTATAGTATTCATGCCCCTCTACACGTTGAATGGTTCGGATTGGCCGGACGTGTTACGGGTGGGGCCCACAATCAGCTAAAAAATCGTTCAGCGTCGGTGGCTCGCTAACGCCAAAATGAAAGTTTCTGTTTTGAAAAAGGTTGTGGCGGGTGCTGTCTGAAAGGTGGTCGCGGATCCGGTGCACGGCGTACATTGTATATATGTTACACACACTCCACTGTGTGGGGTCCACTATAATGTTTGTGTAAAATTGATCCGTCCATCCTCCTTCTTATATTATTTAAACCCTTGAGATAAATTTTGAAGCATATCCAGATAGCAGGTGGGCCCTAAATCAGGATTTAAGTGTTGATCTGTCCGTTAGGCTACTTTTTGAGATCTTCAATGGTTGAAAATGTACGTGTACGGTTTATTTATGGCCCTCATCACATGTATATAGTTTTGAGATGAATGGATGGTGGAAACCCTATGATCTTGCATTCTGAATGCGTTTCAGACCACTTGAGTTTCAATTTCTCAGTTTTCTCGAATCTCTGACCGTGTAAATCTGTCGATCTTGACCCCTTTTTGTCTGTCCCTTGCTCTGGTGAATTTGAAGCGTCAAATCCATGCATTTAGGTACTTATTTCAGTCCAAGCTTGTAATTACACCTTGCAGCACAAACACGGTTAAAACGGACTATTAGACAGTACAATATTCGTAAATCCAGGCAATAACTGGGGTCTAATATGCAATATTTAACCTTCAACAGATTCTTTACCAGATGATGATCAACAATCATTCTCAATTGACCCATACAACAACACGCCCTCCATCCTATCACCATCTCCTCCCCCTTCTTCATTTAAATTGAGCTTCTTGATCAGCGAATGGTGGCCCACCTCCTCCACTTGAAACCCTTCCCTAGGCAATGAGATTCTGGTGAGGTTCCTCACCCCATCTTCAAGATAATTCTCTTCATTTCACGGTCATTTCCATGCATTTCACAGTCAATTCCGACAATTCTGCTTCACTTCATGGTCAATTCCATGCATTTCACAGTCAGTTGCCTTCACTTCACAGTCAATTCCATGCATTTCACAGTGAATTCCCTTCACTTCACAGTCAATTGTATGCATTTCACTGTTGATGAAGGCGATTCCGCTTCACTTAACGGTCATTTTTATGCATTTCACAGCCAATTCCCTTCACTTCACAGTCAATTCCAAGCATTTCACGGTCAATTCCCTTCACTTCACAGTCAATTCCATGCATTTCACAGTCAATTCCCTTCACTTCACAGTCAATTCTATGCATTTCACGGTTGATGAAGGCGATTCCGCTTCACTTCACGGTCATTTCTATGCATTTCACAGTCAATTCCCTTCACTTCACAGTCAATTCCATGCATTTCACGATCAATTCCCTTCACCTCACGGTCAATTCCATGCATTTCACGGTCATTTTCATGCACTTCACGGTCAATTCCATGCATTTCACAGTCAATTCCCTTCACTAAACAGTCAATTCCATGCATTTCACAGTCAATTCCCTTCACTTCACGGTCAATTCCATGCATTTCACAATCAATTCTCTTCACTTCACAGCCATTTTCATGCATTTCACGGTCAATTCCATGCATTTCACAGCCAATTCTCTTCACTTCACAGTCATTCTCTTCACTTCACAGTCATTTTAAAAAGGAATTATCGATAGTATCGAATACATTTCGATATATATAAAAACTATTTATCGACCAAACTTCGATATATAGAATAACACCTAAAAAATCAAAACAAAAAAAAAATCTATAAAAAAAAACACATTAGAATAAGAAAAAGGAAAAAACTACACGTAGATATATCGAATATAGCACTATATATCGAATTTCAATACCTTTCGATATAATCGAATACTAATCGATTAATCGTATATTAAGTTGTCGATTATATCGACATCTAATCGATATAATATTAGTAAGTCACCATTACAACAGATCGATACATCGAATATTGTTCGATTGATCGTAAATGGTCACAAGATCGTCCAGCGACAAAATTCAATTTAAATTGTATTATCGATATATCGAGTATATGGTGATATATCGAGTATCGATATATCGAGTATATGGCGATATATCGAGTATCGGTATATCGACTAGGCTTCGATATATCGGAAAATCTCATAAAATGTCCAGCGTGAAACTGATTTTTTTTAAGGAATTATCGATTATATCTCCGATAGTTCGATATATCGAAGTAATGTTATATCGAGTAGATATCGATATATCGAAATTGTCACAAGATTGTCCAGCAATAGTCTTTTTAAAGGAATTATCGATATATCGAATAACTTGTCAGTATATATCGACGTTCTCTCGATTGAAAAAATAGATGAAAAAGCCCAAGCCCTTTGCCCGACCGTTGGTTTCTCGATCGATATATCATTTTTGAGTCGATATATCGAAGGTGTTAGCTTATTTCAAATAATAGCTGACGTTCCATTTCATTCCCTCCATTTTCATCTTTCTCTGTTCTTCCTCTGCGTTAGATTCTCTCCAAGAAGTCGGGCACCATCATTTGAGCCATTTTAGTGGAGCACTTTAGGTTTGTAAATTGTTTTTAATTGTGAATGTGAAAAAACCCTATATTTTCTGCCCCTTTTTCTTTTCCTGTTCATTATTCATCCCTACTTGCTCTCCACTTCTTCAATCTCCTTGATTTCCACTTCTTTTATTCGGATATCCTCTTCAATTTTTCATCTACATGGGAAAAGGGAGGAGTAAATCGGTTGATCAGGGAGAATCATCCAATCCTCGTCCAAAACGTGCTAAAACAATTGCCAGGAGAAAAATTACTCAGCCTGTAAGCCAAAATGTCTCTCCACCACCTACAAACATTCTGCCACCCGAACTTCTAATCCCTAATGTGCCACCACCTCCTTAGGATGTATATCAAAAGTTTTTGGGAAAGAAGATGGACTATGAAAGGCAAGTTGATAGGTCTTGTCTAGCTCCATATGGGATTGTACCAATGCTCGAGGCCATTGACTGGTCTCATATGCTTGACTTTGGTGGAGTGACACGGAATGAAAACATATATAGGTTTTTAGCTTACTGTCAGTCCCCCATATCTGACCCCCCGGCAATAGATGTCACCATTGGCCAAACCACAACTCACATCACTCCTGCCATTATCGCTCAGTTAATTGGAATTCCGTGTAAATCCCAAGGCTTTGCAGACTACAACTTTGACTTACTTGAAGTATGTTCAGAAATTACAAAATATGTATGTAATGGTGAAGACATTCCTTGGACAGAGGGCAACTCTCTGTGTGCATCCCACATGTCTTCACAATTCCACATTCTTCACGTAATTTTTTACACAAACGTCTATCCCAGGAGCACCAACAAGTCTGATCTTACCCCATTCATGTTGGGGATTCTCTATGCCGTCAGCCAAAAAGTGGAACTGTGTCTGCCTACCCTCATGTTGCATCAGCTGGTCGTGGCAATCCAATCCTCTAGAGATGTGTACATTCTATTCCCTCATCTTATCTGTCTATTGTCTCGACATGTGGGATTGCTTGTCACCACTGACCGTCCCCAACAGCCTCACAAATTTAGCAAAACAAACATACAAAGAATGAGACCATGAATTGACACACCAGCTTCCTCTTCCGCTCCACGTGATACTATGGCCGAAACCGAAGCTGAAGGAGCTGAGACTGCCACGATGGACACTAAGGTAGCAGACACTGGAGATGGGAGGCCGCAACATAGTGACCCAACATTCTCACCAGTCCCACATACTCGTCGTCATGCTGGCCACCGAGACCGTCGAACATCGATTATATACCGTCTTCGTCAGCAAGATGAACAACTTTGCCAGCACGATCAACGATTGTCGCAGATCGAGAAGATCGCAATTGCGACGAAAGAAGCCGTCGAGCGAGTGGAGAAGAAGCTGCATGACCTGATGTCGATGATCACATGCAGACGAGATGACACCGTGACACATGGTGCTGGTCCTTCAGCCCAGCCTAATGCGTAGTTACAAAATTATGTAAATTGAAATTTTTTGGATTTTGTATGCCCGTAAAGGACTTCTTATTATTTTTTTGGACAATGATCATACTATCCAAACTTGGGGTAGTAATTTTTCTTGTGACTATGGTGAATCAGTGAATGAATGATGATAATTTTGGTTTTCAACTATTTGAGATGGCTAGCTAGCTAGCTAGCTAGGCAGCCACACCACACAGGGAGCAAATGAAAATGTTGGTTGGACCAAGCAATGGATTAGGTCTCAGTAGTAGGCACATTTAGTAGATGAATTACGTTTATCTATCACTACAATGCAGTGGGTGCCTTCTCGTAAGACAATCATTTTTTCACGACGACGTGCAAGTAACCAAATTGCTTACACTTGACTTGCAAGTGGTGGTGGAATATGCTAAAGAATTGAATATGGCAATGCCTTGGACCCATTGATACATAATTAGCAAGGTTATATTTGAATTAGAAATTACGAAATCATCCTTTTGTCACACAATCAATGCAAACAATCCAGCCGACCCAATTCATCAGACCCAAAATAAAATTTCAGGAAGTTATCATCACAAACACAATCCCCGTAGCAAAGAAAAATTATTTTCCTCAACTGACTGTACTCTCAGTTGCCAACCTCCTTGGTGAAACGATTTGGTGGGTTCATGATGATGGCTCTGTGAGTAGCATTTTTCAGTGATGTGTCACTTTCTCATATTTTATTTTTTGAGGTTTGGTTCTGGTTCCCCATTGGTTTTGGTTATAGCATTGGGTGGTATTGGCATGACATCCATTTCAATTTTCCTTTACCCTTTTAGGGTGTTTTCACCAATATTTTTTCATATTTACCATAAAACAGCATGTGAAAGTCAAGAAAATGTATGACAAAACTCATATACAGTAAGAGTTCAGGCTAGGCAGGCTGATGTTTTGTGGGTCCCAACCAATTAAAAATTTTCAGTTGGTTATTCTGAGAGTTCTAGTAAGCCATCAGACTTCATAGTGCACCTGAATTAAATTGGTAATACAGTCTCCTGTTTGGGAGATGCCGACACCACAGTAAAGATTGGGCGTGTCTTCATTTGTTTTTTTTTTCCTTTTTTTCTTTTTTGTCTTCTTGTTGTGATCTTCTTATATGGGCAAGCGAAGTGATTGTTCCTCCAATGGAATGACCTGTAAAAACCACTGCCTTGTTGCTGATCACTGTCGCCAAAATCTGCAAGAATTCGTATCTAGCCGATCCAATTCATCAGACCCAAAACAAAATTTCTAAAGGCACTGAATTTCCATTTCCCGTTATCTTTTTTCTTATCAATCAATCAATCTACCCTTTCAGATTTCTAAGCAAAACAATAACTATCATTCATATGCATATGGTTACAAATATCTACATTCATGGCGCCATGAGATTATTACTTAGTGTATATCATCTTATGAAAATCAAGTGTGCAAAAGTATTAGCCCCATATAGAATCGTGTTCTTTTTTTGGATTCAGCTAACTTTGTTTTTTAAGGATGAATCTCCATTATAGGTGGGTGGACTAAAAGGAACAAAGGTGTGTTTGGATGCACTGTCTATTTGAATTGAAACAACTAATCTATTGAAGTGTAAAATGACAATTTGTAATTTTCTTCACATTCATAACAAGGTGGAATAGGCTCCAAATCACAATTTGGAAGCTTTTTAGTCAGGCTTGAAAGAAACATAATAGCAATTTGAGACTACTTCCTTGTGTGAATACACTAAAAGGCAATCAACCATGGCCTTAAGACTCTAATGTGACTTGTCTGAGTCGACACAGACCCGGTAGGACCTAATGCAATTCTATACCATGCCATGAGTCACCCCGTGAGACATCCCAACTCAGGTGAGTCCCCGTTCAACTCAAGATCGAATGAGTCGGACAGAGTCACTGAGTCTTTTAATCATGCAATCTACTTTCACAATTCATAATTCAATCCAGTTCTGCATCTAAATGGGCGACTGAAAGAAAAAATATCAACCTGCATCCAAATGGCCTTTAGCTGTTTGTCTTTTTTGTTTCTTCTTCGTTTTCTTTTCCTGTTTTCTACCACCTGGCAGTTGTTGTTTTCCTTTTTTCTTTTAATGAACTTGGTGTAGGTTATTGGCCAATTCATTGTCATTAGGACCAACAGTTTCTTCTCCACATGCAAATACGTGTAGGTTATTAGCAATTCCATGGTTCTTTTCATAATTTCCTAGTTTTGCACAAGCTTTGAGAAACAACTGATATGATGAGGATGTGATGCTTTTTGCTTGCGGCGTTCTTATTGGCAGACAACTTACTCCAATGGATTGTCCGTGAAATGGAATTGTCTGTGAAATGCATGGAATTGTCCGTGAAATGCATGGAAATGTTCGTGAACTGAAGGGGATTGACTGTGAAATGTATAGAATTGACCGTGAAGTGAAGGGAATTGACTGTGAAATGCATGGAAATGACCATGAAGTGAAGCGGAATCGCCTTCATCAATCGTGAAATGCATGGAAATGATTGTGAAGTGAAGGGAATTAACCGTGAAATGCATGGAATTGACCGTGAAGTGATACAGAATCGTCGGAATTGACAGTGAAATGCATGAAAATGACCGTGAAATGAAGAGAATTGTCTTGAAGATGGCGTGAGGAACTTCACCGGAATCTCATTGCCTGGGGAAGGGTTTCAAGTGGAGGAGGTGGGCCACCATTCGCTGATCGAGAAGCTCAATTTAAATGAAGAAGGGGGAGGAGATGGTGATAGGATGGAGGGCGTGTTGTTGTATGAGTCAATTGAGAATGACTATCGATCATCATCTGGTAAAGAATCTCTATTGATCGAAGGGCTCGAAGACCGTGAAATACATGGAAAACAACATATGTATTACAAGAAATGTATAACATTGCCATATGTATTACAAGAAATATATAACATTCACAGTCATGTTATAAAAAATATATAACATTCACAGTCGTATTACAAAAAAATGTATAACATTCACAGTCGTATTACAAGAACTGTATAACATTTACAGACGTATTACAAACAATATATAACATTCACAGTCGTATTACAAAAAATGCACTACAACAGACATTATTCCGAAGGTATTGAAAATTTGTAACTCCGACGATTATGCCCTGTTTGTCTGCAACGTCCACATATTTTTGTTGTTCGTTCCTCTCCACGGGAAAGGATCCGTACCTTCTTCGATCTTCCAACTGACCTTGTCTGTAGCAGGGGCTTGATACTTGAACAATACTCTTTAAATCCATCAAAAATTTTCCATTAACTCTTATCCCGTACTAGGTACACGGACTCTGCGTACGTGATCTGGTAATTCCTGGACGTATACAACGGGGAGAAATACGAATAATGAGGAAGATTATAGTTTATACATGCCGAAAGATCATGAAAATAAGGGTGTCCTTTTACTTCAAACTCGCGACATGTACATGAAAGCTCATTGAGGTTGATAGTATCATTGTAGTCTCCCACAATATAGTATTCATCCCGAGAAATTGCGTGGCAACGAACATCTCGTGCCTTCAGTATGAGATCCTTTAATTGTTTTTCTGCCCACGGTGTCAACGGTCTGACGAATAATGATGTTAATTCTCTTCTCTGATAGAACATCTCCTGAATTTTTATCCTGACCGTCTCTATCAGCATAGTAATAGGATATTCTCATGCTTCTTTAAACAGAGCATTAACACACTCAGTTATATTTGTAGTGACCAAATTGAATCTTTTTCCTGAGAAGTGTGAAGATGCCCACTTTTCACACCCTATTTCCTTCAGCCATGCATGTACCGAGGGGTTACCATTTTCAATTTGAAGCATTAATTTTTCAAACTCAACCCTCCTACATGTCTTTACAGCTTGCTAGTAGTATATTTCTAACGACTTGTCTTTGAACATGCCCACCAAGTTTCGGTATATATGGTACGCACAATACCCATGGATTGCTGCTTGGAAGACCTGTGGAAATTCTTTCATTAGACCTTTATGCCGGTCTGATATGATCACAAGACCAGGGCAATCCCCTAACGAATCGCTAAAGTAGGTAAGGAACCAGTTCCAACTGTTGTTATTCTCTGATTCTCTGATACCAAAAGCTACTGGAAAGATATGATTATCTCCATCCAAAGCCATAGCAACGAACAGAACACCCTTGTATTTACCTTTTAGATGTGTCCCGTCAACGGCCAAGACCCTTCGCAGAGATATTTGAAAACTTTTAACGCACTGTCTGAGCGCAACAAAACATCTCTCGAACCTCGTCGTCTGTCTATTCACAAGCAGGGCAGTCACTGTCCCCGGGTTCGCCATCCTCAACTCATGCAAGTACATCGGGAGTTCTTTGTAAGAGTCCTCATAAGACCCCATTACGCAATCGATTGCAATCTCCCTCTCGCGCCATGCCTTCTGATAGCCAATAACAATATTATACTACTCTTGCATTGCGAATATAATGTCCTTCAGCCTTAACTCCAAGCGTTGCTTAATGCGATTGACAACCAGTTAACTAGCCAACTTACTGGTTGCTTGCCGATGATCGCTCTTCATCCATGACATTCCACATGTATGTATGGACCTAACTGTCTTAATCTTTAATACTCCCGCTTTATTCACCCTGGATGCGTGTACCCTCCATTCACACTTATCTTCCACACACGCCACGGTGAATTTCTTGGATGTGGAAGCTTGGACCTTATATTGAAAGTTGTTACGAATTGCATATTGGCTCAAAACGTGCTTACACCGGCTCTTATCCTTAAACGTTTCGCCAACGACTATATTATTCGGGTCATCAAGTGGATATGAATACAGTGACAGGTCTGCATTGGTGCAACCAGCATCCTCGAAAGGCATAATGGGAACCCTGATGGTGAATTATGATGTTGGAACCTGTTCGGGCAATGGAATGTCGTTTTCACTTATGTTTCGGGTGTTGGATGTTGAGGGCAAGTCTACTCTTGTAAATGAAGGGGATGCCATATATTCGCTTCTGAGATTCAGGTCAGCCGACACCCTCACTTGACTTGTCATGAGGTTCGCAGTCAATTCCGGCTCGAGTATTGGAATATTGCTTAGAGGAACCTGTGAAGGTGATGTCATGTCTTGATATTTCCATCCATGTTCCTCACCCAAACTTACAGTAGCTGGGGCGTCATGTTCAAACGCACTGTAAGCCACCGGGTCTTCGAGTACTGCCTCATTAATGCGCTTTGTTGTCTCGATGAATAGAGGGATGTACTGATCCGGATGCTTCAGCTGTGCTGCCAAGAACATTCTCACATCTTCATCGTCTTTAAGTATAGCAGGAGGGGCTAATTCGTTGGTGCAAAGGTACAGTACTTTCAACCTTATATCGTAATGCTCAGGTATAGTCTTCACAACTCGGTGCATTTTCAATACAAGTTGTTCATATGTAGTCTCAACTCTCACCATTGAAGGTTTGGAGTAACCACCCTTGTACATGTATCGATTATTTTCGTAAACTAACTCCCCACCATATGAGGATATGATCATCACCAAAGCCATTTTCTGAAAACAAACACAATAATAAAACTCGATTAGTATTCACATGTATAAGGTGGATTTGCCGACTAGTATGCAACCTACCATTGTACTATCTCAAATATAATCGACTTAGCAATCACATTTTCAAAGTTCTCAAATATGTCACTCAGTTCGCGATGATTTTTCCTCGCTTCGCAGTCAAATTCACTCACTTGTAGGGCAACTTCACTCACTTCGCATTGAATTTCACTCACTTCTCGGTCCTGAAGTGATTACAAATGAGTGCAAAGTGAGTGTGTGTGTCTTAATTTTGGGGTCAATTGTAATTACCATGTAAATGGGTAACAATTATTCACCTAGGTAATTACCACATCTTTCCCAATGTAGATGTGACAACTTACTTTTTTGACACTTAAATTGAGAAATTTATAAAATCAATGTGGGGCCCACTGTGATGTATGTGACGTATCAACACCGCTCATTTGTTATGCTAGCTGAGTTTAGGGCATGAGCAAAAAAATGGGGCAGATCCAAACCTCAAGTGGACCACACCATTGAAAACAACGGGAATCAAACACCTACCATTAAAAACTTTTTTGGGGCCTTTAAAAGTTTTGCATATAGCTAATATTTGTGTTTTCCCCTTCTCCATGAATATGTCACCCTATGAACGGGTTAGATGATGAAAACACCTAAATGTGGGCCCAGTTAAGGAAATAACTTTCAACGGTATAAGAATTAAGGTCATTGTTTCCATTCGTGTGAGCCATTTGAGTGTTGGATCAGCCTCATTTTTGGTCTGATGCCTCAAAATGTTATAATAAAATAGATGGACGGGTGTCGATATATCATATACATTACAGTGGGGTCCACATATTCAATTCCATGCATTTTTTTGTGAAAGGAATTGACCGTGAAATGCATGGAATTGTCCATGAAGTGAAGGGAATTGACTGTGAAATGCATGGAAATGACCGTGAAGTGAAGGGAATTGACTGTGAAGTGAGGCGCAATCGTCAGAATTGACCATGAAATGCATGAAAATGACTGTGAAGTGAAGGGAATTGATTGTGAAATGCATGGAAATGACCGTGAAGTGAAGGGAATTGATTATGAAGTGAGGCGCAATTGTCGGAATTGACCATGAAATGCATGAAAATGACTGTGAAGTGAAAGGAATTGACTGTGAAATGCATGGAAATGACCGTGAAGTGAAGGGAATTGACCGTGAAATGCATGGAATTGACCGTGAAATGAAGAGAATTGACAGTAAAATGCATGGAACTGACCGTTCAGTGAAAGGAATTGACCGTGAAATGCATGGAAATGCCCGTGAAGTGAATTGAATTGACCATGAAGTGAAGGTCATTCGCATGGAATTAACCGTAAAATGCATGGAATTGACCATGAAGTGAGGTGAATTGACCGTGAAATGCATAGAATTGACCGTGAAATGAAGTGATTTCACCATTAATTGCATAGAATTGACTGTGGAATGAGTGCCTTATTGGAATTTTGAATCATAGTGGTAAGAAATTCGTAATTTCAAAGCAAGCAACAAATGCATTCAATATATAACATTCACATTCATTATAAAAAAAATGCACAACAAATTCACAGTCATATTATAAAAAAGTACGTCAATTTGACTGGTAAAATACGTGAAATTGACCAAGTACGGCATGAAGTTGACCAATCAATTGAGTATATTCACCGAGAACAAGGTGAAATTGATCGCGAAACTTCATCGATTTGACTATGAACTTCTTCAGGTTTATTGGATAGCCACGTAAAATTGACTTAGCAATGCATGAAATTGACTACTAGAAATTGACCACAAACTTCTATGTTAACACTTAAGAATTTATCAAGAATTTAAACTTCAAGGTAATTGACCACGAACTCCAATCACTCCCTGACACACAGTGAAATCAATGTTCGAGAAAGAGAATAAGAATACATTGGTGTGAAATGTTGATGTGAAACATGTTCTTCGGAGAAAGGTCTTCCAGATTTCACGTCTATCAATGCATTGGCATCCTCTTAGAAAAAGAATGCACTTAGGCTTCAGTAGAATGCTACATGGAAGATGTAATGTGACAGTAGGATGGAGATTTTATGGAGATTTAGTGAAGAAAATGGGTCAATTTAAGAAATAGGGATGATACAAGTGAGTTTGGACGTGTATTTGGGTGTAAAAAGGGGAAACGGATTACGTACCGAGTAACTCAGTTTGCTTAGCGTACTACTGAGTAAACTCAGTGGGTCCCACAGTCATTCATACATTTTATCCACTCCATCCATACATTTTAGAAAATAATTTTAAGTCTTTAGCCCAAGTATTAAGCATATACAGGGCTCAAATGGACCACACCACTGAAACAGTGTGAATTGACAATCTACCTTTGAATTTTTTGTGGGGGCCACAGAAGTTTTAGATCAATCTTATATTTGTGTTTTCACTTCATCCATGTCTTTGTGATATTATGAACATGTTGGATGACAAATAAACATCACGGTGGGCCATAGAAAGGTTTCAACGGTGAAATTCATCATTCCCACAGTTTCCCGTGGTATAGTCCACTTGAGGTTTAGATATACCTCGATTTTGGGATCCCCCATTAAAATGATATCAAAACACGGATGGACGGAGTGGATAAGACAAATACATTCACGGTGGGCCCAACTGAGTCTAGTCAGTACGATAACAACGTACCACACACAATCTGTTTCACGTAAAGGAAAGAATGCAGTGAAAATGATATTGGAGGGGCATTTTGGACCTTTGGGAAGCCGTCGGTACGCATGGGGCATATTTTTGATAGGAAAAATGAAGTGGGCCTAGAAATGTAAATGGGCCTTAAACGGGTCGTACAGTTGAAAATTTCTCTTGAAACTATCCAAATTTTGGAATTGTATACTAAAATGATATGGAAAAATGGATGTACGGTGTGGATAAAACCCCTCAGAGGGGGGTAGCACCCAATCTGGGTCCTGAATAGCAAAAGATCTCTGATATGTGTGTGGTACATCCGGATCTACAATAAACCTTCACTAAATCAGAATCCATAAAAAGAATCCGTAGCTCTCTGTTTGTTCACTGTGCCAATCATCGATCAGGTGGGCCACACCGATTGCTAATCTGTACCGAAACAATGACACTTAACTGTCTCTTCCTGCTGGATTGCACGTGCGGATTCATGGTGATGTAAATGCAAGAGCGACCCCAGGAACTGGGCTTCGATTGGATTTATGAACCACATTTCCATGTGTGTCGGCAAATAAAGGCCATAAGAAAAAAAGTTCATGAGATATACTTTAATACTCTGGAATTTGTGATGGACGATACACAGGCACTTAGAAATTATTCATATATTATTCATGTAGCATACAGATTTCAAACTAAACCGTCCAAATTATGGGCACCCATATTATGAATAAAAGTTACTGTTATTTGGTAATTTAAAAGTTAGATTGTTGGACATTTATTGGACGGTCAGAAATGAAAAACATCTAATGGTCTCATTTTAAAACAAGTTTCCATGAATCAGAGGTTATGATTGTCCAACAAACCTAATTTTGTATCTTGGGTGGCGGTCAGATCTACAATTTAGCCTTTTTAATTTGGGTTAATATGGGCCACGTGTACCGTCTATAAGTGCCCTAGTATCAAGTGTCATAGACAGCCGGAGTGTCAAATGAGGGAGCGGATTAGGTGCGACCACGGCCTCACCCAAGACGGTGCGGCCCTTACCTTAGGTCCCCCTTTGATGTATTATTTCTATATCCACTCCGTCCATATGCTTTAATATATCATTTTATTATCTTATCCCAAAAATGAAGCAGATCCAAATCTCATGTGGACATACGGTTATTTTTTACCATTAAAAACTTCTTGTGATCGAAAAATGTTTTTTATTAGGGTGATAATTATTTTTACCGTTCATCCATGTTTTTATGACCTTATCAACAGGCTTGATGGTCAAAAAACATTACGGTGGGCCCTAGGAAGTTTTTAACGGTGGGACACTCAATCAACAGTTTTTTTCCACAGCATGGTCCACCTGAGATTTGGATCTGCTTTATATTTCGTCTCATAACTTAAAATGATCTGTAAAAACGGATGAATAGAATGGATATAGAATACATACATTAAGATGGGCCCCACAGTAAGGGCCACACTGTCTTGGGTGAGTCAGGGACGCACTTAATCTGTTCCCGTCAACTGACTCCCAAAGCATAATAAATGTTAAGTGGGGCCCACCTGCCTAGTCTGATGAGGGGACCATGTGTACCAATAATCGGAACTTCTGAAGAGGTGGGGCCCACCATGAATGGACGGAGGAGGTGGGAAAGTACGAGTTAAATCATGCAAGGGTCAAAAAGTTACATAAAAGTCCGAATTTAGGAAAGTTAGGATCTATGCTAACAAAAAAATAAAAATAAATAAATAAAGAGTGCCCGTGGGCTACCCTATCCCTTAGGTACGTCCGAGGACTACCTGACTTTTTAGCCACCCATGATTTTTTCATGCCTTTGTTTCATTAAGGAGTGGTCCCCACCATCCACGCATTAGGGCTGTTGATTCACTAAACCACCACAGTATGAAGGATCTTAGCCGTTGGAAAAATCCTAACCATCAGATCATACATGATCAGTCCATTTGCCGACATTGGTCGGATGGCTAGCAGTCTTATATAGGACTTGGATTATGTAGTGACCCTCCGGTACCATTTTTGTCTATCTCATTTTAGGGCACTATTTAAAAAATGAGGTAGATACATTAAACACTGGTGATTGACCGTCCACCATCCAAGATGGTGGTTTTGCTATTTAATCTATGGGCACATACGTATAATAGACGGCCTTATTTCAATTACAATATGAACACTTATTACTATATATATATATATATATATATATAGGTATTAAATTAGTCAGACTAGAACCAATTAATTGACGAAGATTGGCTTGACTATTTGGCTATTAATTGTTACAGTGATCGGATGGTTTAGGAAGGAAAGATTAGTTGATCTGAATGAGTCATTTTTATCTTGAAGGTTAAGATTTTTCTTTTAACGGTCACAGTTTAGATTGTATTTCTCAATAAAATTAGTAAAAGATAAATAAATTTAAAATAATGAGCTTAATTGCTAATTTTATTAATACAATTGACTAAAGATAAAGAAAATAAATAAAAAGAGAAATTTATCTAAGGCAGTATGTACTGGTGAAAATGATCGTAAAAAATATCAAACAGTCATGGGATGATTGTGTTGTAAGGCTATCAATATGTGACCGGATCTTATCAAATAAGAACTCAATAAGAATCCAACAATGGAGTTGCGGATATTTATATTAATTTATTGGTGTATTGTAGAGATTTGCTAATAAGTATTAAAATTAAGCTAAGAAGTTAAACCAAGGGACTCCATACCCGCTACAACATAGTATTGGACAGAGGTGGAGGAAAACTAATAAGTGTTTATGAAGGACAAAAAAGATGAGTGACATAAGGCTGAAAGATTGTAAGTATTTGTATTGTTGTGCAGCCTTAAACTCATCTTTAAGTACTATTTTTATAAATCTTGAAAAGACAATGATGGTGCATGGGATCCCAGTAGTTCGCAAGAGTCATCCATTCTCTTTTTTTTTTCTTTTTTCTTTTTTTTGGTAACTTGTTAGTACACCTCACTGTTCACACTTCACTTTAGCCACCCCCAATCGATAGCAAGATCCCATTAGTTTACGAGAGTCTTCCAATTGCCTAACCTACTCAAATCTGGAGTCTTTGTTGCATTTTGCCATTATAAGCTATTTACTTCTTTTTTCATACGGCTTTCTATTGTTTGCTCCGACTTTCTTGTTAAAAAAATTTAGAACATTCTTAAAAATAATAATAATAATTCTTTTGAATTAAAATTTTGAAATGGCCAAGGGACTTTCATTGGTAGGTGTGCAATCACCACATTTTTTCTGTAAGTATAGTTGACAAGAGATTTGGATCTGCCTCCTTTTAAGCTAAGATGCTAAAATAATAATCGAAAATGAATGAACAAAACGTAGATAGAACACATATCATGGTGCATCCACATAGATTTTCCAGCCTGGACCAGCACTGATATCTTGGTACCAGATGGGTCACTACCAAAACTATTATATATAGCTCTGATCTTTGAGCTACGTCCCATCAACATGAAAACCTATCAAACGGACGGTTTTAATTACTTGGAAGAAATATTACATGAAAATATTCATACTTTGAATGATTACGAGATTGACACGCCCTTATTCATGTATGTGTGTGTGTGTGTGTGTGTGTGAGAGAGAGAGAGAGAGAGAGAGAGAGAGATTTTAAGAGGTTGGTGGGGTGCAGCTCCTCTTGGTAGGGTGGTGGGTCAGTAGAAGAGGACCTTTGAGGGTAGGGTGTGACCCATTGAAGAGGACGAGTCAATAAAGTCATGGGTCATGTCTATGTGGCTTATCTCTTTGCACGTGTTAACCTAGAGTAGATCGAGAAAGATATGCCTGTTTAGGAACATGTGGCCCACCTTGATTGACTGTCTATGCGTACCAACACAGTTCAACCAT
The DNA here is from genome assembly GCA_037074715.1 of Magnolia kwangsiensis. Lineage (NCBI taxonomy): Eukaryota > Viridiplantae > Streptophyta > Magnoliopsida > Magnoliales > Magnoliaceae > Magnolia > Magnolia kwangsiensis. The sequence continues at coordinate 99,721,308 of CM073586.1, forward strand.
TATCCACTTTGATTCTTTTAAGTTGTTTGGGGTAAACATCCCAACACCTCACACATGTGCTACACTACACCACACAACCATTCCATATATTTCCTACCCACCACATGTCCCGCCCTTGCATTACAGAAATGTCTGACCCACCTGATTGGTGGACCTGCTTTATTTTAGGACTGACGTATGTTCGTGGGGGCACCCCACCTGATGAACGGTGCAGATGTTTCACATCATCATCCTCATCTAAGCCTCATCCCAACTTACTGGGGCCATTCTCAACTATATACTATATTAAGGACCATGGACGCGGATTAGCTGTATGTGACGACCCAGGATCCAGCCTGGTGGGTGAAACCCTAACCATGGGGCCCACCTGGATGTATGCGTTCTATATCCACGCTGTCCATCCATTTTCCCAGATTATGTTAGTATATATTCCCAAAAATAAAGTATACAAAAATCTCATGTGCTCCACACCAGAAGAAACAGTGGTCACTTAACACACACCATTAAAAACTTCATAGGGTCCACTGTAATGTTTATTTCCCATCCAACCTATTTATAAGGTCACGTGGACCTGGGTGAAGGGAAAACACAAATAGCACCTTGATCCAAAACATTAGTGACCCCCAAGAAGTTTTAATGGTGGGAACCCAGTCCCTCCAGTGTGGCCCACCTGATATTTGTATCTGCCTCATTAATGTAACTATACACTAAAATAATCTGACAGAATGAATGGACGGAGTGGATTTGCAACGCATACATCGAGGTGAGCCACACTGTCAAGGTTGCAACCAATCAGGGTCATGTGTAGCTGCGATGCAGGGGCGGCATTCTATGAAAACCCATTTTCTCAGTGGAGTTTTAATAGAGAGGGACAAGAGCTCAGAATTATTTAGACTTGTTTCAAAAAACGAATGGATGTAAAATATAGATGATGAGATGGTGTGGACCCACTCAAATTCCATGGTAGTGTTGGTCATGGCCCACCAGCCCCAACACCAAATTAGCTGCATTTCAGAAATCCAGGATAAAATCAAGACTAGTTGGTGCCAAAACCATGCATCAAAGTTCAAAAGCAGTGGGGCGGGAATCCAGCAGCACTTGAAAATTTGAAAATTGAAAATTCCATCTTGATCAAGATTCCACTCTTGCTACACATGCTTGAGGAACCGAAAGGAAGCCAAAGGTCAGAAGGTAGGTTGTAATTTCTGAAGTTGGTGCCCTGGTCTAGCCCACGTGCCTAAGATTTGCCTAGATCCTGGCCAATCACATCCAAAAATGACTCGAACTTGATATCAGCAATGATCCTGCATCTATATATATATATATATATATATATATATATATGTTGTCAAATCTACGTCCAGGCCCTATGCTCAAGCTGTGGACCTAAATGTAAGGCCTAAGTCTATAAAGCTGCAGACCCAGAGTGGAAGACCCATGGGCTAGCCCGGATATTCCGCAGATTGAAAAAGCCGAGTGCTGACTAGGGCATCAATAGTCCTGAGAAATAGACCATGGCTTTATGGGTTTTAACCAGATAGGCAGCCCCAGTGGACTTTCAAGGCTCACCCAAGTCATTAGAAAGTGACAACATTGGGTTTAAGAGCCCATGAGTGAGGGTCTGATATACGGTTGCAGAATCCTTACTTATTGAACCACAGGTAGGCCCATCATGGCCCAATTTATTTAATGTGGGTGATCTGACTACATGGATGGTGGGCCTGGGGTAACGTGATTCTCATTCATGTATAGCTTCAATATATACTTCTGCCCAGCTTCTCTTCTACTTTTCCACCAATTCAAACTACAGTCATGCCTGCCGACGCAAGACCCACATAAGCAATTAATGCGGGGCATTTTCACACCAGGCTAGAGTGGGCATACTTAGGGTGGGCAGCCTGCATAACTCATGGATTTAGGGCCCATGTGAGGCAGGTGACTCGTGTGAGGTGGAACCCATAGATTTGGAGCCCATGATAAGCGTTTGGCTAAGGACCTAATGCATGAATTTACAGCCTAAGCTATGAGATTAAAAGATTAATTCATCATACTCTAGCAATTCTAGCTTTTAGAGCACCTAATTAATTGTCCTGCAACAGCAAGGATGCATGTTGCATTGCCCAAAGCATCCTCAAGGGCTCAGCTAGCCATGGACCAATCAACAAGCTAATAGCTCTTCTTTTTTGGGTCTACCAACTGGGCCTTAGGATTTACTCACCTAGGATTGTATAAGATGGGTGGGACCCACTGGTACAAATACCAAAAAAGCATTTGTGTTGCGAACGGGTAGCAATGGGCTGGGCTAGTGCTAGATTAGGGTTGGCCTAGTTTGGGCCGAAAATTCCTAGTGTGGTCCTATAAAACAAGGAGTTAAATAATCAAAGGCATGAAATACATGCATTAAATTGGGCTCTCGTCACAGATCTGAGCCATTCATTAGGTAGTGCACACTGTATACATGTTATTTAGCCAAAATCATGTGTTGAATTTGGACCGTTGGACATTTTTTCCTCACCACCCATTATTAATAACATAGGTAGTGCACACTGTATTCATTAGGTAGTGCACACTGTATAAGTTTGATCTGCCTGATGACCTAATTAATATTGTTTTTTGGACCCAGAGCATGTTGACAGTGTAAACTACCTGATGAATGTCTTGGATCTCTCTTACACGCATGCCATCCAATGGTGAGAACCAGGCCGCCCACGTAGCTATTATGGACCCCTCGTTCTATCAAAATCCTTATATGGAATATGTTAGTGAGTTCAGCTTTGAACTATTTTAATCTTTCTAAAGTAGCAAAGAAAGTAGAATCTGTTTTTTCTTTTTTAAATAAGATGTTCATGTTGATCCGAGGTCTCAAAATTCCAAGCTAACTTTGGAGCAATGTACTCGAGTGCACCTTAAGTTGGATGGTCCAACTCCAATCATCGATCCAGACCGTCCGCTTCTTTTAGCCAAATTTCCATGGGCCATTTAAATTATTTTTTTTAAATAATAATAAATTAAAAAACATTGATAAGAGGATCTTAAGCATCCAGTCACTAGCCTAATCTCTTTACAACGGTCATTTCTACATTATTTCTGTTGTACATGGTCCAAGCCGTCCATTTTACTGGCCATTGATAGGGTGAAAAAGATCCTTCGATGGGTTGTGTAATTTTGATGTGACCCACAAAGAGTGGACATAAATTTCAATCGACGGTCCAGATCATGGATGATTAGAATGTCCACGCAACATGGGTGCACTTGAGCAGCCTCCTAACTATAAAGAATCTTCCAAGTGATAAAATAAAGCCATCCCTATACATTCCACATTCCTCTTAAAAATTCATCTCCTTTTTTAAGTCCTACTTGCCAAAATGCTAAATGGGATATGCAGCTCCCACAGCACGCCTTTATATTCTCTTCCTTTATATTGCATATTATATTGAAATATTTTTCAAGTTTTAACAAACCCATATGGAGCTCAGCATTCGACTATGTACACTGCATCTAGTGGGACTGACCATGCATCTACATGATCTGGCCTGTAAATCAAGCCATTCAACTCATGCTGTGATACACTTCTACGTTGCAATTTCTCTTTGAAACTAATGTAGTAGGTTCATGGGAAAAGAAACAAGATCACCATTGCAGCTAGCCCCTTTTTTGCTATTGAATGCAGTGATATGTTGATATAAGTTATGAGAAATAATTGTTTCTTACATAATAAGGGATGTTCCAATGAAAGAAATTTTAGCCTTACATAATAAGTTATGAGAAATTTTAGCTTGAAGACGCTACAATGCAACTTTTGAGCCCAAGCTCTCAGGGTGTCTGTATCCAGTCTAAGTACCAGAATGGTGTCTATCACTAATTTGTTATTATGGGAAATCATTAGAGCCCAAACTCTCACCAAGTTTGTATAGATCTTCATATCGAGATAATGTTCATTGTTGGTCTACATTATTAAGATGATGAAATATCTTCTCTAAACCTAATTCGAGAAACAAGAACTAAAGCCTTTCAAACATTTTAGAATGAAATGTGTATTAGTGTTTTAAATAGCTTCACTATGTAAACGTATAGCTTATACTACCTATAGCTTAATTTTAACACCACGTAGTCTTGGTATTAAAAAAAAAAAAAATCACATGTATTAAACAATCATGAGGACGTACACGAATAGTGTTAATGTAGCGTGGATATCTATCTTTTAAGGTGGGTACACATGCATATGCTTTATAACGACTGTGAATGTAGCAACTAACATGCACATGCTCTTCAAAAGATGAATGTAAGTAACTTTATGGTAAATACATGCATCTAACAAAATACATGTATGCCCATATGGTTTCATAATAAATGCATGTCCAAAACTAATTACATACAATGAATGGCACTACAACTTGTGGCATCATGCAATCTTTCCTGCCAACATGCCATTTGTGTAGGATATCAGAGCCATGAAAAACTGTAGGCCTTACACTCAATAGGTTGGCCACACTTATATTTAGAGTTTAGACAGTAGTTGTCTAGTGATTCCAGGAGTGTGGCCCACCTAACGAGTAGAAAGGCCTGATTTTTGTTCCACTTGATATGGATGTGGATTGCCTGCGCAGGCCGCCTTTGTGGAAACTTCTTACAATGGGAAGTTGGGTGGGGCCACTGTGATGTTTGTAGAAATTCATCATGTCCATCTATTTTGTCAGACCATGTTAGGACATGAGTCTAAAAATGATGCGGATCCAAAACTCAAGCAAACTGCATGACAGGAACAGTAAGGATTAAACGTCCTCGTTGATACGTTTGTGGGGATGCAAAAGTTCCGGTTCATGCTAATATTTTTGTGTTTTCAGATCATCCCCCAGGAATGAACTTACGAACAGTGTGAATGGGATATAGAGATTACCCTGGACCACCCAGGTTAGATATTTCCCTATCCACTTTTTCCTATAGTACGGCTCACTTTAGTTTTGGATCTGCATCATTTTTGGGCCCAAGTTCTAACATGGTCTAGCAAAACAGATGGACGGGTGAATTTCTCGTAAACATCACAGTGGACCCACGAAGTTCCTATGAAAGGCCTTTAATACGCGTCCACTTGATATATATTCATCGCAGGGTCTACTGTTTCCATGGTACTGATGTCATGTGCAAGTTGCATGATAGCTGGAAAGACGGTTCGTACTAACACTAGTGGCAGTCGGTTGCCTGTATCTTATCACTTACTCATATATTAGAATTTAAAATCTCGAAAAGAAATAAAAATAAAACATGTCAATATTCAAAGCCAAACAAGTTACATGTACAGACCCACACTCCCAAATCAAAAGCCAAATAAGAATTATCTGTTTCCTCCCTTTTACAAAATGGTATCAGCTTTTGATACCATGGAAGGTCTCAATACCTATGCTTTTGGCACCTTTCAGAAACCCAAATCATCTTCCTTTTCTCTTTTTTTTTCATTTTTGTACAAAAGAGAAAGACCCCACCTATTTCATAGAACAAGGTATGAGCTTTTTCTTTCTTTTCTTTTCTTTTTTTTATTTTTTTAATCTTTTACATTGATTGAAATTGAAGATGAGAATTCAAGAGTATCTGTTGATGATTGAACAAAGGTTGGTACTGAGAGGTATCCAAGTGATTGATCATGTTGGTAAAGGTGCATGTATTGTTGAATTTCTTACATGGGTGTGAAAGAACACCCTCACCCGTCATTGTCGTCGTCACTGGTGCTGGTGGCTGTGGGTTGAACTGGTTGTCCATGGTTACTTGTTGAAGTAAGTAGCTGCTGTTGTTGTTGGTGGTGGTGGTGGTACTGCTGCTGCTGTTGTCGTTGTTGTGATTGTTATTGGTGGTGATGCTGCTGTTGTTATTGGGTTGGTAGAGATTGGAATTATTGAAGATATGAGTGAGTTGGGAAGGCGTTGAGTCGGACTGGTTGTCTAAGAGGAAGCGAGAGAGGAGGGAGAAATCAGCAGAGGAAAGGAGGTCAGAGAAAGAGGATGATTTTTGGATAGGGAGGTTGGTTTGGTTGGGGATTTCTTGAATCAAAGGATCCTCTTGTTGTTGTGAGTATGTTGAAAGAGGAAGGCCCTTCCGGTAGATTCGGCATAGCACCCATTCATCCAACTGCAATATCAAATTTCCACTCTTCACAATCTCATTCTTTATCTATAAACAAAAAATAATAATAATACTAATAAATAAATAAATAAATAAAAAAAACCCAAATTGGCTGGAAGCAAGGTCCCCAACCCTGAAGAAAAGAAGGATGTGAGGTCCACTTGTTTCAGCAGCCTATGAGGAGCCGTTGATCCTCTCATCTCAAACTGGTTGAAACGGCCGGTGCATCCAAAATGTTGAGTTCGTGCTGACCCGACCCTAACCAGGCTCTTGACTAGTTAATCTGGTCCGAATCAGGCCAGGCCAGCCCTATAAGAAATTAAAAGAGCAACATGACCACAGCTACCTAAGTTTTTTTTCTTATTTTTTTATTTTTTTACATTTTTTTTTCTTTTTCCACACCATCTGAAACATGATTAGTTGTCCCATCACATAAATGGTTTTGATTACAATAATATCACACCTAACTCAAAATTGCTTTAAAATTACACATTTATTGGATGTGACCAGCAACAAGTGTTTTCAAACCATTCTTTCTGTTATATAACAATGGCCCATTTGATGATTGAAAATAGACAAGCCTGGGCATTCACCATTGCTCCTTACCTTAACCAAGTCCGGAGCCTGGTCCCAAGGCCAAGCTTAAGGACCCAAGCCCGAACTCTACAGGACCAGGCCATCTGGGCTACTCCAGTCCACCCGGTCCATTGCATTTTCATCCTAAGCCACACCCATTTTAGTCAATTCACAAACTTAAACAAAAAACGAGTAAATACAGAGTGGCAATTTAGTCATTTTCCTCAAAGCATAAAAGAATCATGTCTCTCCTGAAGTTTTTTAAAAAAAAAAAAAAAAAATCTTTTCTTTGAAGCTATGGCCCAAGCAGACTTTTCTGTCCTGACCCACAACTCTATATGTCCGACACCCAAGATCTGTACCGTCCATCAAGTGGGACGCTGGCAGTAAACGGTCACAGCTCTTTTTGGAAGAGTAATAAGATGGTCTGATGAGATTATTGGATAGCTGAAAACAGGAACAAGAAAATCATTTTTGGGAATTGATTTGATTAAAGAGAGTAGTAAGAAATGACAAAATTACCCTCATAGAAGTATCTTTGGACTTGATGGGCTTGTTTCTGATGGAGTTAGACTCTGAAAGTCGATATTCATGCATTATCCAAGCAGTTTTTAGACCCTTAGGTGGTCTACCCTCATAGAAAACCAAAGCCTTCTTCACTCCTATATTCTCATTCCTTCCTTTAGTCATTATCAGCTTGTCAGTTCCCGTCGCCTTCCAGTAACCAGACACAGCCGCTCGGTTGGGTCGAGCCCCGTTCGGGTATTTACGGTCTCTTGGGCTGAAGAAGTACCATTCTTTTTCACCAAACGCCGCTTTAGCTAATAACAATAACAATCATACAATGTTAGTGCAATTATAACGATAGTAACGTTGGTTGAAATGGATGTTGACTAACCAGGAAGGTCCCATGGATCGAACTTGTAGATGTCTACTTCTGCTATGATGGATAACGGACATGGGCTCGATCCCACTTTCTTCTTCAGGTAGTGAAGAATCAGCTCTTCATCTGTTGGGTGGAACCTGAAACCTGGTGGTAAGCATGTTTCAGGATTCGACATGGCTTTCCTCCTTCTCGATCACCTGCCTTTTTATCTATTTCTCTCCTAGTACTCTTGAGAGAGAGAGAGAGAGAGAGAGAGAGAGAGAGAAATTTTTGTTGAAGGAGAATGGGAAGGGTTTTTATGGTTGAAGGGTTTTGTCTTGTAGTGAAGATGGGAATGGGGAGATGGAAAGAAGCATATATGTAGTTTTATTTTTTCCTAAGGTTGAATAGTTATTATATGCTGGCAGAGAATGACTCTCTTTCCATACATATACATATGTATCTCTCTCTATTCAATAATTCAAATCGATGGGTCAATCATCTTATGATATTAGCTCAAAAAATCAAACTTAAATAGATGATATTATCTCTTTGATTGATTGATGGTCATCATATAGACGGTGGAAATGAGAAAAGTCAGCCTTCATAAGTCATAGAGAATCTAATTTTCCATTCTGTATTTCAATTAGAGACTGGGTCTCTATTATATCTAAGGTCGACCCACATGATTTGAACGGTTCGTTTTGATGTACACGTGTGTTACGTGTGTAGCGACTCTGTGGGTGCACGTGAATTCTCATAGTCTGCCAGTGTATCGATGTAACGTTGTTTTCTACAGCTGGAGTAGAGTATTGGGAGGTCGTTGTTCTTTTCCACATACGATGTACATGGACGGTGAGGATGGATGGATGAGGATTGACATGAGACGTCATCTTTAAAGTTTGGTGGACACGTGTCCTTTTCCATCGTGGCCGTCCACCTCACATGCTGTATCTGCGTTTTCGTCTTTTCGAACTCGATCTGCTTTTCCAGGATTGAATTTTTCATGGCCAACCAACAATATTGATTGATTGAAAATCCCAGATAGCGGTTTTCAGTACTTATGTTGGATAATAATAGATGATGATATGATGAGAAGAAGATTTTTAAAGGAAACCACTTTCATTTTTAAGTGCACGGCCTTCATTCCATGCATGCACACGTTTGAATTCACATACATCTTTAAAAGTAAGAGCACGCATTGAAAATTCACACGTGTGCCACTGAGAGGATATGATTCTTATACAAGAAAATTATATAAAATTATATGTTCCAAATTCTATGCTTATAATATATTTAGACAAGTCTTATATATCATTTACTAATAGTTATATTTTTTACAAATTTTACAATATTTTCTTTTATATACTTGGTCAAAAAACCTACTGAAGAAATATATTTAAAAAATAAATACATACTTTATAATAAAATTTAAATATTATTGTTTTATTTTCTTAACGTGCTTGCAACTATATGTAGGCAAATGGGAGGGTGCCCACCACTTCTACTTGATGACTTCATGTGATTGTTGATCCAGACCGTTCATTAAGTCAAACATATAATTTATAGGCTACCATTTAAATATTTGTTACATTAATTAGATAAATATTAACCATTTGATCCATGCCTTTTAAAGTTGATAGTACATTCTAAAAGAACCACATTGGTTGGGTAACCTAACCAACCTATCCATGCCTTGAAAAATGGATAGCCATAGAAAATGAGTGGGCAGATGGATAAGACACATACATCATGGCGGGCCCATGGAGTTTACTCAGCACGCCACGCAATCTGCATCCTAAGTGGCAATGACAGTACCCAAAGTATTATAATTGGTAGCCTGCAAATAGACAATAATCAGGCAGGAAACCTGGACAGTACAGCCTTAGATGCATACACAAGGAGAACACCTTGATAGATGCCGATCCTTATTTAGGCAATGGCCCATTTATGGTTGGACTGTTGGGATGAATTCTCTAAACCATGTGTTATAGATGTGGAGAATTCGCCAGTCCCACCTGTTGTGGACATGCCATGGCCTAAAATTAAGATAGTCCATTCATCAAAAGCACCCCATATGTGGTCTACCTAGTGAGCAAATTAGGCTGATTTTTTAGGTCAGGATACGTTGAAGAAGGTGAGCCCTAAATGAATGGCACGCACCGTAAATTTTGCTTTGCGTGTTTTTTAATCAAATGTAACAAGTCAAGCGTTTAATGAAAGATATCTTTGTCTGTATAAAGGAAATTAAGTATTATAATATTTTTAGGATATAATCAATATATATATATATATATATATATATATATATATATATATATATATATATATATTTTGGAATGCTTACATGCATGCACACCTTCTTACATGGGAACCTGTATGAACCTTTGCATTCGTGTCGTGGAAACATAATCTGAACGGTTCACATGATGCTGCACCCCTTGAAATTTAATTGTTTGATTTCTACATTGACCTAAAACTCTAGTGGGCCAAACTCTAGTGGGTCATAGCAAAGAGAAATGCAAATCAAAGGAGAATTATTATCTTTTGTCATGGCCCACCAGATTTTTGTATAGGCTAAAAGTTATGCTCGTGAGGTTTTAAGGGATGCCGCATCACGTGGACTGCCCATATGACACGTGTGAAAAGGTGCTCATTAATGCTCACGTGAGAAGGTGTTCATGTGAGTACTGTTCCTCTCTCTCTCTCTGTCTCTCTCTCTCTCTATGTATATATATATATACACAGAAGTGTTGTATTGTAATTGTCCTTTCTTAGGAAAGCAAAGCTAGTCACTGAGACACGTCTGTGTACATGGGCTGCGTTTGGTAAGTATTCGAAATGTGAAGCGTGGTGAGGCATGGTTCTACGTAGGATGCGCACGTATCAGAGATCCTGGCCATTCAGTTGGTAGTAAGCTATGTAAATTTACCATCTACAAAAATCCAAGGCAGCACACTCGTCTGATAAACCACACATCGTATATAAAAACGTGGATCGTTAAATTACTTGTAGCCACTCATTTTTCCCGATCGTATAAGTTTGACCCACCAGATCAATGGGACAACATTATTTTTGGTCCAGTCATGTAGCTGATTAAAGGTCCCAATCTCTGACACACATGTGCCACCTGGTTGTGGAACCTATCCATCTCTGGATGGAAGCTGTTATGCAAGCCAGGATTCGGTCAAAACCCAACCCAGGTGGGTGCACTTTCAAACGTGACCAAGGATTGCAATGTAAGGCAAAACAGAGTTTTTCCAAAGTATTTATTCTCTCATTGTTTTAGTACAATTCTTCTACGGGAATGAAAATATCTTGGTCAACCTAAGATTAGTAGTCAGAGGACACGTGGATGGCAATCAAGCATCAGCACGTGCAGCACAACCGACGGTGGATGTCTTATATATTTTCTATTAATCTTACCAAACTAGATTCCTTCCAAGCCTCAGTTTTCAAACTTAAATCTACCAACGAATGCGACGGCTCCTTTCAATTAATGGCATCGAATTCTCAACATTTTGGACTCTCAAGGACAACTCCCAAGATCAGATGTGTGGCCCAGTGAAGGCGACCCTCACTGTGCAGGTGGGCCTTCTAGCCTTTGGATGGCTTGGATGGGACCACTCCTTACTATGCGAACTTTGAAAGTAGAGGAAGTTTAAACTTTTAGTTTTATATTAAAAAATAAAAAAGTAGATGCCATCCGATTAGTGTTGATGTAAAGCTGAAATGTTTACATTTGGCTTCACATGAGAAAGTTATATATATATATATATATATATATATATATATATATATATATATATATATATATATGTTGTATTCGATGTATAAAATCTAGTTAGCTATAGGGTTTGTCGATGCCATCGACAGTCTGTTCGATGTCACCTTCGATGGCATAGAACAGTGCTCAATCCCATCGAAATTTTTTGAATTTTCATGTTTTATCTTTAGACAATTGATGTGTTAGTTCGATGTCATCGACAAGGCTTCGATGGCATCAACAAGATTAGTTCGATGCAATCGACAGGCCTTCAATGGCGTCAATAGGATTCTGTGCAATTTTTACGCAAAACTACGGATTTGCGGAATTTATTTCCGATTTTGTATAGGATTCTTTCCAAAGCTATATATATAGGTGTAAACGGGATTGGGAGACATTCCAAGGGTTTCTAAATAGTTCTACGATTTCAAAGGGGTGGAGCAAGGGTGAGATTCGAATTTGTTCGAATTAAGTAAGCCTTTTCTCTTTATAATTTCGGCTTTCATGGTGAATTTTTGTCGCTTTGTGTCGTGATTTTTTTTTCGAAAGGGTTTTCCACATTAAATTGTTGTGTTCTTCTTTATGTTTGCTTGGTGTTATTTGATTGCTATCATAGATTCATTCCTATGTGATTCTATCATTCTCCCAATAAGTGGTATTAGAGAAATCGTTGGGGCGCAAGGTTAAATCTTAAGGATTAGTATTAATGAAAAATACTATGTATGACATTGAGAAGTACTCAGGTGAAAATAATTTTGAGTTATGAAAAATTAAGATGATAAGTTCTTTAACCAAACAAGGTTAAGATGGTGCTCTTGAGGAGTAAAATCCGACTATGAGTGATGATGATTGGAATACCCTTAATAAGAAGGCCTTATCCTCGATCTATTTGAGTTTCACAGATGAGATTTTTTTTGAATACACGCACGCACCCCACACACTCACGTTGTAGTGGGATTTCACCACCTATGGATACTCGAACCCTTGACTAGGTGTAGAAACTCCTGAGAGCCTACTACTAGAGCAAGAGTGAGGATAAGGTTGTCTACAATGTTTTGAGGAAGAAAACAGCAGCTGGTTTATAGGCAAAGTTAGAGGATATTTATGCAAAAAAAATCTATTGAGAATCGCCTACACTTGAAGCTACGGTTGTTCACCTTCAAGATGACAGAGGGTAGAGATGTGGAGACCCACATCAGTTACTTTAATAAATTGATTTGCAAGTTACTGGATATGAAGAAAGTGGTTAAAGAATAAGATCAGGCATGCATGTTGATGAATTCTCTCCCGACATCATATGAGTCATCCAGGGACTCATTGTGCACCGCAAATAAATTTCTGAGTATGGACACCGTTATCTCAGCCCTTCAAGGGAACGCCATGAGAAAGATAAATGGTAGCGTAGAGACATCTTCTGATGCATTGTTTACGAGAGGGAGGAATACTGATCGAGGTACAAGATCTTCAAGACCTATATCTAAGTACAAGGGCAAGGGTAAAGGAAAATCAAAGTGCTGAAACTTTGAGATAACTGGATACATGAAAAAAGATTGTATAAATCCTAAAGCGAATAAAGAAAACTCAGCGGCTTCTTTCAAGAAGGTCAATGTTGTCATATCTGATGAAGAGATGTGATATTTTGTCTGTGTCCATGATCGGACACTTTCACGACAATCATAGAGATGAGTGGATCCTTCACACTGGAGCGTCATATCACACAACTCATTATCGGAGTTAGTTCGCCAGTTACAGATAATGTGATGGTGGACAGGTCTTTATGGGCAATGACAATACATGTAATGTTGTGACTATTGGTACGGTAAGCATCAAGATATTTGATGTGATGGAGTGTACCTTGATTGATGTCAAGCACGTTCCTGATATGAAGAAGAGTCTTATTTTTCTCGATGCACTCGAAGCTATAGGGTGCAAGTTCACTAATCTTATGGTGTCCTTAAAGTTTTAAAATGGGCACTCGTGGTTATGAGAAAGCAAAGGCACAGAAACCTTTACAGGTTGATCAGGAGCACTTCAACGGGTGGAGCGGCAACAGCTGTTGCAGATTCTATGAATGCACATATGTGACATGCTCATCTGTGTCACATGATTAAGCAGGGCATTAAGGTACTATCTGATCGTTGTTTGATTCCAGCTTTTAAGAATTCTAATTTAGATATATACGAGCATTGTATATATGGTGAACAATCTAGAATATCTTTTAAATCTGAAAAACATGTATGAAAGAGAGTGCTTGATTATGTGCACTCTGACGTATGAGGTCCATCGCCAGAGATTTCCCTTGGGGGTTATTATAGTTTGTTTCATTCATTGACGACTACTCCCGAAAAGTTTGGGTTTACTTTATGAAATATAAATCTAAAGTTTTCACCATATTTAAACAATGGAAGGCAATGAATGAAAAAATAACAGGGCAAAAAATAAATGTTTTAAGGATTAACAATGATAGATAATTTACTTCCACTGAGTTTAATGAATATTGTAAGGATGAAGGGATCATTAGGTACAACACAGTGCACCACACATCCGAACAAAATGATGTGGCTGAGCGAATGAATCGAACTCTCTTGGAGAGGGCCCGAACATGTTAAGTAATGTTATATTGGACAATGACCTATGAATAGAGGTCGTTAACACGGCTTACTATTTGGCGAACCGGTCTCCTTCTATATCAATTAAATGTAAAATTTTAGAGGAAGTATAGAGTGGTCATAAGACGGACTACTCAGATTTGCACATATTTGGTTGTGAGGCCTACTCTATACCACCAATTAATATAAATAAGCTAGATCATAGAGTCAAAAAGTACATCTTTGTTGGATATGGTGTTGATGTGAAAGGTTACAGGTTATTCAACATGGTCACACGCAATATCATTACTAGTCATGACGTCAGTTTGATGAAAGCTCCATATTCCACAAGAATGATCAAGATGAGCAAGAGGAACCAGAAAGTTTGATCGTAAACGTCCAGATTGACACAGATGATACTCAGGCAGGACAGATGCATAAACGAAAGTGCATGAGCAGGTGGAGGAGTCACCTGTGAGAAGAAACTCATCGCATGATCGCAGGTTACTGGCGAGATACACGGACGACTCTAATATTGTATATGCCCTCATTACAAATAAGGGAGATCCGTCTACTATTTAGGAGGCTCTAAATGAGCCCGATGCAAAAAAGCAAAAGGTGACTATGAACAATGAGACAGACTCGTTGCACAAAAAAAACACATGAAAACTGGTGGAGCTTCCAGTGGGTCGAAAAATGATCGAATGCAAGTGGTTATTAAAAAGGAAACAAGATAGATACCAAGCAAGGATGGTAGTGAAGGGGTATGCTCAAAGAGAAGGAATCGACTTCACAAAGATATTCATGCCAGTGATTAAGCAAGTATCTATCATATTCGTATTGGCACTGGTTGTCTAATACATCTCGAATTGGAACAGATGGATGTCAAGACTGCATTCCTGCACGGGAAGTTGGAAGAGTAGATTTACATGAAGCAACTAGAGGGCTACGAAGTTGAAGGGACAGAGGAAAAGGTTTGTAAGTTAATAAAGTCGTTGTACGGCCTGAAACAATCACTTAAGAAGTGGTATAAAAAATTTAATTCTTTCATGTTGAGTCAAAAATTTATTCGGAGTAAATATGATCACTATATCTATTACAAGACACTAAGTGATGACAAATTCATCATCCTAGTATTATATGTTAATGATATGTTGATCGTTAGTCATGATATGTCTGAAATCAACATACTAAAGACTCGGTTATTAGGAACATTTAAGATGAAAGATCTAGAGGCTGTAAAGAAAGTTCTCGGCATAGATATTCATAAGGACAAGAAGAGAAACAAGCTTTAGTTATCACAGGCAGAATAACTTGAAAAGATACTGATCAAGTATGGGATGAACCAAACAAAGCCGGTGAGCGTTTCCCACGCAACTCACTTCAAACTTTCCTCAAAACAATGTCCTAAATCAAATGAGGAAAAGCAGGTTATGTCTCATATATCTTATTCAAATGCGGTTGACAATTTAATATATATCATGGTCTGTACGAGACCATATATTTCACAGGCAGTCGGTGTTGTGAGTAGATACATGTCAAACTCCGGCAAACAACATTGAGAAACGGTGAAATGGCTAGTTCGATACATTTGAAGTACAAAAGACTACGTCTTAACTTTTAAAAAGACAGAGGCAAAGTTGGTAGGGTATGTGGATTCAGACTACACTGGTAGTGTGGATTGTAAAAAATCAACTTCAAGATACTCGTTTGTTTTAGCCGGTGGAGCAATTAGTTGGATATAGAAACTTCAGTCTGTTGTGACTCTTTCCATGACTAAAGTAGAGTATATGACAGTGACAAAAGCATTTAAGGAAGGTGTTTGGTTGAAAGGCATGATAAATCAATTGGGGCTTCAGCAGGAAGTCGTGCCGATTAATTGTGACAGCAAAAGCACTATAAATTTGACTTTTAAAAAAATTATCATCTCGTACTAAATACATTGATGTTCATCACCACTTTATCTGACAGGTACTTGAAGAAGGAAGCGTAACTATGAAGAATATTTACACCAATGTGAATCCGGCAGACATGCTCACCAAGGTTGTTCATACGAAGAAGTTTAAGTTCTGTACAACTTGTCTGGGCATAGAGATAACAAAAAAGGAAGACGGTGTGTGCACAAGAAATATTAATAAAGTTATTATGCGAGGCAGAGACAAGAGAAGAGGACAAGGAGCTACACGTTTGAATATTAAAGACATGGTGTAGATTATTGTATTTGATGTCTTAAATCTAGTCAGATATAGGGGCTATCTATACTATTGACAGTCTATTCGATGGCATCGAATAGTGCTCGATCCCATTGAGATTTTCTGAATTTTCATGTTTTTTTCTCTGGATAGTTGAGATATTAATTCGATGCCATCAACAGGGCTTCGATGGCATTGACAGGATTAGTTTGATGTTATCAACAAGCCTTCGATGGCATCAACAAGATTTTGCGCAGTTTTTACACAAGACTGCAGATTTGTGAGATTTATATCCGATTTCATATGGGATTCTTTCCAATGCTATATATATGAGTGTAAACAGGATTGGGAGGCATTCTAAGAGTTTTTTAATAGTTCTAAGGTTTCAAAGGGGTGGAGCAATGGTGAGATTCAAGGTTGTTCAAATCGGATAAACCTTTCTTTTTATAATTTCTACTTTCATGTGAATTTTTGTCGCTTTGTGCCATAGTTGTTTTCTCGAAAGGGTTTTTCACGTTAAATCATTTTGTTCTTCCTTATGATTGCTTGGTGTTATTTGATTGTTATTCTAAATTCATCCATGTGTGATTCTACTGTCCTCCCAACAATATATATGTGTGTGGATGCAATGAGCTGGATTTGCATATGACCAAGCTAGTCCACATATGACCCAAGACTAGAATGGGCTTACATAGCACGGCCAAGCCTAAGCCTGAAAAGTTGGTTGAGTTCAGTAAGGGACTAGCTTGACCTGACCCGAGATTTGGTGGGGACCCTATTGTGGGGCCCACTTTGATGTATGTATTCTATATCTACACCGTAGATCTGTTTTACCATATCATTTCAGGGCATGAGACAGAAATGAAGGTAGGACATAAGGTAAGGCAGCAGGGCCTCGGATTTTAATTTAAAATTTTTTATTATTATTATTAACGTCTTCATTGCTTTACACATTTCGTGATCTAGGTGTGAATCCACCTTCATCTCACACGAAAAAAATCATGCCAGGCGCATGTTTGCTGAGGTGGTGAATGGCGGCGCTGTCGAACAAGACGACAAGAAGCGAAATCAACGAAAGGATCAACCATAGAAAGTAGTATGAAGATAGGATTAAGAACAAATCACCCATTTTCTTATATTACTATAATATTACTAGTTAGGGAATCTAATATGTGGTGCATTTTCCACCATTTCTTTAATGGGGTCCACTCTCCATACATCTGTCTCAATCCAAATAGTGTGATTCGATGGACCAGATTACAAAAATCATCCTCATCAGACAGCCTTAACCATCTAATATTGAGTGGACTAATGGGTCCCATAATTTGGACGGTCTTGATTAGGTTACTTATATGCCACGTGTATGGTGGATAAGTTACCACCATTTAAGAAAAAAGGAGGAAATTGCTATAGTAGTAGAGCAGTATAGGTCTGTTAGTTATGAGATTAGCAGCCACTAATTAAAGAATGTCTAATCAACTTTCCTAAATGCATGGAGATTGGTGGGTTGTAACTACTAACCCTCTAACCAAATAAAAGATGAGGTAAGTGGTTTTAAATGTCAAAAGGGCCGTTGGATTTCTTAGGCCCACTGCCAGGAAGAGAAACAAAACGTGATGATTCTCCTCACTGGATTTTAAAATCATACTCTGCCCGAGGCTTTCACCACTATACTCGGGTTTTCAGTTATAGCATGTGGGGCCCCTGGTTCTGTAATCCAGACCATCAGTCCATTGCTGTGGATGAACTATTCCCACAAAAATACTCTAGATTGGATCATCCTAACCTTTCAATTTTTGAACTAGAAATGGATGGTTAAGATGAGAAAAACAGGACACCCCACATTCAATTGGACAAAAAGTCACAAGATTGGTGGCTAGGATCTTTCAACTGGGAGAGATGATTTTAGGATGATCAGTCCGTGGTGGGACTCAATAGATTAATGGTCACGATTATATAACTGTGGGCCCCACTGCTTGATCAGAAAACAAGAGTATACTATGCAAAGCCTGGAGTCGAGGATCATACCGTTGCTCTTATCCAAAGCCTATCGGCATCATAGAAAACGTATGAGGCTTGCAAAGCCCACACGCATGGCGCGTGCCCATCCACTCGCCAGCACGCGTGCCATCATGACACTAGTGCATAAGAAACGAGCTTTCCATTAGGTGGGTCCCACCGTTCGGATCTTCTAGTCTCAAAATCACTTAACGTCAAGCTTCCCATGGGCCACAGTGTACAGAAAGAATGGGTGGCTACAAACAAAAATTCTCTAGCTGTCCATTCGTTGTGTAAATTGTGGCCCACTTGATGAGAGAAACTGGATGAATTTTGAGCCACAAGATCAAATGAATACATCCAACTGATGGAAAGCTTGGATCTCTCACACGTATGCCATATTGAGATACGTCCTTGCATGAGTGTATGGATGGGCAATGGTCTGCAGGTGTTTGAGTGGAAAGATTCAAAGGAAGGATGAATAAGAACGTCATGCTCACATGCTCATGTCACGTGTGACGCATTTATTTGGTTGGGGGATATCTTTCTCTCTTTCAAAGCTTTAGGCGGTGACTTGTTTTACTAAGATTCCAAATTCCCACGTGCAAGATGTGTATATCACTTTTATAATATCGAGTTCTTTTAGTGTGAAGTCTGACTCGTTCATCAGCATGCATCACCGGTGGGCCCACATGCAGTGATGGTCAGACGATTGGAATCGTCCACTGTTTGGAAATTACCATTTGACGAAAAATCAACGGTCCAAATTCAATAAAGGTAGTCGAGTGGTCAAGATAACCTGTACAGCGTAAGTTTTGAACTGTGGGTCCCTCCATGGAAGTGTAAATAAGGTGGACAGTTTTGATCATCAGAACATCTCTGCATGCTGGCTCCATCAGGGGACGCGGATTGCCTGCATTCCCCCCAAGCACTGTGGGGCCCACCGTGATGTCTATATTATATCTACTCGGTCCATCAGTTTCGTATGATCATTTTTAGTGCATGGGCGGAAAAAGGATTTGATTCAATATTCAAGTGGACCACACCACAAGAAACAGTGGGGATTGAATGGCCACTGTTGAAACTTTCTTGGATGGCCGCAGAAGTTTCGCATCAGGTTGATAGTTGAGTTTTCCTTCATCCAGATGAGAATCACCTTATGAATGCGTTGGATGCAATATAAACATCACGGTGGGCCGAAGAAAGGTTTCAATGGTGGTCATTTCCATCTCCATTGTTTCATACGGTGTGGTCCACTTGAATTTTAGATCTCCCTCATCTTTGGACAAAAGTCCTAAAATAAGCTATTAAAACAGATGGACAGAGTGGATATAACCAAAAAAAAAAAAATCATGGTGGGCTCCAAAGTGCTTAGGTTTGTAAGAATCTCGGTTGTGCAAGAGGGAGACGAACTCACACGTGAAATCGGACCCAACCCAAGAAGCTACTGATTCAACGAAGAAGAAAGAAACCTAATAAAGATAGGAATGTGGGGCCCATCATGAATGCGGTTATGACCAATCTCAGTGCAGCTGTTGGAGGTTTGACTTTGAATTCATCTTTTTTTAGAAACTAGAAATGCATGCTCACCTAACCCGTAATCAGCAGCTATCTTTTAATCTTACCAGCACCAACAAAATCAACGGTTCTATTTGCAGTATGGCCCACACTACGAAATGATCCTTCTCAATAGTCTACATTCAACACACAAACGTGATATACCTATTGAGTGGATTGTCCTGAATTCATAGCTGAGTGACCTATAAGGTAAGGACCATTTGATGAACGGCTCCGATTGTCCCACACATACGCTTACCATCTTGACATGTGAAGCTGTTAATTAGAGGTGGCCCTGGGTTTATAAAAATTTAGATAACATTTTCCACAAGATAGAAAGTTAGTAAAAAGTACATTTAGGTAATTAGTGTGTACAAAAAAGTCTAGATAGCGACGTAGATCAGCTTTCCACGTGTGGTGTCCACCTAATCCAACGGCACGATATTTTTCAAAGTCAAATTCTCATTATTTATAGCTTTTTTCAGGTGTATAAATTTATGGGAAATAAATGGAGTTGGGAATCCACCTAACCTTTCTTACTACCTAACCATAAAATTAAACAAGGGTGCAATATTGCAATTTTCATGGTTAGCGTTTTCTTTACCACACCTCGTTCCTAATTGCATTTGGCTGCATTAAATATCATGGAATTTTATGATATCATGATTAATTAATCTTAATTTGATGTAGGGAAGAACGTGATGAGGTTGATCACCATCTTCCTAAAGGATAACTATGCTCCTGTAGACTCTTCATGTAGATTCTTCCAATTTACAAGAGATGAAAGCAAAAATAATTTTTAATAATTCAAAATGGTAAACTTAGGATAAATTTTAAGACTCAAACTCCGTGACTTGCTATAAATAGTTTCTGGCCAAAATAGCAAGTAACCAATTTGGCAGAAACTCATTATTCTCCTAATTTTTCTAAGCTCTTTTCATGTTAAGCATGTACCCTAAAACATAGAGGATCAAAAGTTATGATCAAATTAAAATTTATTATTTATAATAAAAACAAAATTAAAATGGACTTTTGACTATTGATCTAATGGAATCTAGCAAATTTGGTGTGGGTAATCCGGCATAGTCAAGTTGATGGGCCAAAGTAGCTTCTCCTACCCAAAATCATATACGATACCTCAAAAAACTCATTATAATTTGCGAGATGCGACTATTTTAAGGTTCCGATGATCATGATCACTTCCGCCTCCTTCTCTATTTCATCTTGGCCATGAAAGTATCCGTGGCCTGCTCTACATTGCAACTTGATGCAAGATTTCATGAAATTTGGTGTGACCAAACGCACCCATAACAATGACAAAGAGGCTGGTATCTCCACTCGACCATTGACTCAATGCATCAGTATACTGGTAGCCAAGTGGGCCCATCCCATTACTACAATATGGGCCTGAGCCAGCTTATTGGACCACCAGACTATGCATACGTGCAAAAAGGTGGACCCTAGCATGAAGGTCGACTGGTGTAAAAGTCAAAGCAGCTAGCCCACACGTATGCATTGAACTAGACTATCAGCCTGTCTGATTTAAACCATACATCATTTCCTTAGATGGAGGGTCCCCCCTGAAAAATGGACCATTCTGATTTTTTATGCCAGGTGATTTTCATGGTGGGGCCCACCTTTTCCAGAGCTCAGATGCCATAGGCACGTATGACATGGTCGTGGCCTATTTTCGGCGCTCTCTCTCTCTCTCTCTCGCCGTCTCTCTTAGAAATGTGAGCTTAGTTTTGTTAGTATTTGGCAAGTGAGTCCTTGGGCAAGTGTTATCTGTAAAAGGAAAACGTGTGTACTTCTGTATTTTTGTACTTAGCTGAGAAAGAAGCCTTTTTTTCCTTTTCTTTTCTTTTCTTTTCTTATTTAATAATGCAAAAGGCTTCTTTTTTTTTCTCAATAGATATACAACACATTGGCACATTTTATGCATTGCATCTGACTTACTAATGTCATGCAAAGTAGGTCTTGCTCCTCATTAATCTACATATAAATTGTTTATTCAAGTATTTCTACCTTTGTATGAATTGATTGTTATATCATCATGGCATGGAATTCCTTAGCTGAATTGACAAATTTATGGTTAGTTGTCTGATTATTTTTTTTCCTTAAATTTTCGTTTTTAATAGCTTTGTATTTTTTTTCCTTGCCATCTTTATCAAATTTGAAATCTAGGTGATATATTGAAAGCACCAACCTAACCATGTAATCAATGTCTAAGAATACATGTTATATAAATTGATTGTGCTAGTAATGTTCCTATTATTGATCAACAACATCCATCATGTGAGCTCCAACATTCAACGACTACAACCCTCCCAAGTCTTTTAGATTGGACGATTGATTTTAACCATATAATCAATTGATAAGAAAATGGCTATCTATTTATAAATCAAGATTTACTAGGATTATGAATTCATACCAATAAATCTCACGTTTTGCGTAGGCAGAAGATCGATGTATCAGACTCAAACTTATTACAACCATCTATCCATATTAGCCTAAGCATTGAAAAGTAAAAAATTTATATTGTACTTTAGCCAGCAAGGAACTATTATTAAAGGTAAAGGGAAGTAAAGAGAAATATAAGTTGTTATTATTAGCCACCTAAATGAACTTATAATCTTAATAAATGCTATAAGAAATCCTGATGTTGACAAGCATTAGAATGATTCCCTAGCTCTAGTTAATACTGGAATAATTCCTAAAATTTAGTGGAACCTAACACATCAGTTGATCTACTAGGCTAGAGCCTTAAGCGTTGTGATAATTTTGGATATACCTTGTTACAATTTCGCACTCAAGACAGACGAAATATGGCATACTTTTAAGATCATAAATCACTCGTAATATTAATAATCAACATATAAGTTACCAAATCTCAAGGATGATATTTTTCTTTTAGGGAGTAGATTATAACACCATGTACCTTCTAGTACTCAAGTGTTGCAGTATAAATTAAATTGATATAAATACGAATCTAGCTCAAGTGCAAACCTAAATTGATATAAATACGAATCTAGCTTAAGCGCAAACGTTCACGTACATTCTAGTCTAAATTCAACCGTTGAAAACAATCCTCATTCATATGTCAAGTTACCCATCCGTCGATTTTCAAGATGGATCATCACACTATCAAAGAAATCTTCCTCTAAGGTTTCAATCACCTCGATAGATGAATTAAACTGCCAAATAGTCTATGATGTCTGGTCAAGCGAAACCCACACTCAAATGTACTAGGTTGGTTATTCTATTTAAGATTAACTATTAGACTCTACATGATCAACCCTAAAACCCTAGACCACCAAGTAATTCATTTGTGAAATAATTTGGCTATCAGATCTTCATAGGTTGTGGGATGACCATAACTTTAGGTAGTGTCGTTGAGTTGACCGTTAGAGCTGCCTCATCTCTAGCCAGGTCTATTATTTAAACCCATAAAACCTCCCAGGTGGTGTGGATATTAGGAAACGCCATCCGTGAATACACAACACTTACATCAAGGTGGGCCCCACGGTCACGGCCTCACTGATGTCAGTGTTTCCCATCCGACCGTGGCTCACACGTGTCTGAAGGTGGGCATTCTATCATCCTCGTGCGAGCAGTCTTAGGACGCTCAAAAATATAAAACCACCATAAATGAATAAAGTTCCAAAAGTCCCTTTTTTTTCTTTTTTCTTTTTTTTGTACACACGCACACACACCCCACACACTCACGCTAGTGGAATTTCACCACCTACGGGTACTGGAACCCTTGACCGGGAGTTGAAACTCCTGGGAATCTACCACCCGAGCAAGAGTAAGGACCCCCAAAAGTCCCTTTTAAACCTAGAAAGAAGGCTATGATTGGAGATGTGGATTTCCTACTTGGGTCCTAAACTAGGCCTGAGACTGAGTACCTACTCAGAGTTGAAATCATGGGCAAGTGCCTGGGCCAGACCCGGCCCAGTCCAACCATCAAGTGAACCACTGTTATAAAATATGGATGGTCATGAAATATTTGTTTGAAATCAAGCAGCATCCTGCCATCGTCGGTTGGGCCAAGAGCTTCCAAACGATCTGTAAAAGAAATGATCATCCATGTCCATCTATGATAAGATGAGATAATCCCTCCTCATCCAGGATCTCACACATGATTGCATGTGGACCATCTACAGTTTGTAATTTGTGCAAAAAGAAGGGCCATGCCTTTATATCACTTGTTCTTATTCTTAAGCACTTGCTAATCAACTTTTTGGGTGCCCTGCTCAAATGAGTGGAACCTGATTTTCATACATGGTTATCATTATGGTGTGACCCACCTTTTTCAAGGGTCGGATAGAAATGGGCTGTGTTGGGAAAATTAAACGATTCAAGTCTCACTCGTTCACTGAGTCAACCCCAACTCAACCAAGTTGTGATTGCAGTATATTAATGTCGCCGAGACTGTTGACCAGAGAGATGATTCAAAAATTTTCCCAAATTGAAAGATCCTACCCCATTCAGAAAACAATATGCACTTCAGTGCCGGAGAATGGATGGCCAGGATCTTCTAACAAGGAAGAAATTTGGACAAACTCAAATCCAGTGTAACTGACCAGACTGTCAGGTGACTCAATCCCAGGAACACAGGCCAGCCCCATTTGTACAGAATGGGCAGATCAGAACCACCATGCATCTGATCACAGGAATGAGAAAAGCAGAGAATGTTCGGAGTTTATAATAGGACAGGAAAACCTCTTTCATGAAAAACTCTATAGTAAAGCCAGCACTGCAGCACAACATTGGGAAGGAGGGAGGAGCGCAACTCAGCTACACCCTTGTTTTTCTTCCAATTAGAGAGACATAATGGTGTCATTCAGTGTATATCCTTCACAGATACAGGAAACACATCTTTTCTTTCTTTTCCTTTTTTTCCCACAGATATCCTCTTTTTTCGCACCTACCACATGAACGGCAACTAAATATAGGTGGCTTGGAAAGACTGCCCAAGGTTCTGGTACATTAAAATACTTTGGTAAAGAAACAAAGCTGTTCAAAACGGACACATCCTAAACATCAAAGTCAAGAACATCCATACCTGTAGCCGTTGCTCATGCGGGCCCCATCTCGATCAAACTTCACTCACTGTCACTCAAACACGGGTTTGGTTGGAAAACCAGTTAGACAGAGAGAGATGAATTTAAAGGTCCACAATACCTATAACAGATGAAACAATGTACCTTCGGATGGGCGGGCCTAAGCTAACAGTTTCCAAACAAGAAAATGCAGTTTGTGGGTTTTCAATCCCCAGTGGCATAAGCAGCAGCAACACCACTATTGCGCCCATAGAAGTGGCCCCCACGCCTTGGGTGATTCTGGCCCCGCTCTCTGTACCTTGAGCCCATACCATGTGAACCATCCCGCAATTCTTCTTGACGGAACGAGTTGTCGGGCTTGTTATAGGACCCGACTGGCTGGTATTCATAGTGTGAACCATGCTTCCGCCTGTCTCCATTTGTGGGTAGTTGTTGCTTGTTAGCATCTTGCCCCGGCGGGCCACTCCGACTGCCACCATAAGGTGCTTCCTGCCCTCTGTTAAAACGGCCACTGTGCTGTCCCTGTCGGCGGATCCCCGTAGAAACAGGCTGCTCATAGTGGGCATCTACATTCTCAAGAGCTGCTTCAGGAGAGCGGGGTGGGCCTCGGTTTGGGAAGCTGGCATGCTCTTTGGATGAATCTGGGCCTTTCATCTCTCGCTTTACTTCTCGGTGGTGTGGGTTATTCATTTCTACATTTGCCTTTTGAGCATCGGACTGATGCAGCTGCAACTGGGCACTGATATCCTTGTTAATTTGCGGTGGAATATGCAGAAAGTCCTTTTCGCGACTTTTACTCACTTGGACTGCGAGTCTTTGACCACCACTGCTGCCCCTTCCCTGTCGATTGTGAGCTGAATAC
Source organism: Magnolia kwangsiensis (assembly GCA_037074715.1). Classification (NCBI taxonomy): domain Eukaryota; kingdom Viridiplantae; phylum Streptophyta; class Magnoliopsida; order Magnoliales; family Magnoliaceae; genus Magnolia; species Magnolia kwangsiensis. The sequence continues at coordinate 99,746,892 of CM073586.1, forward strand.
GCTTGCGATTTGGGCTGCCAATGAGACGGCACGTGTTCACTGATGCCTAGGTTTTCGTTTCTCAAATTGCTTCTCCCATCCAACTCAACCGATCCAAAGATGAGTGGCTGATTATCAGATTTACCAACCGGTTCAATGTCTGTATCCTTGGTATCAACAGGGCTGTGAATGTACCCTGTGCTTCTCTGCACCCTTGACTGCTGCCTTTTACCTCTGCCTGCACCTCCATGATCCTTCACAACAACTGGTGCAGCGATTGTTCCAGTTGGCACCGGATCCATATTCCAGCCATCAAAATATTTTTCCTGTTCTTTCAGGCCATGTACATCGATCTTTGAGATCTGTTGCTGGTCAGTGGGCTTTTGGACGGTCCTGCTTGCATCACAAGGGGAAGATAGCCGTTCATGGGGCGACTGTAAAACCACAGAAGACTCGGCCGGACCCCGTTGACGCCACGATGCATGCGTTTTTCCATTCTTGATATGCTCAACTTCCACATTCTTGGCTTCAGCTGCGTGTCCTGCTTTCCCAAACACCAAGGAATCCAGTCCACTGCATTTGCTCTGAGAACCATGCTCTGTTTTCACCATCCCCACATAAGCTATAGCTTGAGCAGAGGAAGCCAAGGGCAGCTGAGAGTTTTCCTGCTGTGACAACTCCTTGGCTACAGGCTTTGGGACATACCTCTCCATTTCGGCTCTCTTACCTTTCATCGAATTACTCTGCACTCCAGGCACATTTTTGCCTGAAGAATGACCGCTGTCAGCGTTAATGTTCTCACCAGATTCTTCCAATGGCTCGCCCTTGTTCGTGGGACGCACAGGCGCCCAGATGGCAGCACCCTCATTTCCGTGGAACTTCTCTGCTGGCCTAGAGGACTGTGCATTTCTGGATACCCTCCGGTGAGGCTGAGGCTGAGGCTTCCACTGGTTGTCTGCTCTTCCATGGGTTTCTTCAATTGGTCGCAACCACCCTTGCTCTGCAGATACCACCACTTCATCCTGAGAATCCCGGCCCTTCACAACCTCGCTCAAAGCTTCTGCCTGGACTGAGCTGCCAACTGCTACAGTTTCTGGAGACTTCGGCTTTCCACTTTGGATGGAAGCTTTCACAGGACACCCTTCTGTTGGCGCGGAAGATGGAAAATCAGTAAGCGGCAAAGGCTCATCGGGCTTGTGCTTGTTCTTGGCAATCCTGTTGTTTTTCTTCTTGTGCTGCTGCTGAGGATGGTCATCGGTGGTATTGGTGTTACTGGGCCAGCTAGATTCGGCACTTGATGTGTTTGCATTGACAATCACATTTCCTTGAACTTTAGCAAACCCAGTGGTGGCCGTCTTGTCAGGCAAATGCTTCTCCTGTACATGGTTCTGCTTTTTTTTGTAGCCCATTTGCTTCGGCTTCTGAGCACCATTATCAGATAGTTGGGAAGTAGTTTTTTCAGATGTAATCTCTTTAGCATTGGCATCCTGTGACAGCACAGACGGGTCAATTGTGACTGCTGGTACTTGGGGAGCACAGCTTGAAGAAGCTTTCGAAGGTTTGTTCACAGGTGATTCAGCTAACTCTTTGGGCTTCATGGCATTCTCGCTGGCCTGAATTGCTGCATCTGAGTTCCAACCAGACACATGGCCCGGTGCCTCACCACAGATGCTGTCGGTTTTTGGTGCTGCAGGCTCCTGTATTTCCTCCGGTTTATGCTGGACAGCATTTTTCTCGAGCTTCTGGGTAGGATTTTCTGCCAATGTCCGCCTGTTCAACTCTTCCAACTTTGCCATAGCCTTGGCTCTCTGCTCTCTGATCCGTTCTTCCTCCTCCTTCTGGAGTTGTTTTGCACGTTGTGTCGCCAACTCTTTCATTTTAGCACGCTGACAAAAAAGAGGGAAAGGAGGAAATTACAGTTGTGCAATCAAAAGTATGTGATATTTACTCATACACCTTAATATTAATATAAATAACACATCTAAGTTTCCATGCTCTCCAAAAAAAGATTTTCTCCGTACACCTAAAATGCCAAATTGCAATTCATTGAACATCCCTTTTTTCAATACTATCTGACCTGACAATGAAATTTGTGCTAGAGAAAGCAGATTCGGTGGTCCCGTCATGACCCTTCTGAAGGCAGCATGACATTCCTTGGAGGACGACATGTTGTGAGGCCCTATGGTACTGGTTCCCTCCCTCCCTCTGTGTGTGTGAAGGATATATGTGTCTATATTTTATTTTTATTTTTATTTTTTTTGAGAGATTATGTGTCTATGTATTAGATATAAATAAGGTTAAGAGTAGAAAATACAGTTAAAATAATTAGAATTTCTGTATGCATGAACCATAATGTATATAGATAGTCAAATGGTGTTCTTTGCCTGTCTCAAACATTTCCTTTCCAAGTAATTTTTTGAATAAAAAGTCTTTTCTTGAAAAAAAAAATTGTGTTTAATTCGATTTCATTGAAAAAAAAATCTTTTTTTTTTCGGAGCATATGTTCCAAATTCTATGGATTTTTAAACATTTAATCAATTACATGAGTTTTCTTTCAAAAACACATTTTTAAAAATGGAGTTTTGCTAAACTATGGGAAGGACGCAGGGTCCCGCCTTCTATTAGAACCCCTAACAACAAACTGCCAACATGCAATTTCGGCAGAATAAACTGTTTTCTAATCTATGATTTATTCAATGGGAGCTACCTGTGGTATTACTTTTGTCATTGAGAAACTAACTAACAGCAAGGAGGGGCCTGTTTTTAACTTACCCATGATGTGCCAGGACTTATCCTGTGATACCAGATTTTAATATGCCTTGTTGCTGAAAAGATATGGGACTCAGGTATGCCTAGGCTAAAGATCTTAAGCTGCAGATAGCAGCAACTCAGCATTAGCTAGTGTCACTAGTGGATGGCTCCATTTATTTGTGAGGCCTAGCAACCAAGGCTAGAACATCTTCTTCTTCTTTTTCCTGCAGGCAACGTTAATGTATCTTTTCTTTTCAAAAGAAGAAAATATGTTTTCATATTTCATGCACAATAAACCAGTTTTAATTCACCACTGGTAAAAACGCATGCACAATAGCACAATCAATGAATGTAGATTCTCCATCTAATCAGTCAACTCATTAGGCAGGTCATAAGGGCATGAGAAAAATGAGAGATTGTTAGAAAAGATTGACCAACAATCTGGATGCAACATATCTTTCCAAAACAAAAAAAAAAACAAAAAACAAAAAGGGAACCAGATGCAACATACTAATGCAGCCAACTGGATGCATGCACCTGCACAGTGAATGTCCCAAATCAAACGTGTGCTATTTCAGGAACATGTGGGGCCTTCGTGTTTAGCGCGTTAAAAAGGGGGCTTCTAGAGGTAGCATTCTTTTAAGAAAAACTGCATATTAAATAGATTGGTGGCCATTTTGGTCCAGAAAAAGAAAAAGAAAAAGGGTTCAAAGCAACTATATTTGAGTAATTTAAACACATGGAGGTGATTAACAATAAATAATGGAGAACTACATATGTACAGCTGTTGTTTTCCCTAAGCAAAACTAAATTAAAACAGTTTCAAAATACCAGTAAATCATGTCTACATACAACAAAAGACAAAACGGAAGCACACACCTGTGCTTTGTAATCAGCTGAATCAACAGAGGATGTTGTGTATGGGTCTACTCCTGCCTTATCCGGAGGGTTTGATTCTTGCTTCTCGGGAAACTCCTGAGAAGCATGGCGATCTTGCACACATGTGTCAAGATGAGCATTGGCATTTGTTGCAGTAACTATAGCAGATGATTCTGATCCAGGAGGCTTCTTCCTCCAACCCTTATCCGGAGGGTTTGATTCTTGCTTCTCGGGAAACTCCTGGGAAGCATGGTGATCTTGCACACGTGTGTCAAGATGAGCATTGGCATTTGTTGCAGTAACTATAACAGATGATTCTGATCCAGGAGGCTTCTTCCTCCACTCCTCACCCTCCTGATTAGTAAATCTTCCTTTACCTCTATTATCTGCTCTACCTTGCATACCATGTACTCTTGTCTGAATCTGAGAATGAGCCATTTCTCCAACCCTAGAACAATCTAACATACAGACTGCAGAAGCATGAGGTTCTACTGGCCTGGACACATCTCTTCCACCAACAGTTGGTTCCAGGCCCATGTCTCCCGTTGAATCATCCACCATATTCTTAGAGGAAGTTTTGAGCATGCCACTAGTGAAAAGCTTTTCCTTGGAGGCAGCGTTGCTGCCAGACTCGCGAGTGGAATGATCAGCTTTAACATTCACAGTCCTGAAGCGTCTCGTCTTCTCCTCTTGAGAAGAAACAGGTCCAACTTCATTCCTGCCATCGGAAATCCGGGCTTTTGTGTTTAAACCCTCGATTTTGTCAATCAGAGCAGCATCTTTCTTGATAGCGGGAAACTGTTGTGGGCCTTCTGCTGGATTAGCTACAGTCTCAGGTTTCTTCATCAAACTTTCATCAACCGCATTCACCTTGCTTCTATTGTCAGAGGGGTTTCCAGTATCAGGGACTGAAGAAAATCCTCTCAGATTGTTGATGGGTTGAGAAGAAGCTTCTTCACCTAGTGCTGACTTCGAGAAATCCATCTGTTCATCCTTTCTACTGTCTGCCCCCCAGTCAGTCTCTCTCATAGGTGTTCTCTGAGGGTTCCCTCTTTCAGAATGTGGCACACTGGTAGTCACAGAGTGCTCCCTCTTCTCTTCAGTGTCATTCTCTCCCCAGCCATCATGTGGCTTCAAAAGAACCTTGTATGGCCCTCGATGAGCATCGGGAGCATGACAAGGTTCAATTTGTTCCTTGGAAATTGCTGGGCTAGGACCATATCCACCAGGCCTAGCATGAAAATTGCCAGGTTCAGGATGGACATTCTGGTTTGGGTATCTGTAAACATTAGGAGGCCCCGTCCCAATAGGGCCATCTCTTTCGTTGGGATTACAGAAACTCATACGGGAAGGACCATAATAACCATCGTAAGGCACTGAACCAGGGTACATTCCAGGTCTAACTGGAATCACAGGGTAACTAGGAACATTGTAAGAGTCAGGCATGCGAGGGCGATATGTGTCTCCAGGTTTTGGGTGGTACCCACTTGGACCACCTCCTGGCCTTGGACCTACCTGAGAGTTGGGTACTGGTCTGGCTGGAATCTGAGAATGACAATAATCAAAATTGAACAGTCAGGGATCTAATACATTCATGTCTTAATAATCAATCATGCATACGAATAATTAAATTCAGTCAAGAATGCAAATAACTAGAATCTAAAAGCAAGTCTGCAGTTCTAAGAAATCAACGGATAAAGATAAAATTGCGCCAATTAAATGACTTAACAATAGGTAAATGGACCTGCCTGTGAGTTGGGCATTGGTCTAGCTGGAAGCTGAGAGTGATAATAACCAAATGGTTCAAGAGGATAGCTACCCGGAGGGCCTGTCGGTCCATATGGGCCACCTGGAGGTCCCCCTCTATACCATACACCCTCAGCAGGATTTCGGATTGGAGTACCATGCCACGGGTCAAAATGATGGGGTGACATGTTCTGATTGTGGTATGGTTGTGCCTGTTGTGGATCCCTTTGCCACCTCTCCATGCTTGGTGGGGTCCCACCTCCGTGGTATGGCGAGGTGTCCCTTTTCCAAGTATTTACATTTCCCTTCTCTTCACTTGCATCTACAGATCCATCTTCTAACATATAAAGCACAAGAAGATGACTTCTATTAACAAAAGAAATAAGCAAAAATGGCTAAAATCAAACAAACTGGACCTTGAGTTGAGATGAAAATATGCCATTTTTTAGCAAAATGAGAGTTGAGCAATGGTGTACTCACCAGTTGGAGAAGTAGCTGGCCTCTCCTTTTGAGCAGCTACACCACCAGAAGCTGAACCAGGACGTCCATGAGAACTATGATCTGGCAGAAAGGCTTGCACAGGTAAGTATAAATATCAATGCACAGAGTTATCTCCATAAGGCATACCACAAAGTCATGTCATGCAACAAAATCAACAAATAATTTTTTTTTATTGTTTTGAAGATTAAATAAACAGATAACTGAGTGTTAAGATGTTAGCAAACTGTCCAGTCAAACAGTAATTTGAAGTTAAAGCAGACATTGGATAGCTCAGTAAAAGTAGTTACAACTTACAAGAAATCAATGATATCATCATCTAAGCCCTATCCGAATTAATTGAGGTTGGCTACATGAATCCTGTTCCACCCATTCCACTCTATCAAGGGCCACAACAAATCAACGATATGCTACACCTATAGTTGCATGAAGCATGAAGCGAAGCGGCAACAAATACGGGTCTATGAACAAAGTCTCTGCATTCCATTCAGGTAACAGAATGTGTGAACAATAAGGTTTGCAGTTAGCCAAACATTGTGATTTGGTTAAATGGGGAACCCTTTTTTTTTTGGAATGGTAAATATAGAGAGGGCATATTCATCAATGGGAGAAAAATCCAATCCTCCAGCTAGAAAATGTGACAAACTGAGAGAATGAGTATGCACTTGGAATTGAAACACCCCCTCGTTCAGTGATAATTACAAGTTCTCGCATTCCAAAGAAATAAAATCTCTATGTCAAGAGTTGCTTGGCTTAATAACTTGTAGTTTATCTTTATAGCCTTCCAAAGACAAACTCCGCATAGGAACGAAGGGAATGAATCGCCTTGCTCTAGAGATTCCGAACGAGAGAGAAGATGATCCAGGGGAAGTAATCGCTGCTCAAGGGGTCGCATCTCCCAAGAAGCCCTCTCAATCGCAACACTACCATCTCTAGAACCTGCGAGAGCTCTTGACACTCTGCCCATTCCCTTTCCCTAAACCGCTTCTACAGCCGGAGGGAAGCAAAGGTCACAATGGAAGACCCTGTCCAACCAAGGAGACCATCAACAGATCACACAGCAAAAGAAACACACAAAGGGCAAAAAAAAAAAAAAGGGAAAAGTGTCATCAACTCTCGCCAGCACCTAAATACCAACAATGACAGAGATAGGGAAGGCAAAGTTTGGATATGGCAGGCAAAGGGAGAACAATCAAAGAAAAGAAAAGGGTTTCCAAAAAAGTTCGACCCTCTCAAGGAACTTGCCAACCATATTTGTGGACAGATTTCCAAAGGAATGAATGGACATCAATTTCCGCCGGGTTTTCGGAGACTTTGAAACAATAAGAGAAGTAATTATCCCCACGAAGAATGGGCCAATGGCGATTCGGGGATTTGCCTTTGCCAAGATGAACAAAGAAGAGGAAATCACTAACTTCATTTAAGCCATAAGCAGAGCAAAGTAAGATGGCAAAGGAATTTGAGTTCGAAGAGCCCACTACGGGTCTTCAGGGGTTAACAAGGTGGCATCCAAGTCAAGGAAAGGACCTCGAGAGGTTCTGTTTGTCAATGCCGGCCCATCTCCTGGAGCTCCACCCCCTCTTCCTCCTCTCCTCGCCAAAGGAAGAAGTGCCACAAAATCCTTCGAGGATGCGGTGGAGGGCACTTCCCCGGACTCCTCATGGGGAGAGAAGTCATTGAGCATTCCCCTTCCCATGCCATCAACCGAGGAGGCTCACCCTGTTGGATCCAAAAGCTTGACTCAAACCAAACTCCAGCAATACACTTTCACGGGCAGATTATTGAGAAAGCATGGAAAATGTTAAATCGATGCTTAGAGGCTTCTATGAGGTCAAGAGCTTCCTCCATCTTAGACTTAATCCACTGGCTAGATCACGACTACAATCTTGGAGCTTATGCCTTCCTCATGCGACAACTTAGCGATCTAGATTTCTAGATTTCCTTACACCCCACGATGAATATTATATTGACCATGTTGCCTTCATCGCCCAACTCTATAATGGAGGTGGGAAGACTAGTAAAAAATTAGGTGGGTCAATGATTGGTTCCTCCTCTCCAACCTCCCTCTAGAACTTTGGTTTAGAGAAGCTCCTATCTCTGTGGGCTCATGCTTCAAGGAAGTCATTGTAATTGATGAGACAACAGAGTCATGGATAGACCTCCGGGCAGGAAAAAAAATGTGTTCACTTGAAGCGGTCGGTGTTCATTACAGTTCTCGATGGATACAAACAAATCCAAGTTTGGATCTCTCGGGTGACCTAGATCTCTAGCATTGTCAAAGCTGTTTAGTTGGTTGATCTCGGTTCTCACCAAAGTTGTCTTGCGCAGGAGGCCCTAATTGCCAGAATCCATGCGATTGCCTAGTGAGAGGTGGCGAAGCACCCCTTCCATACTCCAGTAGCTCTCCTTCTCAGATCCACCTACATGGACGGTCACGATCTCTTGATCATCTATGCGGATGGCTATGATTGTTGACCCGATAGTTCATGATCCTCAAGTCTCCCCAATCTTGGGCCACATGGCACATCTACCATCATCAACTCATTTATTACGATAACACTACCCTTCCCCTACAGACGATCATCCTTGGTCAGCGCCTCGACCACATGAAATGCTTAGCCACCCTCTATAGGAGAGTAGCCATCTCATGTGAACCATGTAGTGCCCAACCGCCTTCTCTACCAAAGATTCATCAATGCAAGCCAGTCATGTTGCCAGTTGCCACATGGAGGATTGCAGCCAGTAGACCCAGTTCGCATGCCTGGCCCAATCTCAAGAGATCATCCCCACCTCCCTGCCTCTCAACACGTGTCCTGGGGCCCGTCGTCGCCCTTTAATGCAGCCATTATGTTGAGTTTTCCTTTACCTGAACTTCTCATAACCTTAGGCAGCGCTAGAGACACGTGCCATCGAGAAGCTGACCCCAGCCACGGCCTCCTGACCTTGTCGTTGATCTGCTATCATGCCCCCTGCCTTGAGCCCTCCGCTCCGAACACTTGTTCGCCCTCTGGACAACTTTCTGACATTGGCTCTAAAATCCGATGCTTGCTCAACACCTCTCCTAAGTCCTACCCTCCCTTCCCTGTTAGCAAATCAACATTAGGGGCATTAAAGATGCAACTGGAGAGCGTCTCAATTCTGCAAACACTGCCATAGGAGACGGCTCCAATCCTATCATGTTTCCTCCTTATGTCAGAGGCTTTTATGTCACTGGCAATGTGCGTCTCAAGTGCTCTTACGTAGCCAAAGGAGACAGTTCGAATCCTGACACATGTCCATCTGATTTCTCGACACTTCGATGTTGATGTTGAAGGTATGGCCCATCTTTCGGATGATCCAGAGGGAAAGGCCCCTCATGTTTCATCCCTCCATGTGGACCCAGTTAATCCTCCCACTCATCTGGGGGTTTTCCTTATCGAATCCCGTGCAACATTATTCCTTTCGATGACTTCCTCCGTAATGACTCCCTTCCCCAGCCTCCTACTTTCGATGATTCTACTCATATGGACAAGACCTTGGATATTCCTCTCCTTAAGACAAACCCCTATGTGAATCATTCTCAGAGTCTCTCCCTAGAGGTTCTAGATGGTTTGATCGCAGTTGTCAAAGGTAAGAAATGGATCTGTGATGCCATTTCTCATGTGGGTCATGTTCTTATGGCACTCCCCAAAAGTAGTGGCTTTTGCATGGCTCGCCGGAAGAAACAAGACTATGACAGTGGATGATCTTCAAAAGAGAGCTATGATTCTCCCCAACATCTGCCTCCTTTGCTATTAGGATGCAGAATCAGTAGACCATCTCCTCATTCATTGACCCTTCACAAGCGAAGTCTGGAACAGCATTATCTTCTTCTTTGGCGTCTCCCAGGTGATGCTCATCTCAACTGCAAACCTCTTTCATTCTTGGCATGTGAGAGGTCTGAGAGGCACAAGAACTGCCAGATGGCAAGTTGTGCTCCCCATGATTATCTAGTCCGTCTGGGGCAAGAGAAACAGTCGTTGCTTCCGAAACAACAGATGTTCTTCTCTAAGGGTTATCGAAAGGGTTTTTCGTTGTATTAAAGACTATGCATCTTAATTGCATGTTGGGTTGTATTTGCCTTTACCCTTTTTCCTTTTTTTGTTGCTTTGTTTTTCCTTTTTGCCATGAATAAATCAGTATCTTTCAGAGAGAGAGAGAGAGAGAGAGACTCCACAATCTTCTGCAGAATTCATATGTTGAAGTCTTTGAATAACCTTTTTTCCAGCCCTCTCAGAGAGAATCCGTGATCTTTATAGGTTTCAAGTGTTAAACCTATGAATATCAGGAGATCAAAGCCTGCTGCAAAGTTAACAGGGCATGGAAGAACTAATACATGTTTTGTGATTGCAAAAGTAGTACCAAAAGCTAAATTCGAATATGAGAAACTCTAAGTTCGCCGAACAATACAAGGCTAAATTAAACAGTAGACAATTGAAGTTAAGTGTGAGTATAAGCACCTTGTCGTGAAGGCAACTCTGAACTCTTTTCAGAGCCAAGTGTCGGAAAATCTCCAGAACTCAGAGTGAACTCACTGATCCTGGAGGATGCAGTTCCCTGCAAAGTACAGTAGCGGAAGCTAAAAGAAGCCAGTAAAACGAAAAGGTAAAACAAAAGAAACAAGTGAAACCAGTATGAATAGAGAATAAAGAAAGCAAAACTATAATGATTTAAGGAACTGGACAAAAGTAAACAAACAGTAGAACTTTGGATACAACATTATTAAGTCGTTCATTTTGTAGTTAAAAATACAAAGTGAGGTTAGCAGAATAAGAGTAATATACCAATCTCTCAGCAGTTCCTGGCCCGCCCCATGCACCTGAATTTTCAGCCACGGATTCAGCAAATCGGGATAGCTGAGAGCTACCTGGTCTTGTTTCAGCACTTCGAGGGCGCAGTGATGTAACCGATGTCTGATTTGTTGCAGACATCCCAGATGTTGATGATGGCCATGAATTTGGACCCCATGCATTAGCTGCAGGTTCGTGAGATCTATCACTACCAGCAGTTGATGGACGAGTGCCACTTCCGCCAGATGAAGGGCGACCATTAAGCGAACCTGCAGTTCCATTGGCATGAGGTGACAGTGCTGAAGAACTCCAAGCATTCCCTGTTGAAGATGAACGGCTGCCCCAGCTTAGTGTACCCCTACATACACACCAGAAGCCACATCACTGCATCTATTAGAATTTTGAGCACAAAAAGAGCTTACTGGACCAGAATACATGATAACAATTTCCAAATTGACAAGGATGCGTGGAAGGAGACAACTATCAAAACCCAAACGATCTGCTAAATACACCCATCCTATCTATTCTTTGTTACACGGTAGTACAAAGTGGTAGTATTATACAATATAAAGTAGAAATCATTAGATTATTCAGCAGTCAATACCCTCATCACCATCAACATCCTTATCAAAGCATGTTGTCCTAGCTGTTTACCCATGCATGCATTCTTCCATTTCACATTATTCATCATAGCCTTGTCCCACCTCTCCTTCTGCATGTGCGTGTTTATGTGTCTGTGTGTATGCATATAACATGCCCACTCATGGGCAGGTTAGCATTGAGCCCAAAGACTTCAAATGACACATGGGGCAGTCCAATCATTGATCTGGAATGTCTAATCATTCCATACCACCATTGGCAGGTCATAATGCAAAAAAAAAAAAAAAAAACACCGATTCAGTGATTCTAACTATTACAACCATCCATTTTTATGAGCCATAGATAGGATGTTTGGCATCATATGTCCATAGTGCTTGTCTGAAATCATTAGCAACCATGGCAGGGCCTAGCAAATAGATGTTTCAAGATAATGTCCGAGCTAATTTTTTATCAACTGATCTTGACCTCCCCACTTTTGTTTATTTTGATTTTTGCATCGTGCCTCATGGCCTATCGGTAGTGATATGAAATGAATGGACAGCCTAGAGCGAGGATTGGATTGTACCACATGTCATTTAAAATCTTTTGAGCACAATGCTAACATGTCAATAAAGGCAGGCATGTTAGCATTCCCCATATATTATGAATTATGAAAAAATTTACTGTTTATGAAAAGGATAAAAAGATTGAAAAACACAGAACTCGGGTTGATGAAGAATAAACTCACTTTGGTACAATTTCCACATTAGGGTCCAAGCCATGGTTCTCCAACCTAGAAATAGCACAGAAAAAGGTTTCAGTGGATTGATAACACAAACAAACAAGCTACTCAGAACATGACACCAGAAATAATTTGGCAGAAAAGAGAATACCTTTGACTGGGTAAATTAACAGGTTTTGGAACGGCAACTTTTCCCAAAACAGTCATGCCTCCTCTTCGAGCAGAAACCCACCTGCAACAACATCAACAAAATAAGACAAGGCAAACAGCCACAACTATGTGATTTTTATGAATACAATTAAATAATGATATGGATGTATGAGAGAGAGAGAGAGAGATTTCACCATAGCAATTAAAAAAGAATGCATTTTCATATAATTCCAGAAAATATTAATTTGATATGATGTTTAGAACAATTTGTACGCCTCTCTGATAAAGATGGATTGAATATAGTTTTTTTATGGATATGGATGGAATATAGTTTACGAGAAAAACCACATGCTTTTGCAACAATGATGCAGCAAGCTACTGGGTGGTCTAAATATGAGACATGGACACCTGCTATAGCTTTCCAACTACATCATATAAATGATTCAACATGCATTAAACATTTGCAGAAAATGAACATGAAAAATAAAGTAATGCTTCCCAATTATCAGGAACCAATACAGTATGCTGATATACTCATCATATTGGGAAAACATAAACATTGACGCAGCATTAGCAACCATCACACGGGCATGAGGTTAGCCAATAAGCAGAGTTACGATTGCCAGGAAACATTTAATCTAAAATTCAAAACTGATGAAAGGATGGAGATGGTAAGGTGGATCATGCTCTCCACTGGGGCATTATTTCTCACAGAAAAGAAAATAAGTAGCTGACACAATAATGGCAACAGTAAAAGGTACAGAAAGATGATATGATACCTCCGCTCTCCTGTCAACATGCTTGAAGCCATGGTTCAATTGGAGCGGCCACAGGGTCATTCAATCAGTTCGATAGGTCCTGCTTTACGACCAAATAAATTTTAAAAGTATCCGGTGACAGATGGCAGCCAGCAAACAAAGGCATTAAAACCAAACATTGAGTTCAATAACATGGATAGGCCAATCAAGTAGATCATTCTCAACAACAAATAGGAGTCAAGAGTCCATTGCAAATAGCATCCAGCAAATACAAACACTTAAGAGTCAACAATAATTTATTTTAAAATAACTAAAGCGAAAACACAAAAAAAAAAAAAAACCCTCAAAAATATAAATGCATGAACAATGTTCTTACTTGCAGTTCGATAATATCTCCCTGAATCACTGTCAAATGTCAATCGAGAAATGGGGAAACGCAACTTTTGCAGCAGACAATGACAATTTCACATCAAAACTGAAAATACATAACCAGGTTCAACATATTTTAGAGAGGCAACCAACAATTTTATAGAGAGGGAATGAGTTCAATACAAAGCAGATGACAAGATATCATCCAATTAAACAAAGAAGAAACTCCCAAAGAGCCCTCGAATAACTCAAAAGGACTATCTACAAAATCCTAGTGCATTCTAGGCTTCAAGCCCACTCAATGAAACTTATCCCAAAATCTCCTACCATAACGTTCAAGCCAAACCACCAAATATAATCATCATAATGTTGGGGAATTGCGGAAGCACACAGAGTTGAATCAAGCAAAGTACGCGCAATCAAACAACCAAGTCCAAACACAAACAATCCAAATTTTATGTGGAAAAACCCTCGTGGGAAAAAACTACGGCACAAAGCAATGAGTAATGCACTATGAAAGCAAAAATTACAAAAGATAGAGTCTTATCGATTCGAACAAGCCTTGAATCTACTATACAAGCCCTAGTTATGCCCTTGAACCCTTAGGAACGATTTAGAAAGCCCTAGAAGCTTTCTACTACCCCCAAATCCTGATTACACCCGATATATAATGTATCACAATCGGAATAGGAAACAAATACCGCACTTACGCAATTCTGCGCGCGCGCTCGATGGGACTTCGATGAGACTTCGATGGCATCGACGATCCATCGATGACGTCGAACGCATTTGATCACATCGTGTAGAAAAACTAAAATGTTCTAGCAACCAACATGGATTTTCGGAATTTTTCTGATGGCATCGACAAACCCTATTGCTTACAGATTGAAAACATCAGCAACACATAATCTACGTCTTATCCCAGCTAATTGGGCTCGGCTATGAAGAAACCTATCCTAAGAGAATATGAGCCCATAAAGAAGACCTCCTCTTGCATTCCTTCCCACCAACGTGCCAAGCTTGACGATCTCCAATTTCATGGCATGACTCACTCCACTCCAAACAACTTGAAGAATTTTGACCAATTGTCCAACACTATCGATTGGTCAGTGTTTGGATTGACAATTTGCAACAATTCTACTTGTTGCTTAAGGTTGGCTACTTCTCTTTTGAGAAGATTAACTTCTCGATAAAGATCTTGGACGATTATTGGAGAGCTTTCGAATTGTGGATTGGCTTTTAATCTCTTGTAGACCTCCTACATAGAAGAAATTAAAGGGGGAGTAAAGATTTTCTCTTCTACGGTATCTACTTTCCCTAGTTTTTCACGAGAACTTTAAGATTGGCTCAGAGCTCGTTCGAGATATTTGGCACATTGATCAGGGTCTTGAACTTGATTAACTAATTCAAGAATGAGTCGTTCTTTGGCTGAGATAACCAGAATAGAGGCCGAAGAGGAAGAAAATGGTGTCTCTTCATCAGAGGGAGAATATTGGCATCCACACAAATGATTAGAAGTTTCATGGTCATCTTCTTTGGCAATTTCTCTAATTTTTCGTTTGGGATTAGATTCAAAACATCTATTGGCATAATTATTGGGAAGACCACATTTAAAACATTTTGGAATGGTTTTTGTTTGGGGAGTTCTTTTGGGTTTGGTCGAGACTCTTGAAAGCTTGGAGGAAGAGAATCTTGGCCCGTCGAATTTAGAGATTCGACGTGATTTGGTAGCTTTAAAATTGGGATTTTTTAATCTTACTTTCTTTCCTCTAGAAGGGGCAGTAAGAGGATCAAAGCCAAATTGATAGCAGCAATCACCAAGTTCTTTTCTGCTGGACATTTGTTCTCTTCGTAGTTGAGCTTTATATCATTACAGATGCTCAAGCCTACTTGACTAATGATTTGAATAAGCTCACCAAAAGTATTGCGATTATAGTTAAGAGTCTCGTAGTTAAGGTCCTTCATTTTGGACTTCACCTTTTTAGCAAAAATTGGAGCAAGGCCAGTAATAAACTTTTCTTTCCAAATTGTATCCCCACAAGTAGTGATTTTATAGACTTTGGAAAGGAAAACATCTTTGTACCAAGGGAAATCTGTAAGAGTTCTACATCGTAGATTCATGAGTTGCTCCTTATTCTTTTCAAAGACATCATCGATGGTTCCTACGAAGTGTTCAATAATATTGACAAGGAGAGTAGTAACTTGATCTCCTATTTCATTTCCTTGTTGATCGAGGATTGGGCGCCCTTCAACATCAATTTTGATGGATGTAAAAATGGCGTCTCGTTGGTTTTGGGTGAGGCAGTCATTCCACCATCCATATAACTGGCCAATGAACCCTTGAGTAATGGCATTAGCTACATTGAGCATAGTATGGCGGTAAACGGCACAAGCATTTTGGTATATCAACATGTGATTACATACCTGAAGAATTTGATATTATGTCATGTCATCGATGTTCCATTCATATAAATGATTTCCATCGAAATGGAGACGAGAGAAATCCTAATGTTCGTCAATTTGAAGATCTACAGGTGTAGGACGACGCTAATAGTTTTTGGTTGGCTTGACAACACTTTGAAGTTGGGGTTCTTGGAATTGGTGTTCGGCCTCAGAGAGGTCAGAACCAAGAACAGAGAGATTTTCGATCGGATCAGAAATTGAAGATGCCTCGGAGGTAGACTAGTGATCTAATCGGCAAAGTTTTTGAAAATCTTCAGTGAGTGGGGATGAAGTTGGCTCTTCTATAATAGTATTAACAGAATGACTCTTAGCTGCGTGCATTTGTAAAGCCATTTCTGCTAATTCTGTGACAAACTCAGAATTAACGGTGTTTGGATGGGGAAAGCGGGTGTGACTGGTTCTTTTGGGAGGAAAAAAGGGGAAGCTTTCTTGATAATTGGTTAGCTCAAGTTGGAGGATCCTATACTTTGAGTAAGTAATTGTTGACCAAAAGTTTGAAGGTAAGTATTAGTATAGTTGTTTTGTCCAACTATAGGAGTAAGATCTCTGGGAGTGAGTGGCTTGTCATTGGATAATTTTTTTGCAACCTTTATATGTGTTGAGGGTCAAATATTGCATATTAGACCCCAGATATTATCTGGATTTACGAACATAATGCTATCTAATGGCTTGTTTTCTCATTCTTGTGTTGCAAGGTGATTTTATGAGCATGGATGGAAAAAGGACGTTAAAAGTTGAGATTTAACGATCTGATGACGCCAAAGGCAAGGGACACACTCCAGGGGACCAAGATTGACAAATATACACGGTCAGAAATTCGAGAAAAGTTAGAAATTGAAGCTCAAGTGGCCTGAAGGACGTCCAGAATACAAGATCACGAGGTTCCCACCATCCGTTCGGCTCGAAACTTCATACGTCGCCTGAGGACCATAAATTAACCGTACACGTCAAAAATCATCCATTGGATCATTGCGGAAGTGGCCTAACGGGCAGATCAGCCCATCAATCTTCAATTTGGGGCCCACCCGCCAGCTGGATATGATTGATAATTGTTCTCAACGGGTAAAATAATGTGAGGAACAGAATGGGCGGAGTGGATTTCTTAGAAGCTTCACAGTGGACTATATATGTACAGCGTGTGTACATAGTGTACACACGCCCGCCGTGCGCCAAATTTCCCAAAAGTCGGTCAGCTGCGCTGACCGACGTTTCCGTCTATAACTCAAAAAAAAAAAAAAAAAAAAAAAAAAAAAAAAAAAAAACCGTACAGCGGACGAACGGCCACTGGCCGTTTTTGCGATCAGTTGTGGGCCCCACACGTGCCCCATAAGCTCAATCCGATCCGTCCACCGTGTAGAGGGCTTCGAGCACTACAAAACCATGTTGTCACTTTTCACCCATGCGTGCACACGTGTGAGATACAGAGGCCACAAAAGGGCTGCTCGGTAGCGTTCAAAACTGATTCTTTTGTGATTTCTTCTCTGGGCCACGTCAATGGACGTTCAAAACTACCCATTCTTGACTGAAATTTCGTTCTGAATCCAATGGACGGGGTGGATTTTCCAGAAAATGCTTCTGTGGGGCCCACCGAACACAACAGCGAAATGGTGCGAAAGGTTTCGCACATCCGCGAAAATCGATTTTTCCAGGCGGTTTTGGGCCACCATCTTTGATCATATGGCAGATCTGAACCGTCTATCATGTAGAGGACCCAATGAAATCCTAAGAAACGGTGTTTCTTTGGAATTTGAGCGAGAAAAGTGGCGTGTTTCGAGGCACCGAACTTGGCTGCGAAAAAGCTTTCAATGGGCATGCATAGCTTTCCAAATCCGATTCAAATCCGATTTTCACCACTCCAGCAGCTATATAAGGAGGTTTTGGACGTGGGGAGCATTGATTTGAAGGTCTTGGGAGGAAGAACAGAGGGCTCGAGCTTGGGTTTCAACGTGGGCAGAGGAGAGAGAGAGGAACTTGGTTTTTTCTTTCCCTTTTCTTTTCCTTTTCTTTTTCTCTTTATTTATTTGGATTGAGCCCATCCATGGCAGGCTAAATCCTCCTAGCTAGGGCTAGGAGGTGAAGCTTGTAGTGAGATGAGAGATTATATGCTTTTAATTTAATTTTAATTTTTGAATTGAAGTTGGTTTTAGTTTGATTTTAATGGAAATATTTTTGGTCTTTAATGGTCTGTTGTGACTGAAATTACAATGGGTCTGCAATGCTTTGAATATTTTCTTATCCCTTTTATGTTTATGACGTTAGGACGTCCCGTTGTTCACCATAGTCTCCTGGGCATGGTTGGATGACGGTACCCTTCTTAACCTTCATACATATGATTGGTTGGTAATTAGTTTAATTCTGTTGTTTGCCATAGTCTGTGGGCATGGTTTGGTGATGGAATCCATTCTAATTCATACACCTTTCATCTCTTTGAAAACTAGATCAACGGCAGTTCAGTAATTTCTCTGATTTTTGATGCAAGCATAAATTCTCCCTGATCTCTACAAGTGGATCCTCTGAATCCCTAGTTCCTATCTCTGATTTTTTTTTTCCTAAGATTTAGACTAATTATTCTACAAGTATTCCACCATTGCTAATTGATTTAGAATTCATCTTATCCTAGTTCTAGTTCTATTTAATTTTAGATAACGTACAAGTTTCAGTCCCTTGGGATTCGACCTCGGTCTTACCGAGTTATTACTACATCACAACCCTGCACTTGGGGAGTGAACAAGTTTTTGGCGCCGTTGCCGGGGACTATCGGCTACGTTTTTCTGAAATTAATTAGTTTTGGGATTAGTTTAAGATTAGATTTTCTTTAGAATTTTTAATTCTAGGTTTAGAAGTAGTTATTTTCCTTGTTAGAAATTTTTCCTAACGTTAGAAACTTACTATTCTTCATTCTATCTGATTTTTAGAACTAACCTAATTTTTTTCTGTTTTGTAGGAAACTTCTAATTTAGTAAGCTCTTTCTAATTTCTCTTTCTTTAGAATTTCTTTTTTTTTTTTTTTTTTTTTTTTTTCTAGAAATTAGTTTACTCTTAATTAGGACTTTCTATTCTTAGAAACTAACTTATTTTGTTTTATTTTGCAGATTCTTAACCTAGGACTCCAAATTTGGTAACTTCTTTCCATCTTTTCCTTTTATTTTCTAGATTTCTTCTTCCTCTTTTTTAGGTTTAAATTAGAATTTGAGGGCTGAGTGTGTTTTATGCCCCAGTGGGCACGCGACAACACTCGACGTCTCGTGACTGAAGGAGGATTAGTTGAGGGGTTGACTGTCCATCGCAGGACTAGACACCACTTGAATTCTCCTGAGTTAGAGGACGTTATGGCTGAAAATCAACCTCAAGCACTACCCCAACCAGGGGTTGAGGAAGTACATGATGAGAATGAGGTGCATCAGGCACCCCCGCCTCGTACTTTACGAGATTATTTACAACCGGCGGGGGTAAGTACACCCTCATGCATGATTTTTCCTGAGAATACAGGACATATGGACATCAAGCCAGGGGTTATCCAACTCCTTCCTAAGTTTCATGGGCTTGAGTCTGAAGAACCATACCTGCATCTGAAAGAGTTCGATGAAATCATAGGCACCTTATACTTTCCTAATGTATCTGAGGATACTATTAGGCTGAAACTCTTTCCATTTTCCTTGAAAGAAAAAGCCAAGACGTGGTTACATTCACTGCGTCCTAGGTCCATTGGCACATGGAATGATTTGCAGAGGGAATTTATAAAGAAATTTTTCCCACATCATAAGACAATTACCCTCAGGAGAGCAATCATGAACTTTGCCCAAAAGGAAGATGAAACATTCTTCCAATGTTGGGAAAGGCTCAAGGATCTGGTTAATGCATGCCCACAACATGGCTTTGAAATATGGCGCATTACGAATTTTTTCTATGATGGGCTAACATCTTCCATGCGCCAAATGGTCGAGACAATGTGTAACGGAGATTTTATTAATAAAAATGTCGACGAGGTATGGGATTACCTCGATAGTCTCGCGGAAAAAACACAATCATGGGACTATTACCCAAGAACGAACACCACGTCTAGGCCGACTCATTCAAGGGAAAAAGGAGGAATATATCTCCTGAAAGAGGATAATGATCTTAACGCTAAGGTGGCCAATTCACCAGAAAATTTGAAGCCATGGAAGGAAGGAAGGAAAAGGTTAATGAAAGTGTTTGCGGCATCTGTGATTGCAACATTCATACTACTGAAAATTGTCCTTCAATACCTGCCTTTCGAGATGTATTGAATGAACAATCTAATGCCGTAAATAACTATCAAAGACCTTTCAATGGACCACCCTCTAATACATACAATTCTGGCTGGAAAAATCATCCGAATTTTAGTTGGAGGAACGGACAAACTGCTACCCCTCAAGGTTTCTTCAATCAAAATCCAAATCAGGGGAAACCTCAAGAAGAATCGGTTCAATTTTCCATACAAGAGCTGGCTCGGACAATGCAAGGAATTTCAGATTTTATGCAAAAAATAGATTCACGTATGACGGCTATGGAAAAAGGGATGCTCCCTGCACAATCACTCCCTAATCCGAAACCGCAATACGAGACAGGTGATCCCAGCTCTTCGAATCAAATGGGGCACGCTAAATCCATCACCACTCTTAGGAGTGAGAAGGTTATTGATAAAACCCTTCCGGTTAGGCCCGAAAAGCCTCAAGAACCAGAAGAGGACAACAATGATGGATCTAGTGGCGCCCCACAAAAATTTGAACCGGAACCTCTAGAAAAGCCAGTTGCTCCGTTTCCCCAACGGTTGGTTGAACCAAAACGTCTATCTAACTCTCAGGACATCCTAGAGGTGTTGAAACAAGTAAAAGTCATTATTCCTCTGCTTGATGTTGTAAAACAGATTCCTTCATATGCTAAATTTCTAAAGGACTTATGTACTACCAAACGACGGAAAAGTGTTCAAAAGAAAATCTCCTTGACTGAGAAAGTGAGTGCCGTCCTAAAACAAGATGTGCCGCAAAAATTCAAAGATCCCGGTTGCCCAACCATATCATGTGTAATTGGGAACTATCGAATTGATCATGCACTTCTTGACTTAGGAGCGAGCGTCAATCTGATTCCCTATTCGGTATACCAACAGTTAGGGTTGGGTGAATTAAAACCCACTCGAACCACACTACAACTTGCTGATCGTTCTGTTCGTATACCAAGAGGGATCATCGAGGATGTGTTGGTCCAGGTGGATAGATTCTACTACCCTGTTGATTTTATCATCTTGGACACCGAACCCATCAACGACACGAGCACTCAGATTCCCGTCATTCTTGGTCCCCCATTCCTGTCCACTTCAAATGCAATTATCAATTGCAGGAATGGTGTCATGACTATGTCCTTTGGAAATTTGACATTAGAATCGAATATCTTTTTCAATAACGGCAGCAACTCAGAGGATGATGACGATTTCCACGATGTTAACATGATTGATTCTTTTGTGGAAGATAGAACATCTCTCACCTTATCCTCTGATCCTCTAGAGACGTGTCTGGCCCACTCCCATGATCTTGATGATGATATAATTAGGGAGACGTGTGCCATGCTTGATACTGCACCGGTACTTGAAGTTAACCGGTGGAGGCCACACATTGAAGAATTGCCCCAAACTTATGTAGTGCCTCTACCGTCTAACCTCAAGCCACCGAAGCTTGACCTAAAACCTTTGCCCTCTGATTTAAAATATGTCTATTTAGGTCAAGATGAAACATACCCGGTGGTGATCTCTGCCCACCTGGAGAAAGAACAGGAGAGTATGCTGATATCTACTCTCATTGAGCATAAGGGAGCTCTTGGATGGACGATAGCGGACCTCAAGGGAATTAACCCATCGATTTGTACTCACCGTATATATCTTGAGGACAATGCAAAGGCTGTTCGGCAATCACAACGTAGACTAAATCCAAACATGAAGGAAGTGGTTAAGGCCGAGGTTCTCAAACTATTGGAAGTGGGGATCATTTACCCCATATCCGATAGTCAATGGGTGAGTCCAACTCAGGTAGTTCCTAAGAAGTCCGGGATCACCATCGTAGCCAATGCCAATAATGAACTCGTGCCGACCAGAGTTACTACTGGTTGGAGAATGTGCATTGACTACAGAAAGCTGAATACCGTCACAAGGAAAGACCACTTTCCTTTGCCCTTCATTGATCAAATCCTAGAAAGGCTAGCTGGTCATTCCTATTATTGTTTCCTTGACGGGTATTCAGGTTATAATCAGATTGAAATCGCCCCTGAAGATCAGGAAAAGACCACATTTACATGTCCATATGGCACCTTTGCTTATAGAAGGATGCCATTCGGGCTATGTAATGCCCCTGCCACCTTTCAGCGATGCATGACGAGTATCTTTTCTGACATGGTGGGGAAATATCTAGAGGTCTTCATGGACGATTTCTCTGTTTTTGGTTCATCTTTCAGCGAATGCTTAGCAAGTCTTAAATGTGTGCTGAAAAGATGTGAAGAAAAAAATTTGGTACTTAACTGGGAGAAGTGCCATTTTATGGTTCAAAAGGGAATTGTCCTTGGGCATATCATCTCGTCCAAAGGAATCGAGGTAGATAAGGCAAAAATCGATCTTATCTCTAACCTACCTCCACCCAAGAACATCAGAGATGTGCGATCCTTCTTAGGACATGCAGGCTTTTACAGACGATTCATAAAGGATTTTAGTCTCCTCTCTCGTCCTTTATGTAATCTTCTTCAAAAGGATACACCATACGAGTGGACTAAACAGTGCCAAGAAGCTTTCACTAAGCTTAAGGGCATGCTAACCACTGCACCTATCATGCAGCCACCTGACTGGAGTCTTCCTTTTGAACTTATGTGTGACGCCTCTGATTATGCTCTTGGAGCGGTTCTAGGCCAGAGAAAAGATAAGCGGCCTTACGTTATTCACTACGCAAGTAGGACTCTAAATCCTGCCCAAGTGAACTACTCGACTACGGAAAAGGAACTCTTAGCCGTAGTGTTCGCTTTGGACAAATTTAGGTCCTACCTGATCGGATCCAAGATCATCATTTACACAGACCATGCGGCCCTTAAGTATCTTCTTTCTAAGAATGATTCTAAGCCCCGCCTAATACGATGGATCCTTCTACTCCAAGAATTTGATTTGGAAATTAAAGATAAAAAGGGAGTAGAGAACGTAGTGGCCGATCATCTTTCTCGCCTTAATACCTCTGATTCCCTTGAGGCGACCCATATCAATGACATGTTCCCTGATGAACAACTGTTTAGAGTCTCCCATTCACCTTGGTTCGCTGATATTGCTAATTATCTTGCTACAGGTGCCATACCGACACACTGAACGTCACAAGATAAGAAGAAATTCTTTACCAAGGTGCGTAACTTTTTCTGGGACGATCCATATTTGTTTAAATATTGCCCAGACCAAATCTTAAGGAGATGCGTACCAGACGATGAACATCAGAGTGTCATCTCCTTCTGTCATTCACAGGCCTGTGGTGGTCACTTTTCTGCTAAAAAGACCACGGCCAAGATTTTACAGTGTGGCTTTTACTGGCCCACTATGTTCAGGGACACTCATGAGTTTTGCAAGGCTTGTGAGCGTTGTCAGAAATTGGGAGCATTGTCCCGTCGAAATATGATGCCCTTGAATCCCATCCTTATTATAGAAGCATTTGATTGTTGGGGTATTGATTTCATGGGACCATTCCCCCAATCATTTGGAAATCTGTATATTTTGCTCGCCGTAGACTATGTCACTAAATGGGTCGAAGCAATTCCGTGCCGCAAAAATGACCATCGCACGGTCATTAAATTTTTGAAAGATAATATTCTGTCGCGGTTCGGAACACCTCGAGCCATCATTAGTGACGGGGGCTCACACTTCTGCAATAGACCATTCGAGAGTTTAATGAAAAAATACGGTATCTCGCATAAGGTGAGTACCCCATACCATCCACAAACAAGTGGACAAGCTGAGATTTCCAATAGAGAGATCAAACATATCCTAGAGAAAACGGTTAACCCTGATCGTAAGGACTGGTCAATCCGATTGACCGATGCCTTATGGGCGTACCGTACTGCTTTCAAAACTCCTATTGGAACATCTCCCTTTAGACTTGTCTATGGGAAAGCCTGTCACTTGCCTGTGGAATTGGAACATAAAGCATACTGGGCGATCAAAAATCTGAATTTCAATCTGGACAACGCTGGCTCGCTACGCAAACTTCAGTTGAATGAACTTGAAGAAATCCGGAACGATGCGTATGAGAACTCAAGAATTTACAAGGACAGGATGAAGGCGTTTCATGATCAACATATTCTACGAAAATCATTCACGCCAGGTCAGAAAGTCCTCTTGTATGACTCTCGACTACATCTCTTTCCGGGTAAGCTTCGATCTCGTTGGACCGGCCCTTACATTGTTGTTACTGCTTATCCTCATGGGGCCGTCGAGATAAGAGATCCCGACAATGGCAAGGAGTTTAAAGTTAATGGACATCGATTAAAGCCATTTGTTGAGACGTTTGATTCAGAGGACATGTCCATGCCTCTGATTGCTCCTATTTACCAGGACTGATCTCCTAGTCTGATGGAGGTATAGGTAGGTTTATCGCTTTCAGAGGTTAGTTAGTTCAATGTTTGTGGGTGACATTACTGCAAACCCTCACGAGACTACAACTCGTCCGCTAGGGGTAACCTAGGGGTTTAAAGGCTTGTTGCATACGCTAAATGCAATCGAGAGCACCTGCGAAAGTGGTATAGGTAGGATTTTATTTTTTTTATTTATTTTTGTTCTGCTTTCTCTCTCATGCTGACAAGCTTCCATGTCGTGATCTATTGGAAACTCTCTTGATTCGTTATCCAGGTACTATCTTCCCATCACTTCTCATTTACTTTCATTGTCCCATGTGCATTGCATACTCATATATCTTTTACACTGAGGACAATGTAGATTTTAGGTTGGGGGTGGGGGATTAGGTAACCTCATCAGTATTTTCTTGGTCTTGAGTAACAATTGTGAAAAAAAATTTTGAATTTTTCTGAAAATTTTTATGAATTCGCAGTGATTTTGACAGATACCCCTAATTTAGATTTTCAAGGTACATAATGGTGGATTTATGACTCTTGGATTCCGGATCCGTTAGATTTCATAGTTAAGTGAATTATTAATCCATGATTAGAAGTTGTAAACATTGATTGAATCATGATTTCAGGACACATCTTGCTGACACATTAAGATTTCAGTTCCATATCGAAGGCTTAACTTGGTAATCACTAAGCACGAAGGGAACCAGTCTGAAATATCTTGCCATCAGGGTATAAAAATTGAACAGGTTGGGCAATTAATCTTCACCATGGGTTTGCTCCCTACAGGTGAAGGTTTGATTCCCCAAGGTTAAACAAAAAAAAAAAAAAAAATTTAAGTAATTGGTCTTTTGCCATAGGTTTGCTCCCTATTGGTAAGGATTTGATTCCTCTTTTTGGCATGACTATTAATGGAAAAATGAAAAGTTGAAAAGATCAAAAGATGAAATTTATGAGGCAAGTTTGGTTATCATGAATTCTCTTGCTGGTTACCAATGAGATCCTGAAATAACAAATTCAATCTTAATATGATTAGCTGAGATTACACTATACATCCATGGATCTCAATGTTTAAAATTTTTCTAATTGATGGATTAATACTTTACACTTGATTATGAAGTCTACCGTGCGCTTGAGTTCAGGAGAAAATAATGCCCAATATTCATGAATCGTAGAATTCTAATGACTGGATTATTTCTCAAAAATCATTCGGCTTTACAGAAATTTTCATATAAGTCTCAACTTATTTTTCGCATATTTTGCTCGGGACTAGCAAAATGCTGGTTGGGGGTTGTTTTGAGGGTCAAATATTGCATATTAGACCCCAGATATTATCTGGATTTACGAACATAATGCTATCTAATGGCTTGTTTTCTCATTCTTGTGTTGCAAGGTGATTTTATGAGCATGGATGGAAAAAGGACGTTAAAAGTTGAGATTTAACGATCTGATGACGCCAAAGGCAAGGGACACACTCCAGGGGACCAAGATTGACAAATATACACGGTCAGAAATTCGAGAAAAGTTAGAAATTGAAGCTCAAGTGGCCTGAAGGACGTCCAGAATACAAGATCACGAGGTTCCCACCATCCGTTCGGCTCGAAACTTCATACGTCGCCTGAGGACCATAAATTAACCGTACACGTCAAAAATCATCCATTGGATCATTGCGGAAGTGGCCTAACGGGCAGATCAGCCCATCAATCTTCAATTTGGGGCCCACCCGCCAGCTGGATATGATTGATAATTGTTCTCAACGGGTAAAATAATGTGAGGAACAGAATGGGCGGAGTGGATTTCTTAGAAGCTTCACAGTGGACTATATATGTACAGCGTGTGTACATAGTGTACACACGCCCGCCGTGCGCCAAATTTCCCAAAAGTCGGTCAGCTGCGCTGACCGACGTTTCCGTCTATAACTCAAAAAAAAAAAAAAAAAAAAAAAAAAAAAAAAAAAAAAAAAAACCGTACAGCGGACGAACGGCCACTGGCCGTTTTTGCGATCAGTTGTGGGCCCCACACGTGCCCCATAAGCTCAATCCGATCCGTCCACCGTGTAGAGGGCTTCGAGCACTACAAAACCATGTTGTCACTTTTCACCCATGCGTGCACACGTGTGAGATACAGAGGCCACAAAAGGGCTGCTCGGTAGCGTTCAAAACTGATTCTTTTGTGATTTCTTCTCTGGGCCACGTCAATGGACGTTCAAAACTACCCATTCTTGACTGAAATTTCGTTCTGAATCCAATGGACGGGGTGGATTTTCCAGAAAATGCTTCTGTGGGGCCCACCGAACACAACAGCGAAATGGTGCGAAAGGTTTCGCACATCCGCGAAAATCGATTTTTCCAGGCGGTTTTGGGCCACCATCTTTGATCATATGGCAGATCTGAACCGTCTATCATGTAGAGGACCCAATGAAATCCTAAGAAACGGTGTTTCTTTGGAATTTGAGCGAGAAAAGTGGCGTGTTTCGAGGCACCGAACTTGGCTGCGAAAAAGCTTTCAATGGGCATGCATAGCTTTCCAAATCCGATTCAAATCCGATTTTCACCACTCCAGCAGCTATATAAGGAGGTTTTGGACGTGGGGAGCATTGATTTGAAGGTCTTGGGAGGAAGAACAGAGGGCTCGAGCTTGGGTTTCAACGTGGGCAGAGGAGAGAGAGAGGAACTTGGTTTTTTCTTTCCCTTTTCTTTTCCTTTTCTTTTTCTCTTTATTTATTTGGATTGAGCCCATCCATGGCAGGCTAAATCCTCCTAGCTAGGGCTAGGAGGTGAAGCTTGTAGTGAGATGAGAGATTATATGCTTTTAATTTAATTTTAATTTTTGAATTGAAGTTGGTTTTAGTTTGATTTTAATGGAAATATTTTTGGTCTTTAATGGTCTGTTGTGACTGAAATTACAATGGGTCTGCAATGCTTTGAATATTTTCTTATCCCTTTTATGTTTATGACGTTAGGACGTCCCGTTGTTCACCATAGTCTCCTGGGCATGGTTGGATGACGGTACCCTTCTTAACCTTCATACATATGATTGGTTGGTAATTAGTTTAATTCTGTTGTTTGCCATAGTCTGTGGGCATGGTTTGGTGATGGAATCCATTCTAATTCATACACCTTTCATCTCTTTGAAAACTAGATCAACGGCAGTTCAGTAATTTCTCTGATTTTTGATGCAAGCATAAATTCTCCCTGATCTCTACAAGTGGATCCTCTGAATCCCTAGTTCCTATCTCTGATTTTTTTTTTCCTAAGATTTAGACTAATTATTCTACAAGTATTCCACCATTGCTAATTGATTTAGAATTCATCTTATCCTAGTTCTAGTTCTATTTAATTTTAGATAACGTACAAGTTTCAGTCCCTTGGGATTCGACCTCGGTCTTACCGAGTTATTACTACATCACAACCCTGCACTTGGGGAGTGAACAAGTTTTTGGCGCCGTTGCCGGGGACTATCGGCTACGTTTTTCTGAAATTAATTAGTTTTGGGATTAGTTTAAGATTAGATTTTCTTTAGAATTTTTAATTCTAGGTTTAGAAGTAGTTATTTTCCTTGTTAGAAATTTTTCCTAACGTTAGAAACTTACTATTCTTCATTCTATCTGATTTTTAGAACTAACCTAATTTTTTTCTGTTTTGTAGGAAACTTCTAATTTAGTAAGCTCTTTCTAATTTCTCTTTCTTTAGAATTTCTTTTTTTTTTTTTTTTTTTTTTTTTTCTAGAAATTAGTTTACTCTTAATTAGGACTTTCTATTCTTAGAAACTAACTTATTTTGTTTTATTTTGCAGATTCTTAACCTAGGACTCCAAATTTGGTAACTTCTTTCCATCTTTTCCTTTTATTTTCTAGATTTCTTCTTCCTCTTTTTTAGGTTTAAATTAGAATTTGAGGGCTGAGTGTGTTTTATGCCCCAGTGGGCACGCGACAACACTCGACGTCTCGTGACTGAAGGAGGATTAGTTGAGGGGTTGACTGTCCATCGCAGGACTAGACACCACTTGAATTCTCCTGAGTTAGAGGACGTTATGGCTGAAAATCAACCTCAAGCACTACCCCAACCAGGGGTTGAGGAAGTACATGATGAGAATGAGGTGCATCAGGCACCCCCGCCTCGTACTTTACGAGATTATTTACAACCGGCGGGGGTAAGTACACCCTCATGCATGATTTTTCCTGAGAATACAGGACATATGGACATCAAGCCAGGGGTTATCCAACTCCTTCCTAAGTTTCATGGGCTTGAGTCTGAAGAACCATACCTGCATCTGAAAGAGTTCGATGAAATCATAGGCACCTTATACTTTCCTAATGTATCTGAGGATACTATTAGGCTGAAACTCTTTCCATTTTCCTTGAAAGAAAAAGCCAAGACGTGGTTACATTCACTGCGTCCTAGGTCCATTGGCACATGGAATGATTTGCAGAGGGAATTTATAAAGAAATTTTTCCCACATCATAAGACAATTACCCTCAGGAGAGCAATCATGAACTTTGCCCAAAAGGAAGATGAAACATTCTTCCAATGTTGGGAAAGGTTCAAGGATCTGGTTAATGCATGCCCACAACATGGCTTTGAAATATGGCGCATTACGAATTTTTTCTATGATGGGCTAACATCTTCCATGCGCCAAATGGTCGAGACAATGTGTAACGGAGATTTTATTAATAAAAATGTCGACGAGGTATGGGATTACCTCGATAGTCTCGCGGAAAAAACACAATCATGGGACTATTACCCAAGAACGAACACCACGTCTAGGCCGACTCATTCAAGGGAAAAAGGAGGAATATATCTCCTGAAAGAGGATAATGATCTTAACGCTAAGGTGGCCAATCTCACCAGAAAATTTGAAGCCATGGAAGGAAGGAAGGAAAAGGTTAATGAAAGTGTTTGCGGCATCTGTGATTGCAACATTCATACTACTGAAAATTGTCCTTCAATACCTGCCTTTCGAGATGTATTGAATGAACAATCTAATGCCGTAAATAACTATCAAAGACCTTTCAATGGACCACCCTCTAATACATACAATCCTGGCTGGAAAAATCATCCGAATTTTAGTTGGAGGAACGGACAAACTGCTACCCCTCAAGGTTTCTTCAATCAAAATCCAAATCAGGGGAAACCTCAAGAAGAATCGGTTCAATTTTCCATACAAGAGCTGGCTCGGACAATGCAAGGAATTTCAGATTTTATGCAAAAAATAGATTCACGTATGACGGCTATGGAAAAAGGGATGCTCCCTGCACAATCACTCCCTAATCCGAAATCGCAATACGAGACAGGTGATCCCAGCTCTTCGAATCAAATGGGGCACGCTAAATCCATCACCACTCTTAGGAGTGAGAAGGTTATTGATAAAACCCTTCCGGTTAGGCCCGAAAAGCCTCAAGAACCAGAAGAGGACAACAATGATGGATCTAGTGGCGCCCCACAAAAATTTGAACCGGAACCTCTAGAAAAGCCAGTTGCTCCGTTTCCCCAACGGTTGGTTGAACCAAAACGTCTATCTAACTCTCAGGACATCCTAGAGGTGTTGAAACAAGTAAAAGTCATTATTCCTCTGCTTGATGTTGTAAAACAGATTCCTTCATATGCTAAATTTCTAAAGGACTTATGTACTACCAAACGACGGAAAAGTGTTCAAAAGAAAATCTCCTTGACTGAGAAAGTGAGTGCCGTCCTAAAACAAGATGTGCCGCAAAAATTCAAAGATCCCGGTTGCCCAACCATATCATGTGTAATTGGGAACTATCGAATTGATCATGCACTTCTTGACTTAGGAGCGAGCGTCAATCTGATTCCCTATTCGGTATACCAACAGTTAGGGTTGGGTGAATTAAAACCCACTCGAACCACACTACAACTTGCTGATCGTTCTGTTCGTATACCAAGAGGGATCATCGAGGATGTGTTGGTCCAGGTGGATAGATTCTACTACCCTGTTGATTTTATCATCTTGGACACCGAACCCATCAACGACACGAGCACTCAGATTCCCGTCATTCTTGGTCGCCCATTCCTGTCCACTTCAAATGCAATTATCAATTGCAGGAATGGTGTCATGACTATGTCCTTTGGAAATTTGACATTAGAATCGAATATCTTTTTCAATAACGGCAGCAACTCAGAGGATGATGACGATTTCCACGATGTTAACATGATTGATTCTTTTGTGGAAGATAGAACATCTCTCACCTTATCCTCTGATCCTCTAGAGACGTGTCTGGCCCACTCCCATGATCTTGATGATGATATAATTAGGGAGACGTGTGCCATGCTTGATACTGCACCGGTACTTGAAGTTAACCGGTGGAGGCCACACATTGAAGAATTGCCCCAAACTTATGTAGTGCCTCTACCGTCTAACCTCAAGCCACCGAAGCTTGACCTAAAACCTTTGCCCTCTGATTTAAAATATGTCTATTTAGGTCAAGATGAAACATACCCGGTGGTGATCTCTGCCCACCTGGAGAAAGAACAGGAGAGTATGCTGATATCTACTCTCATTGAGCATAAGGGAGCTCTTGGATGGACGATAGCGGACCTCAAGGGAATTAACCCATCGATTTGTACTCACCGTATATATCTTGAGGACAATGCAAAGGCTGTTCGGCAATCACAACGTAGACTAAATCCAAACATGAAGGAAGTGGTTAAGGCCGAGGTTCTCAAACTATTGGAAGTGGGGATCATTTACCCCATATCCGATAGTCAATGGGTGAGTCCAACTCAGGTAGTTCCTAAGAAGTCCGGGATCACCATCGTAGCCAATGCCAATAATGAACTCGTGCCGACCAGAGTTACTACTGGTTGGAGAATGTGCATTGACTACAGAAAGCTGAATACCGTCACAAGGAAAGACCACTTTCCTTTGCCCTTCATTGATCAAATCCTAGAAAGGCTAGCTGGTCATTCCTATTATTGTTTCCTTGACGGGTATTCAGGTTATAATCAGATTGAAATCGCCCCTGAAGATCAGGAAAAGACCACATTTACATGTCCATATGGCACCTTTGCTTATAGAAGGATGCCATTCGGGCTATGTAATGCCCCTGCCACCTTTCAGCGATGCATGACGAGTATCTTTTCTGACATGGTGGGGAAATATCTAGAGGTCTTCATGGACGATTTCTCTGTTTTTGGTTCATCTTTCAGCGAATGCTTAGCAAGTCTTAAATGTGTGCTGAAAAGATGTGAAGAAAAAAATTTGGTACTTAACTGGGAGAAGTGCCATTTTATGGTTCAAAAGGGAATTGTCCTTGGGCATATCATCTCGTCCAAAGGAATCGAGGTAGATAAGGCAAAAATCGATCTTATCTCTAACCTACCTCCACCCAAGAACATCAGAGATGTGCGATCCTTCTTAGGACATGCAGGCTTTTACAGACGATTCATAAAGGATTTTAGTCTCCTCTCTCGTCCTTTATGTAATCTTCTTCAAAAGGATACACCATACGAGTGGACTAAACAGTGCCAAGAAGCTTTCACTAAGCTTAAGGGCATGCTAACCACTGCACCTATCATGCAGCCACCTGACTGGAGTCTTCCTTTTGAACTTATGTGTGACGCCTCTGATTATGCTCTTGGAGCGGTTCTAGGCCAGAGAAAAGATAAGCGGCCTTACGTTATTCACTACGCAAGTAGGACTCTAAATCCTGCCCAAGTGAACTACTCGACTACGGAAAAGGAACTCTTAGCCGTAGTGTTCGCTTTGGACAAATTTAGGTCCTACCTGATCGGATCCAAGATCATCATTTACACAGACCATGCGGCCCTTAAGTATCTTCTTTCTAAGAATGATTCTAAGCCCCGCCTAATACGATGGATCCTTCTACTCCAAGAATTTGATTTGGAAATTAAAGATAAAAAGGGAGTAGAGAACGTAGTGGCCGATCATCTTTCTCGCCTTAATACCTCTGATTCCCTTGAGGCGACCCATATCAATGACATGTTCCCTGATGAACAACTGTTTAGAGTCTCCCATTCACCTTGGTTCGCTGATATTGCTAATTATCTTGCTACAGG
Source organism: Magnolia kwangsiensis (assembly GCA_037074715.1). Lineage (NCBI taxonomy): Eukaryota > Viridiplantae > Streptophyta > Magnoliopsida > Magnoliales > Magnoliaceae > Magnolia > Magnolia kwangsiensis. Next base: position 99,779,248 of record CM073586.1, read on the forward strand.
TGCCATACCGACACACTGAACGTCACAAGATAAGAAGAAATTCTTTACCAAGGTGCGTAACTTTTTCTGGGACGATCCATATTTGTTTAAATATTGCCCAGACCAAATCTTAAGGAGATGCGTACCAGACGATGAACATCAGAGTGTCATCTCCTTCTGTCATTCACAGGCCTGTGGTGGTCACTTTTCTGCTAAAAAGACCACGGCCAAGATTTTACAGTGTGGCTTTTACTGGCCCACTATGTTCAGGGACACTCATGAGTTTTGCAAGGCTTGTGAGCGTTGTCAGAAATTGGGAGCATTGTCCCGTCGAAATATGATGCCCTTGAATCCCATCCTTATTATAGAAGCATTTGATTGTTGGGGTATTGATTTCATGGGACCATTCCCCCAATCATTTGGAAATCTGTATATTTTGCTCGCCGTAGACTATGTCACTAAATGGGTCGAAGCAATTCCGTGCCGCAAAAATGACCATCGCACGGTCATTAAATTTTTGAAAGATAATATTCTGTCGCGGTTCGGAACACCTCGAGCCATCATTAGTGACGGGGGCTCACACTTCTGCAATAGACCATTCGAGAGTTTAATGAAAAAATACGGTATCTCGCATAAGGTGAGTACCCCATACCATCCACAAACAAGTGGACAAGCTGAGATTTCCAATAGAGAGATCAAACATATCCTAGAGAAAACGGTTAACCCTGATCGTAAGGACTGGTCAATCCGATTGACCGATGCCTTATGGGCGTACCGTACTGCTTTCAAAACTCCTATTGGAACATCTCCCTTTAGACTTGTCTATGGGAAAGCCTGTCACTTGCCTGTGGAATTGGAACATAAAGCATACTGGGCGATCAAAAATCTGAATTTCAATCTGGACAACGCTGGCTCGCTACGCAAACTTCAGTTGAATGAACTTGAAGAAATCCGGAACGATGCGTATGAGAACTCAAGAATTTACAAGGACAGGATGAAGGCGTTTCATGATCAACATATTCTACGAAAATCATTCACGCCAGGTCAGAAAGTCCTCTTGTATGACTCTCGACTACATCTCTTTCCGGGTAAGCTTCGATCTCGTTGGACCGGCCCTTACATTGTTGTTACTGCTTATCCTCATGGGGCCGTCGAGATAAGAGATCCCGACAATGGCAAGGAGTTTAAAGTTAATGGACATCGATTAAAGCCATTTGTTGAGACGTTTGATTCAGAGGACATGTCCATGCCTCTGATTGCTCCTATTTACCAGGACTGATCTCCTAGTCTGATGGAGGTATAGGTAGGTTTATCGCTTTCAGAGGTTAGTTAGTTCAATGTTTGTGGGTGACATTACTGCAAACCCTCACGAGACTACAACTCGTCCGCTAGGGGTAACCTAGGGGTTTAAAGGCTTGTTGCATACGCTAAATGCAATCGAGAGCACCTGCGAAAGTGGTATAGGTAGGATTTTATTTTTTTTATTTATTTTTGTTCTGCTTTCTCTCTCATGCTGACAAGCTTCCATGTCGTGATCTATTGGAAACTCTCTTGATTCGTTATCCAGGTACTATCTTCCCATCACTTCTCATTTACTTTCATTGTCCCATGTGCATTGCATACTCATATATCTTTTACACTGAGGACAATGTAGATTTTAGGTTGGGGGTGGGGGATTAGGTAACCTCATCAGTATTTTCTTGGTCTTGAGTAACAATTGTGAAAAAAAATTTTGAATTTTTCTGAAAATTTTTATGAATTCGCAGTGATTTTGACAGATACCCCTAATTTAGATTTTCAAGGTACATAATGGTGGATTTATGACTCTTGGATTCCGGATCCGTTAGATTTCATAGTTAAGTGAATTATTAATCCATGATTAGAAGTTGTAAACATTGATTGAATCATGATTTCAGGACACATCTTGCTGACACATTAAGATTTCAGTTCCATATCGAAGGCTTAACTTGGTAATCACTAAGCACGAAGGGAACCAGTCTGAAATATCTTGCCATCAGGGTATAAAAATTGAACAGGTTGGGCAATTAATCTTCACCATGGGTTTGCTCCCTACAGGTGAAGGTTTGATTCCCCAAGGTTAAACAAAAAAAAAAAAAAAAATTTAAGTAATTGGTCTTTTGCCATAGGTTTGCTCCCTATTGGTAAGGATTTGATTCCTCTTTTTGGCATGACTATTAATGGAAAAATGAAAAGTTGAAAAGATCAAAAGATGAAATTTATGAGGCAAGTTTGGTTATCATGAATTCTCTTGCTGGTTACCAATGAGATCCTGAAATAACAAATTCAATCTTAATATGATTAGCTGAGATTACACTATACATCCATGGATCTCAATGTTTAAAATTTTTCTAATTGATGGATTAATACTTTACACTTGATTATGAAGTCTACCGTGCGCTTGAGTTCAGGAGAAAATAATGCCCAATATTCATGAATCGTAGAATTCTAATGACTGGATTATTTCTCAAAAATCATTCGGCTTTACAGAAATTTTCATATAAGTCTCAACTTATTTTTCGCATATTTTGCTCGGGACTAGCAAAATGCTGGTTGGGGGTTGTTTTGAGGGTCAAATATTGCATATTAGACCCCAGATATTATCTGGATTTACGAACATAATGCTATCTAATGGCTTGTTTTCTCATTCTTGTGTTGCAAGGTGATTTTATGAGCATGGATGGAAAAAGGACGTTAAAAGTTGAGATTTAACGATCTGATGACGCCAAAGGCAAGGGACACACTCCAGGGGACCAAGATTGACAAATATACACGGTCAGAAATTCGAGAAAAGTTAGAAATTGAAGCTCAAGTGGCCTGAAGGACGTCCAGAATACAAGATCACGAGGTTCCCACCATCCGTTCGGCTCGAAACTTCATACGTCGCCTGAGGACCATAAATTAACCGTACACGTCAAAAATCATCCATTGGATCATTGCGGAAGTGGCCTAACGGGCAGATCAGCCCATCAATCTTCAATTTGGGGCCCACCCGCCAGCTGGATATGATTGATAATTGTTCTCAACGGGTAAAATAATGTGAGGAACAGAATGGGCGGAGTGGATTTCTTAGAAGCTTCACAGTGGACTATATATGTACAGCGTGTGTACATAGTGTACACACGCCCGCCGTGCGCCAAATTTCCCAAAAGTCGGTCAGCTGCGCTGACCGACGTTTCCGTCTATAACTCAAAAAAAAAAAAAAAAAAAAAAAAAAAAAAAAAAAAAACCGTACAGCGGACGAACGGCCACTGGCCGTTTTTGCGATCAGTTGTGGGCCCCACACGTGCCCCATAAGCTCAATCCGATCCGTCCACCGTGTAGAGGGCTTCGAGCACTACAAAACCATGTTGTCACTTTTCACCCATGCGTGCACACGTGTGAGATACAGAGGCCACAAAAGGGCTGCTCGGTAGCGTTCAAAACTGATTCTTTTGTGATTTCTTCTCTGGGCCACGTCAATGGACGTTCAAAACTACCCATTCTTGACTGAAATTTCGTTCTGAATCCAATGGACGGGGTGGATTTTCCAGAAAATGCTTCTGTGGGGCCCACCGAACACAACAGCGAAATGGTGCGAAAGGTTTCGCACATCCGCGAAAATCGATTTTTCCAGGCGGTTTTGGGCCACCATCTTTGATCATATGGCAGATCTGAACCGTCTATCATGTAGAGGACCCAATGAAATCCTAAGAAACGGTGTTTCTTTGGAATTTGAGCGAGAAAAGTGGCGTGTTTCGAGGCACCGAACTTGGCTGCGAAAAAGCTTTCAATGGGCATGCATAGCTTTCCAAATCCGATTCAAATCCGATTTTCACCACTCCAGCAGCTATATAAGGAGGTTTTGGACGTGGGGAGCATTGATTTGAAGGTCTTGGGAGGAAGAACAGAGGGCTCGAGCTTGGGTTTCAACGTGGGCAGAGGAGAGAGAGAGGAACTTGGTTTTTTCTTTCCCTTTTCTTTTCCTTTTCTTTTTCTCTTTATTTATTTGGATTGAGCCCATCCATGGCAGGCTAAATCCTCCTAGCTAGGGCTAGGAGGTGAAGCTTGTAGTGAGATGAGAGATTATATGCTTTTAATTTAATTTTAATTTTTGAATTGAAGTTGGTTTTAGTTTGATTTTAATGGAAATATTTTTGGTCTTTAATGGTCTGTTGTGACTGAAATTACAATGGGTCTGCAATGCTTTGAATATTTTCTTATCCCTTTTATGTTTATGACGTTAGGACGTCCCGTTGTTCACCATAGTCTCCTGGGCATGGTTGGATGACGGTACCCTTCTTAACCTTCATACATATGATTGGTTGGTAATTAGTTTAATTCTGTTGTTTGCCATAGTCTGTGGGCATGGTTTGGTGATGGAATCCATTCTAATTCATACACCTTTCATCTCTTTGAAAACTAGATCAACGGCAGTTCAGTAATTTCTCTGATTTTTGATGCAAGCATAAATTCTCCCTGATCTCTACAAGTGGATCCTCTGAATCCCTAGTTCCTATCTCTGATTTTTTTTTTCCTAAGATTTAGACTAATTATTCTACAAGTATTCCACCATTGCTAATTGATTTAGAATTCATCTTATCCTAGTTCTAGTTCTATTTAATTTTAGATAACGTACAAGTTTCAGTCCCTTGGGATTCGACCTCGGTCTTACCGAGTTATTACTACATCACAACCCTGCACTTGGGGAGTGAACAATATGAGCAGCAATTGTTCCAGATATTTTTATCGGCTGAAACAGAGGGAATGTCTGAGATATATTTTCTCCCGACTATGTTTCCCATCTTTTGGTGTGATTCCTTAGCATCAAAACTTCTTTCGAATAAGAGTCTGATACTAGAAAATAATTGGCAAACCATGTGCAAAAAGGAATAGAAATTCTCTGTTTTTTTCATTTCTTGATGCCATTGAGTCTTTAAATCTATCTTGCTGGAAGTAGAGATATTTTGGAAATACCATTTTGTAAGAAGATGGTTCTGAAAGTCATGTTTGAGAAAGTCTTGATCAATTTGGAATTCTGGAGGAGTGACAGAGATCATATTGACATGGGAAAAACTTTGAAAATCACTCTTTGAAGGATTATAATCATCATCCTGCTTTTGATATACGGGGTGAGATATGTGGGTTAGCATAACTCTAGGGCGGCGGTCAGCAGAACTAGGAATTGATTGGTAGAAAGAGGAGGGCTTTCTTTGAGCATAAGATTGGAAAATGATGTCAACAGACCCATCATCATTGCAACAAATGTGATTAATTGCGTCGGCTGTAGTTTGAGTTGGTTCTTGGACCTCAGGAAGATGCCAAAGTCCCTTAAGGTCAACTTGATCCCATTTAATTGGACTAGGAGTGATTGTATTGTGGGATAAATTGGTGAGTAAGAGAGTAGTTAATCCTCTCATTTGGTTGTCATATGTTGTCCATGGCATGACCGTTTTCTTGAGCTTATAGTATATACAGTAAGTGACCATTGTATTTTCAACTCCTGGAAACATGTCGGGAAATTTAGTATGAATTCCTAATCTTAGGAATTTCAACAAATGTTGGTCTGTCAATGAGACAGGAAAATTTGGAAGACAACTGATGTTGGACCCTGCTGAGGTTGGCTTCTACCAGCACGATTAAGGTATCATCAAAGTTTTTGAATCTTAACCCTATTCTAGTGGGGGGTTTAATAGCGACTTGGATTAACCCAACATGCACATAATTGTACTTATGAGAATATTGGAGTGATTCTCTTTGGGTAAGTAATTGGATATCATCACGGTGACTAGAGATTAATCTAGTTTGTTCCACTGTCGTGATAATATAATCAAATTCTAAGAAATCATCATTTTGGAATGAACCTTGACGATAAATTTCATCAACAGGAACCTTTGGAATGTTCCAAAATTTTGGAGAGCTTGCTCTATGTCACTATATCGCATTTCTTCAAAAAATTTGAGGGACATAGTGTCTGAGTCTGCTTTAGAAATATTGGCAATACTGGTGTTGGCAACATCAGAAGGTCTAACTTTAGAGGAAGACCCACTGGCAGGGGCAAATTGGTTTTGGGTAGAAAACCATTTGGTAATTTTAGAAGAAACAGACTTCGTAAGAGATTGGCATGATTTCTAACTTGAAGAACTTTTGATGGATTTACCCGAAACAGATTTTCTATCAACATCCATATTTTCAAGAATTAAATAAGAAAAGTGGCTAGTCAATAATATGTTTTCCCAAAATGCATTGCCAACCAATTGTCAAGAAAGCTTCCCCTTTTTTCCTCCCAAAAGAACCAGTCACACCCGCTTTCCCCAATCCAAACACTGTTAATTCTGAGTTTGTTACAAAATTAGCTGAAATGGCTCAACAAATGCACGCTCTCCAAAGACAACACGATACCCATAAAACTGAGCATATTTTGGTATTAATCGTCATGCACCGCCTTAACTTAAGGGCTTGTTTGGTTCGTGCGATTAAATGGTATGGAGTTGTATTGGATGAAATTAACATCATTATTGCACAATGATTACATGTCTGAAAATACAATGGTATTTGGGTCATCCCTGTGTTTGGGATAAAATTCTTGCTATGGGAAAAACATTAGATTGAGCAAAAGTTTGTTTGGTGGACCATGGTAATCATAATCAACGGACCAAATTCACAAGGGATGTTGGTCACTCCTACACATATAGGAGTTTAGGTGTGATTTTACATACTTTCTAGTGGTGTGAACTACTCAGGTTTTTGATTGTAAAGATTTTTTAAGTTTGGGCTTCACTTGACTCATAGAGTGGGTGACACACTCTTGTAGGCCCCACTAGCTCCGGTGTTATATAACATCAATGTATGCTTACGATCAAATGTGTAAATAGAATACATTAAAATTATCTAAATATCCTTATCTTTGTTTCTAACTATTTTTCACATCATTCATATTGGGCCTTACTTGACATGTGCGGCCCGTCAACAGGCCAAATTAAGAGGACCATACCCAGCACAATAGCCCATTAACACCCTACCTGTTCGGTCGAATATCATACAACACATCATCCTATAAAGGCGACCCAAGTCGGAACTCGTACCCTCGTATTTCCTCAGCCCAACCCGTGCTCTCTCTCTCTCTCTCTCTCTCTCTCTCTCTCTCTCTCTCTCTCTCTCTCTCTCTGCAATCCCCTTTCCCTTCTTGCGTATATAAGAGAGAGATTCTCATTCTCGATTTCTTCCATCATCTTCAATTGTTGTTCGGATCTCTCTCTTTCTCTCTCTCGATCTCCTATTCTCTTTCTAGGGTTTCAAGAAACCAAGGAAAAGCCATCAGCTTCCCAGGCAAGTCCTTATTCAAGTTTAGGGTTTGTTTTGATGATTCTAGGGTTTTGAGCGATCGATTCTAATGCTAGATTTTTATATCATTCTTCTTCTTTTTTCTGTTTTTTTAATGTGGATCCCTGTTGTTGATATTTCTACTTGAGCATGTATGATTTTCTTTGAAATCTTGGGTTTGATTTATTTATGGGTTGCGATCCTTTCTTACTAGCTGTTTTGAGATTCACGTATGCCTGAATCGGATTTTGTGTTTTTTTCCTCTTCTTCGTTTTGTCAGAATTCTCTCTCTATAGTGCAATGGATCATGGAGTTTTATGATCTTTGGTTATTGGAAAAGAGAAAACGAAAAGCTTTGATGTCTAGGAAGAGATTGTGGTATCGAAACGAGGATTGGATTAGGGATCTTGCTGAGTCTATGGAAAAGACTAGAATTGAAGTATGGGATTTTCGTGCGCTGGTCGTGAAGTCAGCTGATGGGAAATTTCTTGTTAGATTTTCCACATGTCTGTTGTAACCATCGTTATTTAAGTTTTATGGAATTTTGTACTTAAATTAACCACACGAGAAGTATTTAATGCATGTTGTTGCGTCTATTTCTAATTTATCTTTAAATGCAAGTATGTTTTATTTCATGCGCTTCAATGGTCAAAAGCAAGAGCTGTCTCTCACATAACGAGGAATCTAGGATTCTAGATTTAACAGGTGTTTTTTAGGAAAAGGAAAGCACCATTTTTCGAGGAAAACCATGCAAATAGAAAGTAATTTCACATATTAATCTGTCTTCGTTGTGGAAACTAATTTCATTTCCATGGTTTTCTAGAGGATTCCACCGATCCAAACAGCCACTTAGAATCCAATTTGCATTCAAGTATAACATTCCGCATAAACAAAGCAAGCATGTAGAAAGAACTAGATTTGCAATCTGACCCATCTTCTAATGGAACAAGGCTAAGAACTAAAATTCAAATAACTTGAAGAAAGCCTGCATCACCAAATCATTCAATTTTCCCAAAGCTAAGAAAACGAAAAAGAAAAAAGAACCAATACATCTCAGTAACTTCTCTCAAATATAAATATAAACATAAATATATAACTAACTAAAATTTCAAAGAAATTGGAGAAACTCACATCACCATTTCTCTCTTCTGCCTGGAAAAAAAAAAAAAAAACTCCCAATAACCCAAATAAATTGAACTAACCCTACAATCGCAAATCACCAAAATCCACCCCCAAATCCCAATTAAGTCCAGAGATTCATTCGAACTGTAGAATCCCACGTCTCCAAATCACCCAAAAAAAAAAAAAATCGTAGAAAACTCACATCCTAAAACCTCCTAATAACTCCAACAAAATTCAAACAAAGTGAAGAAAACCCACATCTCCAAATCGTTTAACTTCCCCCAAAATGACCAAAACATAGAATACCCAAATCATCAAAACCTCTCAATCTTTCGGGGAAAAAAACAAAACCAAAAACCCAATTCAGAAAGGAAATTTTAAAATATCCAAACATTAGAGAGAATAAACAAGGCCCCAACACTTCAAATGGAAAGAACCCTCCAAATGCCAAAAAAATAAAAAATAATAAAATAACGCGTGGTTCTAAACATACAAGAAATGCGACGATTTCAACCAAGGATAAGGAAATTCCAATCAAGAAATGCTTTTAAAATAAAAAATAGTGACAGATATGTACATAGATATACCTGAAAAACAGCAATCGTTTGTTGCCCTTCCACAGAAAATATATAAATATAAAAAGAACTGTCTCTTCTTCTATTGGAATGAGAATAGATAAAAAGGACCAGTTCAGAAATATTGGGGTTTACAAAGGAGAAGAAAAGGGCATCTTTGAAATATTAGGGTTGTGAGAGAGAGAGAGAGAGAGAGAGAGTGGATCGAATGAGGAAAGATCTGCACCCTCAGCTTTCTAAAAATTGTAACTAGCCCCCTTTTTGTTTCGATTATTGCAATTCCCCCCGCAGTCAATTTCTATTAGAACCATCTCACCTTCTCCCAAGGTAAGTAATTTGAAGCGTGTGGGCCTATGATAAGGCCTGTATATCATCCAACCGTTCAACGTGATCACTCACCGTTAAAGCGGAAACCCAAAAAAAAAAATGCTAATTCAACAATTTGGTGGCCCACCTCTAAATTTTGGAGGGCCTATGATGTATCTATCTATCCACTCTATCTACCCCTCTTCTAAGCTAATTTTAAGACACTTGCTCAAGAATGAGGCTCATTTAAACAATTCGAAATAGGAATAGTAAGCTTGAGTTACATCAAAATCCATAAAGTATTAAATGTAAGAGTAATCTAATTTATGGTGTGGTCCACTTGAGCGTTGAATTTACCCCATTTGGATTCATGCCTTAAAATGATCTTACGAGAAGGCTGGACTTAGTGGATAAACAGATACATCACAGTGGGCCCCTCTACAGCTCTGCCTGGACGGGCAGGATGCAATCCCCGTCCCATTTATACGTAACGGCGGACCCACATGCGTGAAAAAACTCCTCGAGGCTTTTTGGTCATTTGGTGCAGATTCCTCCGCGATCTTTATTCGAAGGGAAGTAATTGCAATAATCTAAATCAGAGACAGGTGTCTGCGATTATCCTTTTTGCCATTACGGGGAATTGTTTGATACTCTGTTAGCGTGTGATGCCTGATGTGCAGGTACTCATAAATGATACATATGGATGAAAATTAAATAATGTTAAGCCCTTGAATCCGATTTAACTAAAGCCGAAAAGTATGACTCTTGACTCGTGGACACTTGTTTGATTAAATAGTAACTAAAGCCGAAAAGGATGACTATTGATTCGTGGACACTTGTTTGATTAAATAGTACCGTTGGGTTCTTTACATCTCAACCGTCCGATAAATACACAACCTATTATACATAAATAAGTGCAGAATGCGGTTCATGGGACGTATAGAACGTTGCCTGTTGTTTGTACTTGCTGGTATGACACGTGTACAAATGATCGGCTCCTCCTTGCCAATACATCACAAGAATACCTGATGTGCCACTTTGTACTCATGGACGTGGATTGCGTCCTACCCACCGCCCTAATCCGTCTGGATAGGATTCCATGGGCTCACCATGATGTAAGTGTTTAATTCACGTTGTTCATAATTTTTCTCATGTAATTTTAAGACATCATCTAAAAAATGAGAAAAATTTAGGTACTAAGTGGATCACAAGGTGGGGATTGAACTTCCGCCAGCGTGGGATCAAGTTGGTATATCTGTTTTCACTTTATCCATGTCTGCATGACCTTATGAATATGTAAGGATGCACATCGAGTCAAACTGAATTGAGTTGGCCTCGGCTCGACTCGACTTGACCACTAGTTAACTTCAACGCAAACTCGGCTCGGCTCAATCCTCAAGCTTGATTGGCCAGCTCAGCTCAGCTCAATTTAATCAGCAGCTTGGATTGATTCAAGCCAAAATTAAGCTAAGTTCACATGTGCAACATTTTCATAAACATTCGAACTGCACCTTCAAAAGTTTACAGTGTGTAAAATAACAACAATAGTTTATAGATATTTTGTCAAACACCTTTCTAAGCAACATAATATCAAGAAAAAAATGATATTTGTTTCATTCACATACCTTCCTTGCCACCAAACACACTTCGTTGAGTTATTTCTTCAAATATTTTGTGAGCAACATCAATATCAAAGTAACCGAGTTGAATTAGTTGATTTAAGCTGGGTTAGATCCGAGTCAAGTTGAGCTGGGGCACCCAACTCGGCTCAAACTCATTTTTGAGCTCAAAAAATCAGTTCAACTTCGCTCAAATTAAGCTTTGAACTGAGTCAAATCAAGCTTATTTGAGTTAAGTCGAGCGAGCTAAGCAAGCTAGCTCGGCTCATGTACACCCCTATGAATAGGTTGGATGGTAAAAAAAATCATGGTGGCCCTTAAAAAGGTTTCAACAATGGGTGTCATTATCACCACAGCTTTCTTTGGTGTGGTCCACTAGAACTGTAAACCTACTTTATTTTTATAATCATACCTTAAAATGATATGAGAAAAGCAAAGAACGGCATGAATAAAACACTTACATCATACTGGCCCCACATAGCAAGCGATGAACGGCGTGAATAAAACACTTACATCACAGTGGCCCCACATAGCCCCGCCCAGACAATAAACGGCGACTCATGAGGCCGTTGATCATATGAAACCTAATATGGATAGGGTATTTCCAAATTTCTCCATAACTAGAGATTAACTAGTCTTGGATCCATCGGCTTTCTCTAATTAGATAGTCAGCAACGGTACACAAGCAAGAGGAAATATTTGATGATCACTATCTTTCAGTGTTGAAGATTTTTATATCATATCATATCATATCTGAGGTAAACCCATTAGATCAAAGGCCTGGCTCAATAAACCATGAGCCTCACTGGTAACAAATAGGTGCACCAAAACACGACTAAATATTTAGTGCGTGCCTCTTCAGAGTTCAATCCCTACCATTGAGAAGAGGTAAGATCAGAACCGTACTCCCAGACGTGTTTGACATCAGGGATGTCCTTTAGGTGGGCCTCTTAGGGCATGTGACTTGGCCCAAAAGCCAGGTCTGTCTACGAATCAAGTCGGGTACATTTGTGTGTTGAATGTGGTCCGTTAATCGATTTTATTTTTTTTATTATTTTTTACTTCCATTTTTTTTTCATTTGCTTTCTCGCAGTCAAAATCCACATCATAAGAGGGCCGGGAACGTGGATTTAGTGAGGCTGGGGAAAAACAAGACTCTATGAAGCTGTGACCGCAGCGCCACCTTGATGTTTATGGTGTACATCTATGCCGTTCATCTGTTTTGCCAGCTCATTTTTAAGAATACAAAAAAAATATGAAGCCAATCAAAATCTCAGGTGGACCACACCACAAGAAACACTGCTGAATGAACGCTTACCATTAAAATCTTCCCGGTGCCCGCCCACAGTAATTTTTATTTTCCATCCAACCCGTTGATAAGTTCCCAGAGTGCCAGCGCTTGCCTACTTGTGTCCTAAACTTGGCCTGAGTAACTGCTCAGAATTGAAATCTAGGCAAAGTGTCTGGCCAGACCGGGCCCAATCCAATAATGATGGGCCTCTCCCGGCCCAGTCCAACCATCAAGTGAACTTCATTTTTCTAAAATATGGATGGTCATGAAATATTTGTTGGATCAGGCTCATGTTTGAACAATCCAAACCCATGCATGCATGTGATGGATCTCGTAGTAGATGAATGAGCTTGGGCCAACTCCAAGTGAGCCCCATCCAGAACCATTGCAACCACGATCTAGGACCACCCATTGCTGCTATTGAACAATGGCCATCAGCTAGTAGGATCCACTAGATGGACAGTCCTACCTCGTATGGGTGTGGGGTATTCAACAGCGAATTCCCGTGTCTAATCCACGGGCACCAAATGCAAAACCTTGCAGATGGGATGGTCTGGATCATCCTGTAATAGCATTTTTTATTTTTTATTTCATCCTATCGGAGCATTTTTTGGGCCCATCGCTGGTATTGGGGAAAATTAAAGGTTTCAAGTCACTCATTGAGTTAACCCCAACCCGGGTGAGTCGCCACTCAACCAAGTTGTGATTGCAGTGTATAAGCCCACAATCTATTGTCATAACAACCTATGCATGAGGGCTGGTTTTGATCTAAAAGGGCCCCACATGTTGATCCAGTGGTCCAGCCAAAGTGGGGACCCTCCTGCGTCAAGCCATGGATGGTGAGCCCACACACTCCTACATGGTCATAAAATTAGAATTGGGCGCGCGCATGTGATTTGGACAAAGTACACACATTATGTGTAATAAACTAATCTAACATATATGATATTGTAGACACCTAACCATGGGCCGTTAAGCTGATTCGGATTGGATGGAAATTTCAAACCCTAAACATTATTCCAAAACTTAAATCATGATCCAACATCTAAACCTTAATTCACACCAAATCCTAGAAACCAATCCTAAAACCTAGTTAACCTAGTCACATAAGTCCAACAAAAACCTAGTCTAACACCTGAATCTTAGGAAAAATATAACCGGTCAAGAAAATTTGTTGAGTTAACTCGCATGGTCAACCCACATGGCCTACCCAATCAACTCATCTTGTCAAGGAAAGTCCATAAACCCATTTTAGCACAAAAATGAAAAAATGGGGAAATAACATAGCACCCATGCCCACCTAAACCTCCCCACATATGTAGGAGGAGCCTCCCTCCGAAGTTGAACCACCGTCAAATGACAAGCGGCTCCTAGGATACTGCTTGCCATGTGGCACATGTCCTACTTGGGCCAACTTCTCACTCGTGTGCAACTAACATCTTTTAAAATATCATACATGTGTAGAGTTTTAAAGTTATCCCGATGCCCCATCATTGAGCTAAAATTACGCCTTATGTCATTGAATCGAACCCATGAGATATTGTTGTATGGCAATCTCAAATCCAAGCCATCCATGACTTTTTCAACCCTAAGATTTGCATGAATTACCCAAAAAAAAAACAAGATGGGGGGCTATAAATACCGCCTTTTTCTTTACATCTCAAGCATCTTCTCTCATTTACAAATCCTTAAGAAGTGCCTTGAGCCTTTAACTTAGCCACTTCATCCCTCCACCAAGGAGAGGAAAAAACCATAAGAAACAGTCTACCCCAAGTCAAGTTTAGTTTAGTCCAACTTACAGCCACTTGAGCCATCAATATCCTAATCACAAGCCTCTCAATCCAACCCTTGCGACACTATCATTCATATAGCCATCAATCTTCAATCAATCTTCGTCTCCTCCAAGCACTTGCACTATACAACATCTATCTCATCCATTCAACACATTTTGCACCAAATTGGCTCGAGAGTATACTCTACGGCTTGCCGATATAATTGGATCGTGTCCATCAGAGACCCTGCCAATTATTTCATATTTTATCACAAGCATTACATTTAGTACATACCATACATCGTTTGTGTATGAGAACCAAATCCTGACCCTCAAGAATAGTCAAATCCTATAAAGTAAATAAATACACTTGTACGAGCATAGTATGTGCTTAATATCTTGCCTCTTTGTAATTGCAGTCCCTTGCTCAAAATCTTTGATTGCAAATCAAAGAGTCATCTTATGATTGAGAATCTTCTAATCTTCTCTCCTAGTATTTGGTCAAATATAATACACTCTTAATCATCTATCAAAGCCCTTGAAGGAAACAACCCATGGAAGCAAGCCGATGTCATCCATGTTCCAGTATCCACATAATGGCAACTCTGCTAGGGAAGTGTTAGCCACACCGGTTGTGAGCTAACTCGAGAAATATAATCTCATTAGTTCCTGAAGGTTATCAGTTTTTGAACATTTACATATGCATCCATTTCAAAGAAAAACAAAAATAAATTCATCAAAAAAATTCAAAATTCCAAAACCATTAGGCCACTACGAGTTATGTTCCCTAAAAAAACCCTCATTCTATAGCATAACTTGGACTTAAATCTCGAGTAGCCATGGCTAACCACGAGGAAGATGTTCAACCCTTCCATGCTCTTAACCTTACGAAAGCCCAACCTATACGACTGCAATAGCCAGAAGTCGCGCCAATTACCTACAACCAAGAATTGTCATTAAGAGTGAAGGCAATGTAGAAAATGTTCATGCAATTCATGCAAGCGCAAGACAACCCGAGTCAACAACAACTAATTCAAAGATTCTTTTAAGCTTCTAGTTCCAATCAACCACAACCATCAAAATCCACACAAGATTACTAACACCAGTTAGCATAACCCCCAACCATGGGCCATTTTTTTCAATACCCTCCCACAATGGGAGACAATTTCAAAGCAATCCCACAGCCCATATCTCAAGTTAAACCAATGTCACATCTAAGGTTTCAAGTCAGTTTCCAACCGATTTTGCAGGTTGGATCTCCAGTCAATTTCAAGCACATCCCTAGACTAATGATTTGAATTCAATCCAACCAATGCAAGTGACTAGAGGTCCTAACCTGAATCATGTATTCATAGCATACTCACACTCCTGTGTGGGTTAAGGTTGAAAGCACACCAACATCAAGTTGGCTCCTTGACGATGATATTGTCTATCCTTATCCAAATCAGTCACCTCACATAAGATGATCGTATATCTCATGAATGAACGTTTATAAGCGTGTTATATGTACCTGTGCCAATCATGGTCTATGCAAGGTACTGAGATTCATAGATCACAACTCTTCTCGGTTAAATACTGCAGTGTTTAATCTCTAATTTTTAAGGACTATTAGAGAACTCTATAACGCTTCGAAAATCGACACCTAAGTACAGAGACCCCGATCCCAAGTTTCGGAGTGTTAACCCAATGTAATGCCTCAAACTTTTCGATACTCGAGCATCGGAATTCCTCGAGCGTTACCCTAAACTTCAACATGATGGATACAGGCGTTCATTCCTTTAGATGAGTAGATAAACAACACCTTATCCATGAGAATTTAGACGTAAGTTCTTTTGTAAAGACAGCTTAGAAAAGTGAATATAACCAGGTGGAGCCACTACATTTTACAAAACTCTTGTATCCACATCAATTACAAAATTGCCATTAACATTAAACCCGTGATTTTAAAACCACCTGGATTCCATAATCCATTTGACCTAAAACATTACGCCAAGCCTTTGTATCACAAGTTAGCCATACACGTTGGATTTCAACGCCTGGATCACTGTAAAAATAATCCAACAGATAGATTATACATTAACCAATGATTTGAGGCTCGCCTGAGGTATAGATACACTTTAATATTGGGCTCAAATTAGATGGGAAAACAAGTGGATGGTGTAGATTGCCTAGATACATCACAACAGACCCAACTTAGTTTTGTGTGTGTACACAACACACTACAGCCGCGCCACACTGAATGGGGAGCACGGTCAAACCAAGCTCGACCCGTGCTCCTCATGCAAAGGCAGAGAATCCTCTCGCCGGTAGGATTCCCATGCGGGAAACAGAGATCTGCGGCTTATCAAAAGAACATCATCCTGGGTCTGAAGATCAAATCCAGACCGTCCATTGAGCATTAATGGACCGCCTGATCTAAGCCTTGTAGAAAAGTGGGTGCAAAATAGTAAGATGGGCTGTAAATTGTTCAAACGGGAGATAGACGGTGCCAGGAAAGATGTGGCATATCCCCACAGATCCGATCCAAACCATGATCTCTGGGGCCGAAGTTCCAAGGGGAACCTGATGGAAGGAGTGGATTTATCCAGAAATCTGGGAATATGGCCCCACAGGTATCACCGTAATCGGTGATACGTACACAACGAGCGCCCGCGAGATCCGGGCGATCCGGCACGAAGTACATCAAATTCGGACGTAAGGGACATGATTCGGACCGTCTAAATCCATGATACATGGGTCTCGACCCTGTCCAAGAAGTCGGATCGGAAGGACGGAGTGATTAGTTAGCCCCGATCCTGTCCAACGCGGGTCAGCTTCCAAGAATTTTCGCACAAAAAACAGGGACTACATAAGGGATTTCTAGAATTTTCTCTGCGCAAACAGGATCGATGGCAACCGACCTAGCACCCTCTCAAACGCTATAAAAAGCCCTCACCCGGTACCCAAAAGAAACAGCTAGAGGAGAGAGATAGAGAGAGAGAGAGAGAGAGAGAGAGAGAGAAACAAGAGAGAAGAAAGGGAAAGAAAGAAAGAAGGAAGAAAAGGAAGAAGGAGGGATGCTGGATATCGGTCAGGCTCGCCAAACGCCAGCATCCATTCAGGTTAGATTGACACGTAAACTTCATTCCTCCTCCTTTTCCCTACAACCCTCTTTGAAACCTCTTCACTTGTAGAAAATCCCACCAAAATAAGATCAAGAAGACTAAGGGAGGAGCACCCAAATCCCCAAAACTTAGGTATAGATAAGCTTAATTTAGAAGACTCTAAATCTGTTTTAATTGAATTCAAAACAGGTGGAGCACAGTTAGTCCTAAAGCTACCCGAATAATTACAACTTAAAAAGACACCCGAACAAGGTGATGGTTTTATCCTTTAAGCTTACACTAATTTAAGTTACTATATTTATCTTGTCTTTCCATGCCTTTTATGATATGAATTATTTTGCCTTTTCATATTTTTGATGTTGAGAGTTATCATGCCTTTTCATACCTTTAATGATGTAATTTATCATGCCTTCCATGTTTATATTTTTTTGAGAATTATCCTATCAATTGATTTCATTATTATCATTACAATTATTGGCCTTTGGGGTTTACGACATGATGTCAAATATATGGGATTTCTCTGAATTTATGTGAGGTCATGGATACAAGCTTTGCCCCTGCCTCGTCTTTTTATTTGAGTTGGTCATTGTCACTCTCTTTGTTATTGAGTTTACCATTGTCACTCTTCTCTTGTTATATCGGTCATTGTCACTTTTGTTGAGTTGACCATTGTCACTCTTCTCTTTATTATGTTGGTCTTGTGCCGTCTATCTTTACAGCTTGAGCATATGTTTTACTATTCTAGGACCTCCACAATTTAGTTTATATTATTCATGATTAAGATTCAGTTATATGTTTATCTTTGTAAGTGTAAGTGATGTGTAAGATGTATAACAGTTGGTGATTCAAATATTCTATCATGGACGTAATGCACTTTGGGTAGAGACCCTATTGGGACACGCAAGTCCTTAAGCCTTCGGGTAGTGGTGCACAAATCGATGCGTGTAAGTCACAATAGCGTCACATCACCCCAGGATTGAATGTCACAAATAGGCGCTCCATGAACAAGTCATATGACGTAAATCACCTAGCTCATGTTGTTATGCGCTCTAAGCTCCCCTTGTAAATCCACGGTAGCGTTAGTCATGCCGGCGAATATCCACAGTTATGGGATGTGAGTCGAGCCGGTTATCTATAAATCATATTCCACATTATGATAATCACTACGTATGATGAGCCCCACATACTTTGCTAGGCATGCATCTCATATAGGTTGTTTGCGCATGCTGATACCCTCGTGTTAGTGGAGGACGGGACGTATCAGACTCTTACTTTACCTATTATGAATCGATTGAATTATTGTTAATCTTGAAGGATAATTTTTACTATGAGTAGGGCATTGACCCTCTCCCAACCGTAGATGATGAAGGTGACGAACAAATTGAAGAACCAAAGGATCACTATCCTGAGGAAGAACGTGCTACATAACTTAGAACAATTAAGACTTAGTTTTATTTACAGTTTGGATGCTACCCGATTTTTTTGTTTTATCATCAAACTCCTATTGTGAGAATCTTTAATAATTTGTTTAATTACTTTTGGAACGAGAACTACAGTTAATTTCATTCTTATGGCGGATTTCCATCACAAGTATAAATGGATGTAATATTAATGGGAGAAGTCTCAAGGCAAGTCCTCAAGACGAGTCTCGCTTTGCTTCATTAATATACGGATTTCTCAGGCACGAGTATAAACTCTGGCCATGAAATTTCAGGATATTATACCCAATGAGAATGCACATGTGACCTCATTCAAATTTATATTCATTCTACACACGGATAATTAGAGTAACGCAATTCACTTAGTGAATCCAAAGCGAGATAGAGATGATGAAAAATTCAGAAATATATAGCTAACAGTCAAATTTATAATTATAATAGTGGTGATCACCCAAAATAGAGATTATACAAGCCATAATATACATACCCAAGACAGTTAAAGTGTAAAGTTTTCAATTTTCATTTAATCCTCTAAAACATAACAGCGGTGGCACAAGCCAATCCAAGCCTACCCGTCTAAGGTTTCACTAGTGGCTGCATGAATAATATTCACTAGTTGGTGTTTTAAAACAGTCCCCGGCGGGAATGAGTATCTAACTCAATGGTTCCATGAAACGGTCCACCCAAGGACCCAATATTATCTGCTTTGCCCGGAGGGCTCACGACTCTGTTCTCTAGGTTTCCCCCAAAACGCCTTATATCCTTAAGGTTAAAACCCTACATATAACCATCACAACTTTCTACGACTCTTCCGATGTGAGACAAGTTCAACCCTCACTGCGTACACAGTAGTCTGCCAGCACAGTAGCCTGCTAACCACTAGTAGCTCGCCCAGACCCTTTAGGCCCTGCCCACATCAGCGTCCGCCCACGTGTGCCCGCCTACCTTCTGCTGAACAGGAACAAATCCATGAGGGTTGTTGGGTTGATATGGGAGGGACCACAGGAGCACTGGGTCTAGGCGAGCTACCAGTCGATCGGGACCCAAAGCGGATAATATTGTACCTTAATTGGTATGAGGCATCCTGTGGATGATGTAGCCCTGAGCTTTTGTTGAACAGGAATAAAATCGCGAGGGTTGGCTGGGCTGATGTGGGCGGGACCACCGGAGCACCGGGTCTGGGTGAGCTACCAGTCAATTGGGACCCAAAGCGGGCAATATTATACCTTAATTGGTATGAGGCCTCCTGTGAGTGATGTGACCCTGAGCTTCCGCTAAACAGGAACAAATCCATGAGGGTTGGCTGGGCTGATGTGAGCGGGACCACGGGAGCATTGGGTCTAGGCGAGCTACCAGTCAATCGGGACCCAAAGCGGACAATTATGAAATGACCCACCGAAGGACACAATATTGTCTACTTTGCCCAGAGGGCTCACGGCTTTATTCTCTTGGTTGCTCGCAAAACGTGTTGTATCCTTAAGGTTAGAACCCCACATATAACTATCACAACTTCTTACAACTCTTTCGATGTGAGGCAAGTTCAACTCCCACTGCGTACACAGTAGTCTGCCAGCACAGTAGCCTGTCAACTACTAGCAGCTCGCCTAGACCCTTTAGGCCCCGTCTACATCAGTGTCCGCCCACATGTGCAATAGTGACGGGGCGTCACAATATCCCTCATCGAAGGCAGAGCCGTCATGGGCTTTAATACCATATGAAACGACCCACCCAAGGACACAATATTGTACGCTTTGCATAAAGGGCTCACGGTTTTATTCTCGGGATTGTGACGCCCCGTCATTGTTGTACATGTGGGCGGACACACATGCGCAGACTTGATGTGGGCAAGGCCTGAAGGGTTTGGGAAAGCTACTGTGTACGCAGTGGGGGTTGAACTTGTCCTATATCGGACGAGTTGTAAGAAGTTGTGATGGTTATATGTGGGATTCTAACCTTATGGATACAACGCGTTTTGGGGGCAACCCTGAGAACAAAGCCGTGAGCCCTCTGGGCAAAGCGGACAATATTGTGCCCTTGGGTGGGTCGTTTCATTTCATTAGTTATAAGTTACACATGTTATCAATTTAATTAACGTAATTAATGATAAAAATAAAATTAAACATTTCGCACATACTCTTGTTAAATACATGAGGGTGATTATAAAATGATGTATGCACCTCACAAGCGACTTCAACGCCTATTTCACAAATGCTAACACTCCCTCATCATGCAACTTTAATATTAAATCGCTACATGTAAGCCTCGTATCTTAGACCGTACCGTTCCATAGACTTCCGCGGTCTTACCGGTCGAATTCCGATAACCTTCGACCCTTAACCAATATTTGCGTGCGACCCTGATAAGTATGCCGTCAACCCGTATCGACTCAACCCAAGACCTTTACTATAGCGACTGCGCCGAGGCGATACCCTGGTCAATGGATGTGGACAAACGTTCGGTGCGAAGAAAACGCCGCGCGTTGTGAAACCGAAGAGAATCTCTACGAGGTGTCACATCAATCCCATCAATCCATCAATCCATCACATATCAAGTACATGTCAAGTACATGTCAAGTACACATCGCCTTTCACCCATTCCCAAGCAACTACAAAAGTCAAGAATCTCTTACAAGCCCATACCTCTCTTACACCAAAAGCCCTCAAAGTCAAAAAGTTCTTACATCACCCATGCTTTTCTTATACAAATGGTCATAAAAGTCAAGATTTTCTTACACCCATCACTCACCACATCCATCACCCATCTCTCTCTCCCTTTACAACTCTCTCTCTCTTTCTCATTTTCAAACTCAAAAAAATCTAAGAAGAGAAATCCCATACGTATGAGAATTCTCCAAGCCTCTCCCTCTCTTTCAAAACTTCAAGTGTGACCCACTTTCCTACCCCATGATCTCTCATCCTAACCATCCATTCCCCATCTCCTCCATTGGAATCAAAGCTAAGGTGCTAAGGAACTCATAGGAGCAAGAAGATCGAACGGTGGGTGCTCCTCTAGATGTAAAAAAATCTGATTTCTATATCCTAGATATTTTCTTTCTTTCACGAGGGAAGTGTAGGACCCACCAATCAATGGTGAAGATCCCACACAATCCCATAGTTGTGGCCTAATGGCCTACCTTATGCATGCATGATCCATGCATGGGGCCTTTCTCTATGGGCCCCATCATGGTAGTTTTATTTCATATCATATGATGTTTGGGTCATTAAGACCTTATAACCATGGTGGGGATAGCATCCTCACCATGCATTTTAATTATACGTCATGCATGTGTAAGATCCATGTTGTAAATGTAAATCTAGGTATGATGTGCGGGTGTGAATGATCTTGCGAGGGCTCAATAGTGGCGGAGCCCCTTTCCCTATGGCTGGATTGTCCTTTTATCTCTCTTTTTTCTCATTTTATTTCCTGATGTGTGTGGCCCATTAATATATTTCTCTTTTTATTTAACTTATATAATAAATTTTATCTAAGTACATGTTGTTGTCCAGAATTTTTTGGACAGTTTCTAATTGTTTTTAGACCAGATTTTGGGACTGTTTGGGGGACTATTCATACCTATTAAATATACTTTTCTAAAAGGTGAGGATCTCATCTTAATGTTTTCCAAATTTCAGTCCCAACTGACCTTCATTGGGGTCCCAAAGGTGTGGTCCAAGTGAGGTGTACAGTCTGAATTTTCTGCACTGTTCCAGCAACATTCCACCATGGACAGTTGAATTTTTGAAATTTATTAAAATACCTATGAGTGTTTAAAAATTATAAAAATTTTCAGGGGGGTGACCTACTTATGTTAGGACCCACCTACAAAATTTTGGGGCCAATGGACGCCTATACACACCATGGTGATGGCGGGACCAGCCCATTATAATATGGTGTCCAGATCAGTCCGATTTTCAGGACAGATTGCTTTATGTAAATGAATTAAAATATTTGCAGATGTCCAAAAATTCTGAAATTTTTTAGGAGTATGTTCCACTTATGTTAGAACCCACCTACCAAATTTCAGGGCCAATGGACCCCTGTACACATCGTGGTAAAGGCCGGACTGGCCCACCACTTTGAGACGTCCAGGTCTGTCCGATTTTTCTGGACAATATATTTTTTTAAATTAATTAAAATACTTAGAGATATCAAAAAATTATGAAATTTTGTGGGGGTGTGGCCCACCTATGGAAGTATCACTTTGTAAAATTTTAGCCTCAAGTGACCCCGTTTGGTTATCCAAAAGAATGGGCCAAGATGGTTAGACTCCCAGATTTTTTCTGCTGTGCAGTCCAGCAATATGCCTTGATAAAAAAAAACCATAATTCAAAAATATTTCTTCTGATGGTGGGCCACCTTTTTGAATTTTCTCTCATTGTATGCATGATGAAGGACCTTGGCCCTCAATTTTAAGAGTTTTAGAGGCCTTGGACCTACTCAATGGAGTGCCCAAATTTAGGACACAGACATGTTATAACTATGCTTACCTTGGGCTGAAATTTTGAGGAGTGGGGCCCACCATATTATAAAGATCTTAGAGAAAATGATTTATACCTTTAGTTCCTTAAATGTTGGGCTTAATGAATGCACTTTTGAGGCCTACCACAATTAAATTTAATTGGGTCCATGAATGTAGCTAGTTGTTGAACTATTTAAGGCCCATAGAGTGGACCCATTTGATGTGTTCCAAGGCCCATGGGATTAGGCCCATTTGATGTAATTTTAGGCCCATAGAGTGGACCCATTTGATGTGTTCCAAGGTCCATGGGATTGGACCCATTTGATGTATTTTAAAGCCCATGGGATTAGGCCCATTTGATATGTATAAGGCCCATGGGTCGAGAACCATTTGATGCAATCTAAGGCCCACGGGTTATGACCCATTGCAATGCACATAAGGCCCATTGGTGCGGCCCATTGATATGGCCCATTTGATGAGTAAAAGGCCCATATGACATGACTCATTTGATGTATTTAAGGCCCAATGGGGTGTACCTAAGGTCCATTGCAATTTGTGATCCCAACCTGGTTTACGTAATGTTATTCACTACGGGCTACACCTTGGGAGCAATGTTGGTTTGACGTCCATACTGCGAGTATAATGTTGGTTAAATGTCCACATTGCAACTCTCCCTAGGGCCCATTGGTAGGCCCGTACTTGTTGTATGCAAGCCGTCTAGGCCAGCTGCGTTGTAAGGATAGGGCATTACTTTATAACATGCTTAGTATAACTCCATGACGCACAGCCCATTTGTATCGGTCCATTCGATCGGCCTGCTCGTATCAGCCATTTGATTGATTTAGTCCATATGATTGATTAGGCCCATCTTGATATATTTGTGGCCTGTTGCTAAGGCCATATATGAGGACCGTTGTTGAGGCCCACCTTGATGTGTATGAGGCCCGTTATTGAGGCCCACCTTGATGTGTATGAGGCCCGTTGTTGAGGCCCACCTTGATGTGTATAAGGCCCGTTGTTGAGGCGCACCTTAAATATATATGAGGCCCATGTTGCAAGGCCCATTGTGATGTATGCAAGGCCCATGGGTCATGGGCCATTGAAATGTATGTAAGACCCAATTGGTGCGGCCTATTCGATATATTTATGGGGTCCATGTCATTAGGCCCATCCTGTTGTATTGGTGACTCGTGCATTGAGGCTCACCCGTGGTATATATTTGAGGCCCATGTGTAGGCCTCACCTATTGTGTATTTAAAGCCCATAGGTTGTGGACATAGTGATGTCTATTAGGCCTATGTGATGTAGCCCATACTGATGTGTATTAGACCCAGGATGTGACTCACCTACGAAGTATATTTGAGGCCCATTGTGATATATCTGAGGCCGATGGTGTGACCCATCCAGATGTATTTAAGGCCTATGGGCAAGGCCCATTGTTATATGTGTTAGGCCCATGACCAGGGCCCACCTGTTTCATATATTTGCCCCTTATGTGAGGTCATGTGCCCATTATATATTTGATTCTATGTGGGTCATTCCTTGGGGGCAATGTTGGTTAAAAGTCCACATTGTCGACGCCGGTTATTGATACCGTTTATGAGTATGTGGCATCATAACATCATAATACATGCCCATTCGCATCATCTGCATGTTTGTTATGAGATGTGATTGACTATTGCATATGTCATTGGGCAGGATGATGTGAGACTCCCTGATAGGTGGAGATTATCTCACATGAGCGCATGACATGCGCAGGATTGATGCATGATTGGATTGCATGACTCATGCATCTTGCATTGTATTGTGATTACTGTACGCCCTAGTGACATCAGGGCCATAGCCTCCACAGGCATATCGTGGATGGCCAGATGGGACACCGAAAATCTGTTCGAGCATCGGGCCGCCATAGATGGCCCTGGGTGAAAATTCCTAAATATCCTCTTGGTTCCAGATGATGCCCCAACGTCTAGACCGAGTGGGTAGATGAGCGTTGAGTGCCGATTACCAAATGGTTGCGCTCTCCACTGTGTCGTGGTCGGTTGGAAGGGGGTGCGGCCTTACCCGCCTGAGGGAGTAGGCATGGCTATCGGCGAGCCGGGTAGGTATTGACAGACTACTGACAGGCGGATAGTGAGGTCTTTTTCACTTACCCAGTTGTACGCTTGATTGGGGCGGCAGGTGGTGTGAAGTGTCATGGACCCCGGTAATTTTTCCAGAGAGGAACCGTACTGATATGAGGACTGATATGATATTATGACACCCCGTCACTTTTGTGCATGTGGGCGGGCGCACGTGGATGGACGCTGATGTAGGCGGGTGTGATGTGGGAGGGACTGAGGCCTGGGCAAGCTACCACATTGGGCGAGCTACCAGCGGTTGGTGGGCTACTGTGCTGACAGACTACTGAGTAGGAGTTGCATACTCATTCATTCATCCATTCACTATTCACTCAGGCTGGTGGTGCGTAACTAATTGTTGTGTATCTTCGTTATGGAAAGGATTTCGGTTGGGCGCGCGACTAACCTGAGATCAGAAGTTTACCACATTGAGTCAAACTATCCAAATTTAGGTATGAGACTGGTTTGGATAGAGGTTCCTTGTGGTGGACCCCGTAGCCTGCGATACTACGTACTATCATCCCGACATCACACTCCAGCATGGCCATTCCATTAGCACCATATACTGCATATTCCATTACATCTTCGGCGTGTGGCATTGTGGGTTATTATGTTTCTGTATTCCTGTGACTTAGATGAGAGTGATGATATTTGTTAGCTCTTTCGAATTGTGTATTACATTATATCCTTGTCATTTGACATTTGATTATCTTTGACTCATCATTTGCATAGCTGTCTTATATTGCGTATTCGGATATTGATTAACTTATGGACTTATTCATACTTCCGCTTATTCTATTATCGCATGATTATAATCTTATCAGTATTTCTATTTACACTAATAATTCCTGCTCTTACCAGTGTTTCAGCTTATTCAGTCATTGTATGGTTTATGGATTAATAGTTTTCCGGTATTGTATGATTATGATATTGTATTGAATACTTTGCACTTATCTCGTGCACACACTTACACCACCCTCTAAGCTTTCTATAAGCTTATGCACGATAGATGCGTACAGGTGATGTTAGGTTGCAGCAGCATTGAGCTTGGAGCGTGCAGCTGTTTTCTGGAGCTTTGATTTTGACATATATATATTTTCCTTTCAGCATTGTATTCAAATGATTATATTAGTGGATATGTGATGATGATGTTGCCTTTATAATTTAGGTAAATTTGTGGTTATGCTTATTACTAGTTAAATGTATATATAAAAAAAAAATCCTCCTTGTAGGATCCCAAGATCAAAAATCTGGTATATGAATGCTAGGAGCCGAGAATGGGGTACTACGGAGGCTGTCGGCACCGGATTCGGCGATCGAGATTCCTGTGAATCTGATTTTCGACTTTGGAGCGTGACACTACATCCTATCTAATGCAATGTGATTGGTACGTATGTTAGTCGAATAGTTATTAAGTTCTATTCATGCAGCATTTTAACGAAGCTAGGATACCAATGTCATATCATTAGTACTTATTCAAATTACATGGCTTATTGTGGCATGTAGCGACTCCTCACCAGTGTCCCCTGATCTAAATTTAGGGTCACCCATTTATCTCACGAATCAATGATTTCAAAGGTACGACATAATACATAAATATATGAGGATCAACCCGATATAGGTTGTCACTCAAACCAAGTATGACCACTCAGATATGGGGTACAAGCTTGTCACATAAAACCAAATTACCATGAAGGAATGAGCTCGTCACTCAGTTTTATTCATGCCCAGGTCATTCGAACGGTATTCTAACATGGAACCATCGATTAAATGATTTAACGGGGTCATTCGAATAATGATCTATCACTTCCATTAGTGTTCATTAGTTAATACGGAGAGACTTGTCACCCCGACGTAAGCTAACATCTAGGACACGGTGTCCCATACCACCATGCCCCGACTCATGAGTCTTAGTAGGATCGTACTGCACTAACAGTTATAAATGAACTCATCTACTAGGAGCGAGGTATCTTAGATTCAATTTGGTCGTGTTATACATTGTGAACATATATGATCAGTCAACTACTGGACTAATTCGATTAACCTGGGAGAACCTCAACGTAACTAGTGTTAAGGGTCAAATATTGCATATCAGACCCCAGTTATTGCATGAATTTACAAGCATGATACCGTTTAATGGCCTGATTTAATCGTGTTTGTGATGCAAAGTGTATTTTCGAGCATGGATTGAAAAATGAAACTTAAAGCAAGAAATTAACACTCCAATGACACTAAAGGCAAGGGACGAACTCCAGGGGACCAAGATCGATAGAATTACACGCCAGAGATTCGAGAAAATCAAGAAACTAAAGCTCAAGTGGCCTAAAATTCATCCAGAATGCAAGATAACGGGGTTCCCACCATCCGTTTGGCTCGAAACTTCATACATAGCCTAAAGATCATAAATTAATCGTACACATCAAATTTCATCCGTTTGACCCCTTTGGAAGTGGCCCAACGGCTAGATCAGTGTAACACCCTGGGTTTTCAGGGGCCGTGTAAGAACTCGGCTCCTAAATTCCCAGGTGTCATGGGTGCCCTAATGGGCTTTATATATTGATTACATTTGGATGATCTCATAAACAATAAAGGATTTAACAAGGCATGAAATATAAATATATCATAAAGCAGTATCAATTGCTACTAAATTAAAAATACACAAACGACGAATTTAAAATCATCTAAATAGGGAACTAGTCCCACCCATACATGACCCAAGGTGACTAGGGCCCTGGTCCATATCCCGTGGCAGACCGAACTCAACTAAAAAGATCCGTTGAAAGTCTGGAAGCAATAAAGTCCCTCTTCCCTATCCTTGCTCACCTTACTCAACTCGTCGAGCTCCGCCTCACCTGCATCTAGTAAAGAGTCTGGTTGGTATTTTAAAACATCGTCCTAGAGTGGGAGTGAGTGATCAACTCAATGGGTGCTATTAATCTTAAGTTACAACATGCATCAATTATAATATGAATTTAATGAAACGCGGCCAATCATCAACACCTAGCAACTCTTATTAGAATGCATGCATGCGTAATGATATGATGCATGCCCTCGCCACAACGCTCCCTCGAGCGACTTCATCTAATGATCGCGTATGTCAATACTCCTTCAGAGCGACCTCGACTTCCGAGTCGTCACCCTAACTAATGCGATGCAATGCGATCGTATTAGCCGAGTTATTAGTTAAGTCCATTCATCCAGCATATTAGGGAATCTGATACACCCCACGTATCAATGTCCTAAACGGGTTGAGAGGCCAAGACCCCCCAATGTGTGATGCCGAGACCTCGCGGTCCGTGATCCCGTCGGGTTCCTCATCTCCGACTTCAAGCATATGAGGAGTGCCGAGAGAAAGGGATCGCTCGCGGTCACTACTGAGAGGCGCGACACATTAACGTATGCCAACAGCTCGGACACAGTGTCTCATTCCACCATGCCCTACTCACGAGGCTGTGGACCAGTTTCAAGTGGGTTATTGATGGGCTACAATAGTTGTAGGGTGGTTTAGGTTCCATACATATGTGAGGAATCAGGGTTAACATTAAAGGTTGGTCAGACAGTAGATAAAACCACAAGAGTCAGGCGAGCGTGAGATGAGTGACATCGGGCTCAAGAGACCCATGTATTCGAATTACAGCCACCTGAACGCACCCGCCCAAATCCATAGGTTTAGTCTCGAGGCGATCCTACTATTAGGATCACCTTCGCTCTCCTCATAATTCTGGCCAACCCAAGGGCACGAGTAGAGATTTATAGCATGCCGACTAACAATGTATCGTTAGAATAGACAAACTGATGTTCTCACACATATCAACATATAATTCATATTCGCATAGCAAGCTAGGTTAACCATATCAAGAAACAGGTGTATGTGAGTGTGTGTGTGGGTGGGTGAGGAAGTTAAGCACTTCCTTCATCTCAAGAATTCACATACATAAGAGTAATGAAATCATACATGCTATGAAGTGGCAATTCATGAGGAAAATCAACAAGGCATGAGCATAAATCAATCAAACACCAAATCATGTGAGAAACAAGAACAACGTCATAAGAATCAAATATACCATTCCATACAATTTCAATAAGCATGCAATTCCTAGGGATTCTCTAAGTTCTCCAAAAATGACATACAACCAATCAAAATCATTAAACTCATAATAGAATTGGTGCTAAGCCACCGAAGAGCAATAGTCTATACCTATGAATTCGTTGGAGGCTTGGAGACGACCTAGGAGATGTGGATTTCAGGGGTTGATTGGCCGGAATCCCTAAATCAACATTTGGAGGTTAGGTTTCTATGTAAAACCCTTTCATCACAAGGGTTTCAAGGAGAAAAGGTGATGGTTCTTACCTTGATGCTAACGGGACGAGAGATCGGTCGTAGATGAGTGATTCTTTTTGGAGGAGATGTAGGAAGTTGTGGGGGGTTGCTCTCCTTGGGCCCCACCTCGATTTAGGGTCCACCTAGCTCACCTCCACTCTCACTTTCTTCTCCTTTACTATCTCGCTCTCCCTCTCTCACTCCTTGGTGGTTCTGGTAAATGGAGTTATGAGAGAGTTAGGATTTATTCCCTATACTTGAGACTTGTGGCCTTAAGTTTCTTCAATTGCCCAAAATAGCCCACTAGGACTAACTATTAGTGTTGGGGTGGTCCCAACACTCCTTTGCCCACCAAATTATGTGTGTAGAAGCCTCATGGCCCAACCAGGGTCCATACAAAGTTTGGGATCAAACGGATGAGCAAATATGGAGTTTGATCATAAGATTTCTAATCTTTAAATGGCCCTGTGGGGTCCATTCTAGTTGTTGGGGCAGTTCTGGTGGTCCCGTAGCCACGAAACCTATAGGGTAGGTGGTTCATGGCCCGATGAAGGGCCATGCAGAATTTGAGAACGATCGGATATGGAGTTGGATCGTATGGGTCCGATTTGCGATCAACGGTCATCGTGTCACGATTGGGTCTCAGATTTTGTGGACGAGTGAAGGACACCACATTAAACCTTCACTAAAATTTTTGAAGAAATCTGATGGCTGAAAAGCCCGGAGTCTCAGTTTCTTTAGTCAGTGCCAGATTTCAACTCTGGCCTTAGGTGGGTTGACAAGTGCTGATGGAACGGCCCGATTAATTAACTTCGGGGTGTCCAATGAATCCGTAGTTCGAAATGGACCACAAGCCCAGTGAGATCTATAGTTCCCTAAAGTTTTATAATTTTCTGACCTTCCCGCGTCGCGGTATGGCCCACACGGGCTGTTGCTAAGTGTAAACGGGTTATCGGCCTGACGGCCCGCACTCGGTCCAATCACGACCAGATTGGTCCACCTGTGTATAAACTAACATCAAGTGATAATCGTCAATAAGTGATAATATGAGCTAATTAAAAAAAAAATAATAAGAATTTTTTGAAAATCCAAAACAGTGAAAATCCAAGATGTTACAATCAACCCCTTAATTCTTTAAGTGAGGCCCAGCGGGTCTCTGGATATGCCTCAAAATTGGTCTCAACCCATTATATGAGGAGACAAAATAGATGGTCGGATTAGATTTCTCTGAAATATTGCAGTGGACCCCACCTTATGTGGAATGTGCATAAGTGTATGTGTGCACTAGCCGTGTACTGAATCAACTAAGTCGGTTAGTAGGTGCTGACCCGACTTCCTTTCTAAAACGGGAATTTTCATTTTTTATTACGCAACAGGGAGTTGCGGTTGACGTCAGGTGGGCTACCACCATCACAAATATTGTTGATCCGGACCGTCCATTCATTCCAAGAGGCTAAACTGACCGTACACGTGGAGAATTTTCAGGCTCATGCACGTGTACACATGGAAATAGCGTCCACAACATCTAACGCATGACAGAGCAGAAAATCAGGTGGGCCACATCACCAACAATCCAAAACTGGGCCTCTCCAGCTGAAATTTCGCCATGAATCGAATAAACGGAGTGGATTTCTCAAAATAATAAAGAAGTGGGCCCCACCGACGCCACAGCAAATGAGATCCACAGCTCTGTTCAGCGTCCGTGAAAACCGGAGTTATGGGGCCATTCTATGATCAAAGGGGCATCCGAATCTATAATCGGGACCGTCCATCAGACTTAAAAGGGTCCTCTTATCATGGCCTAAAGGACAAAATTGCAGCAAATAGTGAAAAAAAGTTCCCTGCTGTTCAAACATCGGACGGACGATGCAATGAGAAATTCATGGGCCAGCACGAATTTAATCCAAAAATGGTCATGTCTGACGGTTTTTCATGCACAATCCAATGAACGGATTGGATCTTGTGAACACCACCAAGAAATGGGCCTCACTCACGTCTAGCGTCAGTCTGATGGTCTTGTGCACGTTGTTGTACATTTCGCACCGACTCCAAGAGGATTTACAAGCAGCCGACTTCCCTGCTGCTATAAAACAGAGAGAGAGAGAGAGAGAGAGAGAGAGAGAGAGTGCGTGTGAGGGGGGATCTGTATCTGGGGCGTGGACGTGGAGCAGAGATTGAGAGTTTGTTTTTAAGTTTTATTTATTTATAATTTTTTCTTTATTATTAATTGAGAGATTGAGCCAAATCATGTGTGGCTAAACCTCTTAGTTAGGGCTAAGAGGTGAAGCTTGTAGCATGATGGGAGATTCTATTTTATGTCTTTTGTTTATATTGAACTTAAGTTGATTATAGTTTAATTAAAGGGAACGTTTTTAGTTTTTAATGGTCTGTTGTGACTGAAATTACAATAGGTCTGCAATGGCTTTGAGCATGTTCCTTTCATTTTTATGTTTATAACGTTAGGAAGCCCTGTTGTTCACCATCATCTCCTGGGCATGGTCAAATGACGGTACCCTTCCTAACCTCCATACATTGTTAATTGGTTGGTAATTAGTTTAATTCTGTTGTTTACTTTGTCTCATGGGCATGGTTTGGTGATGACATCCATTCTAATTCATACACCTTTTATCTTTTGAAAATTATATCAAAGTAAGTTTAGTTAAATTTTCATGATTCTTGAAGCAGGCGTAAGATCTCCCTGATCTTTACAAGTGGATCCTCTGAATCCCTAGTTTCCTATTTCTGAATTCTCTAAATTTTAGATTAATACTTTCACCATTTTTCCTTCAAATTCAATCGATTTAGATTTCATCTTAACCTAGTTTTAGATAATGTACAGGTATTAGTCCCTTGAGATTCGACCTCGGTCTTACCTAATTTATTACTACATCACAACCCTGCACTTGGGGAGTGAACAACTGGTATTGGGTGTAAACATCCCGTGTAGTCCAGCTACTGTCCGTAATCCATGTTCAACCAGGGTTGATCGAATGAGCCTAGGGTGGACGACCTAACTCGGGTCAACCCTTAGTTTGGGTGATTTACTGACTAACCCAATAACCTAAGCAATTTTAAACATCGCTACAGACTAACAAATCATCAAGCAATCACAACAATATTTCATATGAAATCTAAATTTAGCAACACAACCACATAAGCATTTCATTGAATATATGAGCATCAATAACATGTCACTATCACTTAGGCATTTCATCAACCATGTGAGCATTAATAAAATCACACATTCACCTGGGCATTTCATCAAATATGTGAGCATTAGTATAATAACATATTTAATCACTTTGGCATTTTATTAAACATGTAAGCATATTTAAGTAATTACACAATTTGCAATCAAGTTGAAATGTGAACATATTAGCATACACCAATCTATCTATAAACATCAAAATCATTAACTGAGACTCTCAAGGTCGATAAATGATAACTTATGAATAATGGTCCACACCTTATGATAATTCGCCGATACACGATGCTTATAGGGTTATGGTGTGAGAGAAAGATCATCAGTAACCTAAGTAAGCATCCAAGCTTCTAATAATTGTAATCAATAGATACGAGACATAAACCCACAAACATGACTTAATACTTACCTTCAATCGTCGTTGAACCGACATCAATGAAGGACAATGTTGCTATAGAGGAGATGAGAGGGTGAAGATATACAAATCCTCACACTTACAAGCGCGCTCTCTCTCTCTCTCTCTCTCTCTTTATTTTCTCCTTTATCCTCTTTCTCTTCTCTTCAAAGCCAGGTTCAAAATTCGTATAGAGAGACGGGGCATGAAACGAACGAGTATTTATAATATCAGAAGTGATGCAAATGACCCATTATTCATTATATTAACTCTTAAGAGGGTTGTTTCCCACTAATGAGACCCAACAGACAGCATATGGGTCAATCCAAGCCATGTGATAGGTGTCCCACTAGGCAATCTATGTTTGAATACAACCATCTAGTGATTGGACATGCCGATCACTGGAAAAAGCTCTAACCTGTATCGACAGTCGCTGATGATCAATCAGGATCGTGGTTATACGGATATGTGTGAAAAAATATATTTAATCGGTACCTCAACTCTAGCCATGAATTGACGGTCTAAAAATTACAACTTCATGAAAGAACAAATGAGTTAGTTTTACTTAAGTTCTAAATTTTCACATAAGACATTCACACATTATGCACTTAGTTTGCGAGTCTAAGTTGAGTAATTCAAGACGCAACCTCAAATCGATGTCCCACGATGGATGTCATGGCCATTAAGAAGAATGTCTTTATATAGCCCCGAGTTTAGTGGCTTAATAACAAGCAGTGTGGAGCTTGTTTGGATAATAAGGGCATTTTTTGAATGAATTGGGTGATGAGATTTCTTGTGCACAATGATAAAGGTTTGAATTAACTAAGTTCATAGTGTGGCCTATTCACAACTAGGGGAAGTGACAATTCAATTATAATCACCTCAAATCGTTAGTTATTAGGCTAAATGGGTATTGAGTCAGTTTAGCTTGTTAATTAAGATCCGACCCCTAGTTGTCTCAGCTTTGGGTAGATATTTATTTAGTCGCAGTTGTCTCGATTAGTCAAGATAGGTCGGTTAGATTTGGACCTCATGTGAACAAACATAAGGTTAGACTCGATGTTTAAGTGATCGGGCAGATTTGTTGCCTTTTTCCGGTTGATTAATTGAATTTGTGTGGTTCTTTACTAGTACCACCCATCTATAGGCTAACATCAAGTATTAATGATTAGTAAATGACAACATAAGTTAATTATAATAAAATAAATTTAAGAAATTTTAAAAATCCAAAATATAAAGAATCTAGAACGTTACATACCCACTCTTCAACTAAGTCATATACATGTCAGTTTAAGGTGACATTACACACTAATTAAGGTATATTAAATTGTTCCTATGGAACTTATAACCATCATAATCTACAGCCGAAATAAGCCCCGTCCCATCACATGGCCAGTGAACTAGGACTTTACATTGGTTTTATAGTGTATATATTATGACATGGGTCATCCATCATATGGAATGACCCACCATCAATGTTAATTGTCCATCACGTGGGGCCCACCTTTAATGTCTATTGCCCATCATGTGGAACCCACCTCTGACGATGACCTCCATTCAGTGGACCCCACCTTTAATGAGGGCCACCCATCATGCAAGGCCACCTTTAATATGAACCGTCTATCACATGAAGAGACGAGGGAAGAAAAAAAGAAGAAGAAGCAAATATGCATATATAGGGCCATAGGCAAGTTTAGGCTAATGAGTTACTTTTACAGAAGTGTCAATCGACCTAACTTTTCTTAAATAACTTACTGCTACACCTAAGAAAGGTCATTTAAGAGAATGTATCCAAAAGTGCACTTATTTTGCAAGTGTTGAACCTAACCCACAACCCATTTCTCTATCGACCAACCCAACTTGCTTAGATTCATCAAGCCCAAGCATGACCATACTTGAATTTAAGAATGGGATATGGGGTAAAAAGTAGGCCCAACGCAGACCAATTAATACACACAAGCAAGCAACATGTGTCATGGATGTATTTTTACTAATGGTCTATTAATTTATTTTGGGTTATAGGCAGGGTTGGGTCTAAGTCATTTGACCCTACCTATTGATAAGCTATATGGGTTGGTGGAGTTGGGTAAGGTTCAATCCAGGCTTAATCCTTTTACTTTAAAAAGCCACATTTATTAACTTGAACCCCACTCATTGCACATTTAGCTGGGCCCAAACATGCATCAAAAGTGGGTTGGGCCAATTGACTAGTGGGTCAACTGAATCCATTACTACCCATAATGAGGACCTTTTTATTAATATAATCAAGGAAATCCTACTAAAACTAATCATTTTTAATTTTCAAAACTGGCCTATCAAAGGAGATGTTCCAAAACTATAACTAAAAAGTTTCTAAAACTAAGGACCAATTAAAACAAAGACTATAATTAAGCAAAAGAAAAACAAATTCATGCAAATTCATATTCTAGGGTATTTTGGAGCTCCATGTGTGGGCCATAATCTTCTCCAACCCACATGTGTCCTTTAAGGGTATAAACCTGCCTCTGTGTCTAAATTTTCATATGGACACCCAATGGGAGGTCAACCATTTTTATTTTTATTTTTATTTCTATAAATTGCATAGCTTTTGATAGTTGTCCACTAAAACAGCTGTAATTTGCTAAAGTGGTATGATAATCACACATTTTGAGACTAGGGGCTTGTAGGGAAGCTAGCTCAATAAGATTTAAGACGATGCAAAACTTATAGTTTATAGACATTGTTTGAATTACAAAGGGAGGTGGAAGTTGTTATACAGTATCTTGACAATTAGTTGCCAATGGGTTCCACTTGTCTCTTGGAGCTGAAATTTGATCTGAGGGTGTGTTGGGTCATTAATTACCTTGTGGCTGATTGTATTTTTTTTATTCTATTGGTCCAAGTTGTATAGAAGCTAAGAACAATCCAAATCATTGGATCTACCTCAAATGACCACCTGAATCGAATGCGTAGATCTTTACAAGAATTATCCATAAATTTTCAACTTAGCTCAACCCGAACTATCCAAATAGCAGTTTGGTTGGGTGAATGATGATGACTTTAATATAATCAACCTTTGAGTAGTGTTGCACATGAGCCGAGCTTGGCACAGCTCATCTTGGCTCAGCCAATAGCTAACCCCAGCTCAAACTCGACTCGGCTCAGTCCTTGAGCCTATCTTGCTAGCTGGCTTTGTTTGGTCAGTAGCTTGGGCTAGTTCAAGCGAGTTCGAGCATGTTCAACATTTTCTCAAATAAATAGAATGCATATTTAATTTCTCACTAAATGTAAAACAGTAACAAATTTCATAGTTAATTCATCAAACACCTAAAAAGCAGCATAAAAATCAAATACCAAGCAGCATAAAGATCAAACAGCGGACATATCCATTCCTTCATTGTCAACACTTCTTTGAGTCATTTCACCAAACACTCAGTGAGTAGCATTCATATCAAAATAAAATTCGATCCGAGTTGGTTCGAGTTGACGTTCAATCCGAGTTGAGTCGAGTAGAGCCGAGCCGAGCTTCCAAAAATTTACTTGACTTGGTCCGAATCCAATTTCAAGCTGAGGCAAGTCTACCGAGCGAGCTGACCGAGCTAACTCAACTAGTGTACAACTCTACCTGTGAGTGGTCTAATCATGGGCCAAGCTGACATAAAGGATGGAGGTTAACATGAACATGATGCAGCCTACATGACTCCCAAGCTGAAACCCATGGAGGGTCCTTACTCTTGCTCGGGTGGTAGACTCTCAGGAGTTTCAACTCCTGGTCAAGGGTTCGAGTACTCATAGGTGGTGAAATCCCACCAGCGATGAGTGTGTGGGGTGTGTGTGAGTGTGTTAAAAAAAAAAGAAAACAAAGAAAAACTGAAACCCATGGAGATGTGCACAGGGACTGAGCTATACTTGCATGCAGCGGATCAATCAACCTCTTATGGTTCGATTTATCAGGGCTTATTCTAATAAAAATGTTACGAGACCAGGTGATTGTAGTGATCCCCTGCATGTTTTATCCTGTTCTTGGCAAGCAAGCTACCTGTGCATGATATCATAAGATGCACAGACATACTATTGTATGATATCAAGGAAAGCACGCAATGATACTTAAAGAGGAGTATGAGTGTATTCTACTCCTTTTCGCTAGTGGGCTACCCTATTCCTCCTTCCTGTACACCACTTATAAATTTGTGGGTATTCATCAGTTGAATAAATTCCTGTGTACATGTACATCAATCCCCAGACCATCCAATCGATGCCCATTCAATAGATGGGTAAAAAGAAAATGCTACAAAATCCATGATATGGACGGTGTAGATTGATGCACATGCATTATGCTTAATGGTGGAACTTTTTGAAAGAGAAAATGGTGGTGAACTATCACGATAATCTAGGCCTTGACAGGGACCACTGAACAATGCTTAAGATGCAAGTGGTGCAGAGTCGTTCTTTGGAACGTGGGATGAATAATGGTTGAGAGAGAAAGGGAGATGACATTGATTGGGTCATGAACAGATCTTAGGAAATGAAAAGCTGTGCCATTTTGGATTTTCTCCTTCTCACCCAAACTAACAAATTCAATGGTGTAGATACAAGGCAACATATCACCTTGCTTTGGAAGATGGCCATCTATCAAGTAATGGGGTACCATACACCAACGGTGCTGATTAGAGATTAGTCTTCTTTCATATTTTGCTTAACGGTTAGAAATTAATTGTCACTTCTTAAAAAGTAATATTTACATGCACGGGAGTTGTTCCTTGTAACAAACAACATCATTACTTAAATGAATACTATGAAAGAAACGAAAAAAAAAAAAAAAAAAAAAAAACAATAGAGAAATGCTCTGGTACTTTGCGAGTACTAGTAGTTATTCTGCTCCCAGTTGCATCTGTTCACCTCAACAGTTCAATCGATTGATATGAACCGTCTATTAAGTTGATAACCCATTTCATTAGCCTCAGTATTAAAAAAAAGAAAAAAGAAAAAAGAATATCATCAGATGGTTCAGTCGTCCTTAGTTTGGCCTTATTTTCTGTAGCCATCCCTTTCTTAAGCCAGGGATGGGATGGTTATGATTGCCTAACAAAAAAGATACTTTAGAATCATAAGCAATGCATGATGGAATAGATGTACCAAACTGGTGATTAGACTAGTTTTTGTGTAAGCAATTTGACCGTTCATATTGAAGGCCATTGATCAAGTGGTTGATATTTGTTAGAATGGTGTGATGTTTGTATTGGTAGCCAATGAAATGTTGTTGGACCTAATGAACTGTGTGGATCAATAGATTGGACTTGTAAACCTTGCTAAGTACCAAAAAAAGTTTGCATGCAGGGAACCAAATAAGTGCTCCCATGTGGGGCGTGGTCCATGTCAGATGGCACGTGTATGGCGGAGATGCTGTACATCCATTGGGCAGTGTCATCTGATGATTGATCCAATGGTAATTTCTGTTTCCTGACGTGAGAAGGTCCTCGTGATACTATAGTCTGTATGTCCTTTGCTCAGCGCACACAACAGGTACTGCCCCATCCATCCACATGACAGCGAGTATGCCAACATGCACACGTGCAATATCCAAGCAGTTAATCCGGTGGTTAGAGTTGTACACGAACCGAGTTAGCTCGGTTAACTTGCTTGACTTGACTCAACTCAAAAAAGCTGTATTTGAATTGGTTCAAAAATGATCTCCAGCCCAGTCAAGCTGCTTTTTAGAGCTCGAAATAATTTTCAGCCAAGTTAGAGCTTGAACGAGCTCGAATCCATCCGAATCTAGCTACTTTGGTAACTTAAATTTTTTTATTTTTTATTTTTTACACACGCACACATACCACCACACTCTCATGCCATAGTGGGATTTCACCACCTATGGGTACTCGAACCCTCAACTGGTGTTGAAACTCCTGAGAGTCCACCACCGAAGTAAGAGCAAGGACCCAATGACTCCATTATTTTGATACTAATGTTGCTCACCAAGTTGATGAAATAACTCGACAAAGTGTTATTTTGAGTGAATACATTCTCCGCAAGATTAACTGGTGGTGAAAAAGGTATAGATAAGAAATAAATCATTACAAAAAATAATTACGTTATAAAACTACCACTGTATCTTGATTTTGATGCTATCTACTAGGTGTTTGATGAAATATACACCCAAATCCATAGTTCAAGTGGTAGATTGAGTGAAAGATACCTGGTTCCAACATTAAGGTCTCGGTATCGACTTCTTAAAGGGGGTCGCTAATTAAAAAAAAAAAAAGTATTTAATGAAATAGATATAAATTATCCTTGTTGTTTTATATATTGTGAGAAATTAAAAGTGCACTCCATGTGTTTGAGAAAAATGCTAAGCTAGCCAATCAAGCTCAAGGACCGAGCCGAGCTGAGTTCGAGTCAGGTCAGCAAGTATTGTGCTGAGTCAAGCAGTGCCAAGCTGGACTCGATTCAACTCAGGTATCGCTCAACTAGTGGTCACCGTGTGTAGATTACGTGGCCTAAATACCTGGCAAGCATACTTATCAAGTGGGCCACAATGGGTAAAACAAACGAATGTCTTTAAAGTGGACCCACCTGTTGAATGGGTTGGCCTGATCTTTGGGTCAGAATATATTCACAGTGTGGCCCACCTGATGGACCACTCAGATCTTGCACATGTTTTCCATATTGAAACAAGTGTAATGTCCATATAATCCATTTTCCTAATCTTTAAAAGTTTTTGCTTTCTCTTTCATGGTCATCTTACTTACTCAAATTTCAACATTCCACTCATATCAAGCCCGGTATCTAGGAATCCAACATGGCTGGTCTAGGGGACTAGGCCACGAGAATATTGTGAATGTGGTCCCCCTCTCTCTCTCTCATAGTGTTTGTTTTTCTTACAGTTTTCTCAAAGAGTAGATTTTTGTAAATTTCAAATGGATTGGATTGCTAAAAGTCTAGATTACATATGATTGTTATGGAAAGTAGGATTCCGTGTAGACAAATCCAAATTAATCTTAATTTCTTTGTTCCATATGGGTAAACATGATTTCAAGCTTTGACTATTATTCAATATCCACTGATGACTCTTTCTTGTGGGGCCCATAAGATATATTCACTTCACCAGGATATATTTATATAGACTTAGACAGTTATATTGCTTATGATGTTGCTACAACACCCGTATTCCGGTAAAGATAGAGAATGGCCAACAAGATTTGTAATTTTCTAATGTATTTCAATGTTTCAAGTCATTCCGAAGCATCCATGCTTTTTGGTTGATTTTTAAAAAATAATAATAATAAATCAACACTTGATCAAACGTTAGATTGTTATTTTGCATCTCAACAGCAGAAAACCAGTAACCAACTCATCAAGATTTCTTTTCCTGTGCCATATCATACGTTCTTCAAATTCAAGAATGAATTTCACCCAACAAACATATTCAACCAAATGTGGATTTGTTGGTGAGATTTCATATTTCACCCAATGAGACTTCATGGTTGAGATTGCTCGTGCACACATGCGCCATTTTTAAAATGTTTTTTTTTTTTTTTTCCTTTTTTTAACATACACACCCACACCACATGGGTACTCGATCTAATGATCTGAGCGTCTAAACAGACCGTTGAAGTTTACCTAACCTGAAAGTTCACTTGACTTCGGTCCTGGGCTTCTAAAAATCAATGCAATGGGGACCCGCTCTATGCACCATTCCTAAACAAACTCTAATTTGCTCAGCACCAGCCACAATACTTGTTGATGCTGAAAAAGCTTGGTAGCTAGGCTCCACCGTGATGAATGTGTATTATTCACATCATAATTTATATATTTTACTAGCTCATTTTAGTGCATGAACTCGAAAAATGACATAGATCCATGTTTGGAAACATGCTGGTTGATAATTTATGGAGCTTTTAATCACACGACATGCAATGACTTTCTCATGAATGATAGAAAGCCTACCATAAAAAACTTCATAAGGCCCACTATAATGTTTATTTATGATCCAACCTGTTAATTAAATAGAATGAAGGGAAAACACAAATATAAGCTTGACCCAAAACTGAGGTAACTCAGGAAGATTTTCCCGGTGCACATTTGATCACCACTGTTTCTTATGATGTGGTCCACATAACATTTGGATCGGCCTCATTTTTGTGATCACTACGCATAAGCTACCAAAATGAATAGACAACATGGATAAAACACATACATCATGGTGGGGCCTATAGAGCTTTTCCAGCACACCTTTGTTGCTACATTATGCAATCCTAGTCCCCTAAAATGTGGGCTATATATATCTCAGTTCCTGCAAGCTGGACCATAAATTACAGTCCATCTGATGGATAACTTCCAAACCTAAAATCCAACCGTTCCTATCCATTGCGTCCCATGCAGTGATCACGAAGTGAAGAAATCAGCCCCATTCACTCATTAGGTGATCCACATAGTAGATAAAAGTATCTAGCCGTTCATAAATGGAAAAATATGAGCATTGTCAACCCATTGAGTGGATGCGGGTGATTTTTTCACAAGGTGGTCTTTATGATGTACAGGTTAAATGTTACATACAAGTGGAAGGTTGGAAGTTATTCTCTAGGTAGGCTGTAATTTGTCCTAGAATGGCCCATTGGACTTGAAACCTCAGGTTTTTTTTCTATAAATGGGTCCACTTTAAAAAGGGAAAATGTCCAATTGACTTCCAAGGAAATTTACCAAACCACTCTTTAATAACACCACCTTGAAGTCTCCCATATATAGTTGTCGTGGAATGCACTGCCTCATATGCTCTCGCCAAGTTTTCCATATTCTCTAGTTGAAAAATAAGTATATCTAATCATTAGATGAGCCAAAATTGTTTGGAACAGATGAATGGAGCCAAACAATCAAATTAGATGCATTGTACTGAAAGGTGGCTCAGATGGGTAGGACCATTGGGTCTGATGGTTAATATTATTTTGGGACTTTCGTAAAATTCAAAGTAGATGGTGCACATTAATAATATGCCTAACCATTATGGGAGCAGAGAGGTTTAATCATCCTTTTGATTCTACGATCATATAAATAATAAGTTATATGGACAAATTTTATAGTATATTATCATTTACTTCTTATTTTTCTTTGATATGCAACAAACTTTGAGTAATATAAGATGAGATTAAATGAGACCGGATAACTTATATCCTTGTCACGTAATTTTCAGGACATGAAATTTACCATATGCCACTGGTATTCTAATGGCTCCAATATCATACACATTTAACTTCTTCTACATGAGCAAGTCTATTTAAGAGGTAATCTCTACAACAGGGATGAAATTTCAATGTAATTAGACTATGTAAGAGTTGAAAATTTACATAATTAAAGGATATTAGAAGTGTTTTTAGTCAGAGTAAAATAAACTGCGACAGCAAAGCTCTCCTGCTTGTTGCAGCGTGAAAACAGTTGATTATATGGCAAAAGTAAATTAGCTTTTGTAAACCTATGATTATGGACTAGATATATCTAATCATGTCCCCATCCGCATTGGAAGCACCAAAATGGACGGTCTTGATGCTTGTGTGCCACTTACTTCATGAAGAGGCACGGATGGTGTGAGTAGAATCACACCAGCAGAATTTCTTCTGTGTAGATGTGAGCCAACCATCGGCTGCCTCTTGGGAGCCACTGCAACAAGCCCTTGCCCAAAGAGGCGCAACTTGGGCAGCTCCCAAGACGATGCGGCCCTTAACATGGGACCCACCTTGACGTATGTACTTTATATCAACGCCATTCATCGGTTTCACTAGGTCATTTTAGGGTGAAAGGGGAGCCAATTAGGTGCAGACCTGACTATGGGGCCTACCTTGATGTGTGTGTGTGTGTGGTATACCCATACAATTCATCCATTTTGCTAGCTCGTCTTACGGCATGAGACCAAAAATAGAACATTATAAATATCAGGTGGACCATATTACAATAAAAAATGGTGATTGAATGCCCACCGTTAAAAATTTCCTAAGCCCACCGCATGTTAATTTGCCATCCAACCTATTGATAAGGTTACACGGACCCAAACAAGGAGGGAAAAAATAAATATTAGCTTCATCCAAAACTTTTGTCGCCCCAAAAAGTTTTAATGGCCACCATCAATGTGATCCACCTAAGATTTGAATCTGCTTAATTTTGGTCAGTGCTCTAAAAAAACACATGGACAGCATAAATGTACTATACATACATCAAGGTAGGCCCCATAATCAGGGCCAAATTGTGTTATGTGAAGCTAGGGATACACCTTATCCACTCCACTCGTCCAACAATGTGGGTGGGACTCTGATTGTAGGGCCCACCACACTGCATGTATGGCATATCTAGGTTTAATGTTACATACAAATGGAAGGTTGGAAGTTATTCCCTGGATAGGTTGTAACTTGTCCTAGTATGATCTTATGGACTTGAAACCTCAGCAGGTTTTTTTTTTTTTCCTTTCTTCTTCTTCTATAAATGAGTCCACTTTCGAAAGGAAATTTGTCTTATTAACTTCAAAGGAAATTTACCAAACCACCCTTTACTCAC
This sequence comes from Magnolia kwangsiensis, assembly GCA_037074715.1. Lineage (NCBI taxonomy): Eukaryota > Viridiplantae > Streptophyta > Magnoliopsida > Magnoliales > Magnoliaceae > Magnolia > Magnolia kwangsiensis. The sequence goes on from CM073586.1 coordinate 99,822,788, forward strand.
ACCACCTTGAAGTCTCCCTATATCTATTGCGGAATACACTGCCTCATATACTGTTACCAAGTTATCTATATTCTTTAGTTGAAAAATAAGTATATCTAATCATTAGGTGGGCCAAAAGTGTTTGGAACAGGTTAATAGGGCCAAACAATCAAATTAGATGATTCTAACTGAAAAGTGGCCTGGATGGGCATGCCCTCAGAGTCTGATGGTTTATATTATTTTGAGACTTCTGTAAAATTTGAAGATGGATAGTGCATGTCCAATAATTTGCTTAGCCATTGTAGGAATAGAGAGGCCTAATTATCCTTCTGATTTTACGGTCAAAATAATACTGAATTATGATTGATGGCGTAGATTGTATAAAGAATAAGTTATATAGATAAATTTTATAATATATTATCCTTAACCTTTTCTCTTTGATAATTGACATCCTTTGAATAAAATAAGATGAGATTAAATGAGATTGGATAACTTCTATTCTCATCACTTAATTTTTAGGACATAAAATTTACGGTATAAAATTAATATTCTAATGATTCCATTATCATATACTGTAGCTTCTTCCACGTGAGCAAGTCTATTTAAGAGGTAAGCACCGAGGGGATGAAATTTCAATGCACATAGACTTTGTAAGGGTTGAAATTTTGCATTATCAAAGGATATTGGGGGTGTTTTTAGTCAAAAGTAAAAAATACTGTGACAAAAGCTCTCCTGCCTGTGGCAACGTGAAAACTGTTGATGCTAGTGCAAAAGTAAAATAACTTCTGTAAACATTTGATTATGGATCTAAACACTAAATTTTGGATCATGTCCCCATCGCCATTGGAAGCACCAAAATGGACGGTTTTGATGGCAACAAGCCCTTGCCCAAAGATAGCGGATTAGGTGCAACTTGGGCTTCACCCAAAACAGTGCGGCCCTTACCATGGGACCCACCTTGATGCATGTATTTTCTATCAACGAAATCCATCCGTTTTGCTAGGTCATTTTAGGGTGAAAGGGGAGCCAATTAGGTGCAGCCTTGACTATGAGGCCTACCTTAATGTGTGTGTGTGTGTGGTATATCCACAGAGTCCATCCATTTTGCTAGCTCGTTTTAGGGAACCATCCCAAAAATGAAACATTATAAATCTCAGGTAGGCCACACTATAAGAAAAAATGGTGATTGAATGCCAACCATTAAAAATTTCCTAAGCCCACCAAATGTTAATTTGCCATCCAACCTATTTATAAGGTCACACAAACCTATGTATGGAGGGAAGAAAACAAATATTGGTTTGATCCAAAACTTTTATACCTCCCGAAAAGTTTTTAATGGTCAACATCAATGTGATCCACCTAAAATTTGAATCTGCTCTAAAAAAACAGATGGACAGCATAAATATACTATGCATACATCAAGGTAGGCCCCACATTCAGGGCCAAATCTTGTTGCCTGAGGCTAGGGCTACACCTAATCCAATCCACTTGCCCAACAATGTGGGTGGGACCGTGATTGTATGGCCCGTCACCATGCATGCATTGCACATCCATAGAAGTTTTGGATCAAGGTGATATATATTTTTTATCCTTTCATCTGTGTAACATTCTCACTGAGTTGGATGGTCAACAGACGTTACAGGAGGCTCTAGGAGCTTTTTAATGATGGGCGTTTATCAACAACTGTTCCTAGTAGGGTGGTCCACCTGAAAATTTTATCGAGTTTGTATTTTTAACCATGTACTTGAATTAAATTGGAAAAACAGATAGATGGCATATTAAATTGGAAAAGCATATGGATGGCATAGATATACAATGCATGCATCCAGGTCACGGTCTAATTTGTCTAATTTATTTTCATTACCATTTCTCTGGTACACGTGCTACCCACTTGATGACCAGCCTGATTTACGGGGCTATGAAACGTTTCCAGTGGGCCCAGCTGACGGGTGGCGTGGATCCTGCACGCGTGCACCACGCCAGCGAACCATCAAATATCAGCGTACGGATGGCCGAGAAAACGACAGTCTGATTCCTGAATGGCGCGTGATGATGGGATGGCCTTTACTGCTTTCTGACGGTCCCATGATAGTTAAAAACGAGTAGTTACCAACGCTCGCCAGACTCATTTTTTCACCGCGGATACCGTACTGTTGTTTGTTCGGCTACCGTCACGGGTGGGAGCCGATTTGGTGTTACCCGGTTGACACGTTAGCAGGCGTTTTCCTAACCGTTGGACCCACCTTGGTTTATATGTTTTATATCTAATCTGCCTATTTTACAAGACCTTTTCAAAAATGAAGTAGATCCAAATCTCAACTTTACCACATCATAAGAAACCATTGCCATTGTATGCCCAACCGCCATTTCAAACTTTCTAAAGTCTAATTGACTGTTTGTTTTTCATCTAAGTTATTAAAATGTCCGTGTTTCTAAAGTCTAATTGGATGTTTGTTTTTCATCTAAGCTATTAAAATGTCACACAGACATGGATGAATGGAAAAAATAAAGATCAGCTTGATCTGAAACTTTTTTTAATTCTAAAGAAGTTTTTAATAATGGTTATTAAATCCCTACTCCTAAGTTCACTTGAGATTTGAATCTGTTTTATTTTTGAAACCATGGTTTAAAATGAGCTCAAAAATATATATATTTGACGAACAACGTAGATATACATTCCGTATATCAAGGTGGCCCTGCAGTCACACCTACTAACGTGTGTTACCGGGTAATACTTAATGCATTGCCTCATGACCGAGAGAGGATGCCAATTTCCTCTAATCGTTTCTCTGACAATAATCTTTTGTGTCCTATTAACATGCATGTTTGACATCTATTCCATCAGTTTTCTTAGATTATGTCATGGTAAAAAAATTGAGGGAGATTTGAAACTCTAGTGGGCCAAACCTCAGGAGACAATGAGGATGGAATGTCGATCATTGAAACTTTTTGAAGGCCCATCCTATTAAATTATAAGGTGATTTCCAAAAATGGAGGGTAAATGTACTTTTTAAGCCGTGTTGCTAAGGAACTAAGGTTAAAAGTTTTTTTTTTCACCTCAGTTATTGGGGAACCAGTGTTAAAATCCCGTTGTTTTGCCTTGGTTTGTGAGAATTCGATGATAAAAATATACTACTTCACTTCGGCGAGAAATCGAAAGTAAGTTTACCATTTTACCTCAATTGATAAGAAACCGGTGCTAATAGTCTAATATTTTACCTCAATTAATAACAAACCAAGGTAGAAAGTTGACTTTGTAACTTAAGTTGTTAGAAAATTGAAGTTAAAAGTCAACTTTTTCGCATTGATTAGTGATGAACTAGGGTTAAAAGTCTAATATTTCGCTTTGGTTGGTGAGAAGCTGATGCAAAAAGTCTACCATTTTACTTTAGCTTATGAGAAACTAAGACTAAAAGTCAATTATTTTGTTTTGTAAGAAACTGAGGCTAAAAGTTTACTTTTCAATCTAACTTGTTAGGATACAGAGGTTAAAAGTCCAGTCTTTCATCTTAGTTATTAACGAATCGAGGTTAAAAGTCCGTTATCGCATCCTGGTTGGTGATACATTAATGATAAAAGTATATCATTTCACATTAATTTGAAAGAAACACATGCTAACGTTTAATATTTTGCCTTGTTGAGAAACTGAGGTTAAAAGTCTATTAATTTACTTTTGTTAGTAAGAAATCAGAGTTAAAAGTTTACTTTTTAGCCTAAATTATTAGAAACCAGGGTTAAAAGTCCAATTTTTCGTCTAAGTTGTAAAAGTCTAATGTTAAAAGTTTGCTATTTTATCACAATTTGTGAAAAATTAAGGCTAAAAGTTTACCATTTAGTTTTGGCCAGTGAGAAGATGGAAATCTACCATTTTGCCTTCATTAGTGATAACTGATGTTAAAAGTCAGCTATTTTGCCAAAGTAAAAAATCAAGGTTAAAAGTTCACTTTTTTTTTTTTTATGTTATTTAGATGTAAAAGTTAAAAGTACAATATATATTTTTTGCCTCAGTTGCAAAGAAATGAGGCTAAAAGTTCACTTTTTAATGCAGGAATGGACATGATAAGGTAGGTCACAGTCTTCCTCGGGGATAATTACTTCAAATCAAATCAATAGAGCCTCTCTTGTCTCCTCATAGAGACTCCTTGAATCCACGAGAGAAAATAATAAATATAAATAGATTCTAATAAATTCAAAAATAATTTGATTGATGATAAAAATAAATTTATAATCCCTCAAACTCAAACTCTCAAAAAATTGTGACCTATTATAAATAATAAACTTATTATATATAAATGGCTATGATTTCTATTAGACTTCATGATTTTTGGCCAAAAATAGTAAGTATCTAGTTTGGCTTAACCATGTTATTCTCATAAATTTCTAAGCCCTTTCCATGTTGCGTAAGACTCTTAAACTTAAAGGATCAAGAGTTATGGTTGAATTAAAATTTACTATAAATAGTAAAATTAAAATTAACACGGACTTTCGACCATCAATCTAATGGCATTTTGTAAATTCAGCCTGGGCAACCCAACACAGTGGGGTTAGCTGGCTAAAGTAACCTCTCCTACCTCAAAATCATATATGATATGTTGAATAAATCATTTCAATTTGTGAGATATGCTTGCTTTAGGGTTTTGATGGTCCCAATCGCTTCTGCCTACTATTGAAACTTCTTTGTTCTAGGCTAGCCACGAAAGTATCCACAGCACACTCTACATCACTTTTATACAACGGTTGCAATTGAATTCACTTTGTTTACTAAAAAGTTGAGGCTAAAAGTTTGCTCCTCTACTTTAGTTGAGAAAGCAGTTGAAGGTAAATGTCACATTTAGTCTCAGTTGGCGAAGAACCATGCGTAAAAGTACACCGTTTCACTCCACTTGTAATAAACCGAGGCTAAAATAAATTATATTTTTGATGTAATCCACCTGATACTCCAGCTCAGCTAACACTTGTACCAGGTGATCTTCATGGCTGGGTCCACCATTTGCATGGTCTGAATATTCTACAAAAGTGAAGGTTATAATCCATTTTCCTCTAAGAGACCATGTTTAATCATGAAGCTCACAAATCCCATATAATCAGTTACTTTTAACATGAACAATAAATATCAACTGTCCAGAAAGAAATTCGTTAACAAGTTGAACCATTTATTTGATGACAGAGACAGCATGGATCGCACGTAATTCTAAAGTACCTTTGTCAGTCAATCCAAACCATTTCCCTGGTTGGAAAATAAAAGGTAACAAAAAAAAAAGAAAAAAGAAAAGAAAGGCTAAATCAAGGAGGAACTCAATCATCCGATCAGTGTGATTTATGACGGACTCCATGAAATGTGTTCTTGACTTAGTTGTACAGTTCAGAATTACCTGTCCAAAGTGAGCCCATGGAACTAAGAGCATAATAAGTTACAGTGCTATGATTGCACAGGAGCATTTCTCCTGTGGACCCTACAATGGTCTCAACAGTAGGCGTCATCGTCACCACGTCTTCCTTTGTTTTGGTAGACTTGAGTCTTAGATCAGCCTCATTTTTGGGTTCGTGCCTTAAAATGTCCTATCAAAATGGATGGACGGTATAGACAAAGCACGTACATCACGGTGGGCCCGGCAAAGCCCCTGACAAGAACCTCCTTCTCAAGCCAGGTCCCGGCAGAAGCAGAAGCCGATCCGCGCCCTCGGCCACTCTATAACTAAAAAAACGAGTCCCCTAATTTCACTTCCTCTTCTCCGCTTCGTCCCCTCCCTGACAACTCTGTCCTCCTCTCTCTGTCCCTCTCTAACAACTCTCTCTCTCTCTCTCTCTCTCTCAGGGTGAAGAAGGAGAGTTGTAGAAGACCTCACCGTACAGATCCAGATCCAAATCAGTTCATGGTAAGCTCGATTCTTTTCTCTTTAATGACTTCACAAAAAACTGAAATTCAAAATCGGAATCGATTTTGGTTTCACGATCTATACCTTGAAATCCCTTCTATTTCTGGTTTGAGATCGCAATCAACTTCTCTCTCTCAACTAGAAGGAGAGCTGCTGAGTTCTTGTATTATTTCTCAGTCAAAAGAAAATTTTCCAAAAATGACAGTCACCATGAGTTGGCTGAACATGGCCTTTCCAATTCGGTGGGAATAGAAAGATAAGTAATATAAAGCACAATGTACATGATAATAGGTGTGGAAACCATATAAATATAGCATACATGCATTTCATCAAATGATTAAGATCATTACATAAGCCATGGTGAATTTAATAATCGTGTAAAAATAATTACCATGTTGAGAAGAATGAGGTAACTAGGATCTTTTTTGGCTGCCACTTGAAAATGAGCTCAACTCAGTTGCTTTAACAGGAATTGTATATTAGAAGACTATAGTTTCTTTATGAACATAAACCTTTTGATGTAAATCCAAGGAAGTTTTTGAGTAGTATGTGGATGTGAGGAGGCTTTATGTGCATAGTTGCTTTGCTGCATTCGTTGGTAGATGTTGCTAGTTTGGTAGGCCTTGATGGTTGTGTATCAAGTGCTGTGTATGCTTTTGCCTGTCCAGATCCCCTGTGCCTGTTGTGGGTACTTGCAGCAGCTGGAGTGGGTTGTGTAGCAATGGGTGGCTGTGGCTGTTGAAGGAGGCCAAAAGCAGAGTACTGTCCTGTTTCTATTGGTTTGATGATTCATGATTGGGGTAGCTGCTGCTGGTGCTTTACTTTCGTGATTTTGGTTGTTATTGGGGACTAGGGAGTCTATATCTCTGTTGGTGGTGCGACCCGTTTGAATGGAGTGGAACATTTGCTAGTGGCTCTTAGGCAGCGGAGCTGCTGGGGTACTGAAGTCTGCTACGGACTTGATGGCACCCTTCACGGGAGTATTTTGGTCAATGAAAATTGTGACGGCCTTACAACCAACGGTGTTGATTTTATGATTTTATCCACATGATACTCCTCAAGGGCTTGGATTTTAGCCACATAAGGGCATTTTGGTAACTTCCTATCCATTCCCAGATATCTCTCTCAGTACCACACTGCTCTAGAGAAAATCGGTTCACTGCTTCCTGCTTTGGTTTCGCCATTAATCATGCCTGGAAAAAAACCGGAGCATTGACAGGAAGTTGACCAAGGAAATCACGTGCCTGTTTTTTTTTTTTTTTTTTGGCATGAGACCCACCAAGTGGATCCACTTTGGATGATTGCTCAGGATCCCATTCTCTCTCACTCTCTCTCACACACACACACACACACACACACCATACTAACACGTGCGTGGAGCACAGCCGGGAGATAAACGAACCCATAGAAAACGATCCAGCTCATGGCTCGGGAAGACCAGAGGCGATCTACGTTGACTGGTTCGACTCTCGTGTAAACCCGACGAGGTATCTAAAAACCCGTGAAAAAAAGAGCGGGCAACAGACGAGAATAAAAAAAGGCATCAGTAGTCCGATACAGCTCTCTTCGCGAGAGGAGAGAGAGAGGGAGAGAGAGAGAGAGAGCGAGAGGTTTGGTGGTCTCTGAGGTTTGCTGCAATCTCAAGGGATAACAGCTCTTCCACTCATGGGCTGCTGCAAATGCTCAAACCTTTCATTTCCTTTCTCTACAAGTATAATCCCAAATCCTTCCTCTTCTTCACTAGCTGAGTAGAAAGAAGAAGAAGGGAAATCGCTTCCACTTGCCTTTCCTTGGTATCTACCTTACCACCTCCCTGCAATCTTCCTGACAAGCGTAAGAGAAAGAGGCCTTCTTCTGTTCTTTCGGCAACGACGCTCACATTCATGCTTTCTAGGGTTTTCATCTCTAGATTTCTCTGGATCTGCTCCTTGATGCCCTAGCCCTAAAACCCTGCCACCTCGGTTCAGCTTAGGCACAAGGTAAGCATTTCCTTCCTATATCCCTTCTGTCTCTCTCTGTTTTTTCTTCTTCTTTTTTTTTTTAAAAAAAAAAAAATAATTTTAAATTTAATTTTTAAATTTTCTTTTCAACCAGGAAAGGTTTTCTGAACTCAAGAACAAAATGCTCCTCTTTTCACACTTTGATTTGCTTCATTCCTGCAAATGCTGCTTCTTTCAGGCTAAGACGATGATGTCTCTTTTTCAAAATTCTCCAAATTATTGCAGATTCCTAACGTGTTCAAACTTAAGAGTTGCTTGCACTCTTTCCCGGTATTCATACTTGCAATGCAGTTTTCTACCACCTGAAAAAAAATTCCATGTTATGCTGTTCCTACTACATCACATAAGCGTCGGAGACATTTATATTGAGTCATTGACTGCTTGTCATGGTTAATTTTGCATTTTTCATTCACAATCATCAACAATCTGTAGTATTTGGGTTGTCTTTGCTTATCCACTTCTCGTTGAAATTGACAAATGGTTATCTTGAAAACATTTCTTCCGCTTAAAACATGCATTTCTAAGGACTAAAGTTTTTAAAAATATACATTTCTAGGGACTAAAGTTTTGAAAGCATGCATTTCTGAGGACTAAAGTTTTTAAAAATATTCATTTCTAAGGACTAAAGTTTTGAAAACATGCATTTCTAAGGACTAAAGTTTTTAAAAGGAAATGTTTCAGTATTACTCTAAAAATGACTACCAACTCACAAATGAAGCGAACAACCTTAGTTGCAGGAATCTTCTACCTACATTCTGTTTCAGCTTCAGTATACTTCCAGCTCCCACTCGTGTTGCATAGCTGTCTATTTAAACTTGCTGACATTCTAATATATATGCTTCCCGGCTCCATATGAGGTGATTGAGATCTTCTCCATCTTTGAACTTTGAGCAACTATCATATCTCAGTCATAATATGGTCAGAGTCTTTGTACTTGAGTTGCTCGAAATGTATTATGGATTGGTTTTGTGAAAAGGAAAAGTTGAGCCAATCTCAATCTTTGGGACATCCAAATGGGTCCAAACATATTCACCATCATTATCATGGCCTTGTTACCAGTGTTCGAAATATCGGTATCGTGTTACGTATCGCACCCTGAGATACAAATACGTATTGGTTAATGCATGGGATATATCGTTTGTATCGGGTAATTTATCACACTTTTTGGGAAATATGAGGAAACATTGGGTAAATGGTTCAATTTTTCAATGAAACTTCATGGATTGTTAAAAAAGACCTTAATACACACTTTTAAATCATAACATCTCAAAAGAGAAGTGCACATAATAGGTTTCCTTTGTATAGGGTCCTAAGCTTTGCGTTGTCTAACTAAACTAATGCAACTATATTCAAATTGAATGCATAACATTTAGATTGTATGTGATGATCGTTTCATGAAACACTCATAAATACTTCGAAATCAGTCTCAATTGACAGCTGGTTGAAGGAAAATTAAAAAAAAACATGGAGAACATGAAGAACCAATGGATATCGAAATCAAAGCTCTAACTCCATGATTTTTCGTGCAAAACATTTAGAACCAATGGATTTGTAACCATTTGATATTGATTTAACATAATTAGAAAAAAAAAGGATTAGAAATTGAAAATGCTCCCTGGAACGAGCACGTGGGATATATCGGCACTACTTGTGCGTTTCGTATCGCACAAGTGTGATACAAGATATATCGTGGGATATATCGACTGATATCGTCGATATTTAAAACATTGCTTGTTACAGATATTCACCAATATGGGCTGGCTTTATAATTCCATTTGCTAGTTATTCCTATCTAAAGCCCTATTCAAGGTAAGTTAACATGCCTTCGTGCCCCCTTTTGCCACCTCAATCCAAGTCCTTGTTGGTCTTCCCCCATTCTCTCTAGGACTTTTATCCCCAATCAACGTTCCTCCCCTTCCATTTTCCCAGCACATGACAAATGTCTCAATATGCACTCTACTCCCAGTAATGTTGTCATTCGTAACGCTTCCTATTCTTACCATTCATTAATCTCAACATCCTTATCTATGCAACACTCACTCGTTGCTCATGTTGCTTGCTTGCCCAATGCTCTGCCCCATGCATCATAGTCAAGAGTAGTAGTCTTATAAAATTTTACCTTTAGTTTCATCATCACATGCACCAATAACACAACACTGCAAAGGTATATTTCCACGTCATCCACCTAGCTCTGATTCTATTGGAAACATCCTCATCAATTTCTCCATCCTTTCAAGTGTAGTGGTGACTGGTGATGTAACGAAACATGTCACTTTGAGGGGTTCTCCTGGCCACCAATTTTAGTTAAAGCCTCACCTTGATAACTATTCCTCTGAAGCTGTAAAAGAAAACTACCCTCTAAGGGCATGTTTGTTTTTATGGGTTCGGTGAATTCACAGCGAAATGGGTCATGATGACCCATTCACATGTTTGACTGATGCTGTAAAATGGCGGGCGGATGAGAAATGTGAAATCTCAACTGCAGAAGAGATTTCCAAAGGAAATATATGGGGATCTCTGGGTAGGGCTCGAAGATTGGACAAGACTGATGTAGCTCTCGGTAGTCCACGAGAGTATTTGATAGAGTGCACTACCTTCTATATAGCATTATCGAAAAAATGAATCATATCCTTAGATCATCTGGACCACACCATAAATAGCCGGGTGATAATGATTTGCACCGTTAAAAAATGAATCATATCCTTAAATCATTTGGACCACAACATAACATTCAATCCTGCACTGGCTTTTGCAGTGTGGTTCACTCGATAGGTAGATCTGTCTAACTTTTTCTCTCAAGCCTAAGACGCGCTCGGCAAATGAATGGACGGTTTGGATATAACACATACCTTGTGATTAGACCCACAGAAGTTGCTGACGTCAATGAATGGACGGTACACCACCAGAGTTCCGTCAATCTGTTAATTTCCACCATTTCCAAACGCGGGAATAACAGCTTCTCTGTTTTTTGCAAAATATTCAAACGAGTGACATTGCTATTATAACTTCTAACACTTCACTGGATTTCCTTGAGCAAGTAATAAATGCTCAGGGAAAATGCATTTACCAACGAATTCAAAAAACAAATAGGCCCTAAAGAAAGGAAGAAAAAGAAGAAAAAAATTCCCATTCAATTCTATATGTATTCCATATACTTTGTGCCCTAAGATGTTTTCATTTACACAATGTTTTTTAGAGCACTAAATATTATTTACTAATGAAAAAGCTCCTAACTTTTCTTATAATTAGAAAACTAAATTATTTAGTTATTGCATTTTAGAATGTTAGATTTGCTGCTATCTATTTATAATAAAAATGGAAAAATAGGAATAATGTAACCAATGTTGTCATATGAGATTGTATAAGCGCTTATGCCATTGCATATGCCATTTTGGACTACTGGATCGCATATTTTGTTATTGTGCCATTGGGACTTATGCAGTCTCACAGAGAAGTATGCGACTGCGTAAGCCATAGTTATATGGTTACATCAATGTGTACACATAGTGTGGTCGCACGGAGAAGTATGCGACCACGTAAGCCATAGTTATGTGGTTACACCATTGCGTACACAGAATGCGATGACATAACCTCTCAGTGCTTGGATTTTTGATAATTTTTGGGCTTCTTCTTCTTTTATTCTTCATTTTCTCTCACATTTTGCCTACAAATAGGCACTCGCACCCTCCTACGTTCACAACTCTTACTTTCTCTCTCACTCTATTACTCTCGTTTGTCAATCTCTCTAGCCTCTCAACTCTCTTACTCTCTCTCACACTCTATTACTCTCATTCTCTTTTAAAACGAAATCAATAAAATTTATATGTTGTTATTTCACATTTTTGAGTATATGCCTTCATTTGAGTAATTGGTAGTTTACTTGATATAGTCTGATAGTCTAATAAAACTATAAAAAACATTTCCCTTGTAGTATTTTTCCATAATTTGTGATATATATATATATATTCCACTTTTCCTTGAACATTCCTTTTTATTTTTCTTTAAAAAAAAAAAGAAGCTTGGGGGGGCTGTGCCATCGCATAAGCGCACAACCCCCTTGGGTTGCACATGATCGCTTATACCATTTGACAACATTGAATGTAACATAGTGGAGTTTTGAGGTAGATTTGGAGTTACAGTACCGGTAGTTGGTGCTGGGAGCGAAAGGAGGTTGGTAGATCATTTATTGGATGGTGGAAATAAGTTTTCTAGAGGGTCGTTTGTTTTTAAATATATTGCCATCATGGTTTCACCATACAAGTTTCCTGATATGGATAAAGTTTACTTGAATATAAAAGTAGCATGGGGCCACTATAAGTTCGGATTATGAGGTTCTACAGCGAACTTCATGTAGAAGTGATTGTTACACCACCAAATGTTTGAAATTGTTTGTAGATTTACTCATGTTACACTTTTGGATTTCCTCTCACTTCTCATTTGTTTCAACCCCTTCTATAACATTGTATGTTGGGAAGGCAAGCAAGGCTTCATGGCGGCTTTGTTTGTTGGCTACTCTTTGAACGATGTGGGAAAAGAGACAAAAATTGCTTTCATAATGTTAACCACAGTGTTGAGTGGGTTGTAAGAAGTCTTTGGGGGTTTTGTTCGAGAATGGGGTTGATGTATTAGCGGGGAGCATGTGCGTTTTTCGTCTTTGTTGTTGGTGGGCTGTTTTGCCTTTTCGCTCTTGTATTCTTTGTCGCCTGATGGCTCTTTTAATAATATTTCCATCAACTTTCAAAAAAAGAAAAAAATCGCACGCTACTTTAGGTTTTTTTTTTTTAATTTAAATTTTGGGATTAGCTATAGAGGTGTTTGACTGCTTCTTGATAAGGCATCTTTGAAGCGAGCTGGTGGGCAATTGAAGATTTAGAAAAATGTGTAGAGATATTAGTGACTAAATATGTGCCCACACACACACACAAAGATTTTGTTTTTTATTTTGGGATTAGCTATAGTAGTGTTTGATTGCTTCCTGATAAGGCATCTTCGAAGCGAGCTGGTGGGCAATTGAAGCTTTAGAAAAATGTGTAGAGATATTAGTGAATAAGTATGTGCCTACACACACACAAAGATGCATAAGAATAGTGTTCCCCCTATGAATTGTAGTGCAGGGGAGCTACTTGTGCTCTTAAATCTAGGTCTTAGAGACGAGGATAGATCCTGTGGAATGCCTATCCCTAATTTTTTACGCATGCCACCGTGATGTGTGTGCACAATCCACTCTGACTGACAGTGGCTTCATCCATTGTTAAGCCTAGGGCTAAAAAAATAGGTTGACTTGTGTTCATGCGGGTCACACCCCAAAGGAAATAGTTGGAAGAGATGTGCACTGTTGTTTTTTTTTTTTTTAAAATTTATTAATTATTATTTTTATATAGGGCCCACCATGTTGATTATGTGAAATTCATGCGAACCATTAGATACCACACAAAAATTTAGGCCTGGGGCCCAAAAACCAGGCCCATCCGTGATTCAGGGGGGTCACACCAAGGGAAACAATTTGGAGGGTGGGTGTCGCATTGTACAATGTTTTCAATTGTGTGGTTCACCCGAATGGCAGATGGGGCTGATTTTTTTGAATTACTTCTAATATTGGGTCATGGTCCTGATGGTCAAAGTAGATTCAGAAAAACCTCATGTTGGGGCTCATTACAAGCATACCCCTCTGCCATGTAAATGCCTCCCTTTGCTACATAAATGCCTTACGTAAATGGCTTTCTTAACTTAAAGGGTCATGTAAAAGGGTCATCTAGCTAGGGTGGTGTAACGCCCTGAATTTTGGGGCCGAGTGAATAATTGACTCCCGATGTCTCGGGTGTCACTTATTCTTTGCGGAAGTGGATGATTTTGGTTTTTTTCTTACTTGGCGTGTGAGCATTTGGGAAATGAAATGGATCATACGAGTACATTGAAATAAACTTAACTTAAAATATGACTAGCAAAATGATGAGTTTACGTTCATCGTACGGGACCACGTCCCAGCAAAATACATACAATCCAAAAAAAATACAAAATATCCTTGCCCTAAGACCCCATCGCTGGCCCTAGGGTAGCCTATGGTGACCTGCCCAACAGTTGAAAGTACGAGAGCTCCTCCTCGATGTCTATGGTCACCTCATCCAACGCGTCGGGCTCTGTGATACTTGCATTTAAGATCGGGTCTGGTCGGTGTTTTAAAACACCATCCCAGAGTGGGAGTGAGTGATCAACTTAGTGGTTCCATTAGCATCAAATTACACAAGTTATCAATTCCACATGCACAGTTAATGAAAAATAACTAAGCATACGAACCCTAGATACTCTTGTTAATGCACATGTATGTTGCTATGATATGATGCATGCCTTCGCAATCCAATACTCCCTTATATCGACTCCATCTTACGTTCGTAAATGACCAACACACCCTCATCATGCGACCTCAATTGCCGAGTCGCCACCTATCTAATGAAATGCGAGAATGATTATGTTAGCCGAGTGTTTAGTTAAGTCCGTTTGTCCAACAAGATTGGGGAAACAGACACACTCCTACGAAATCAAAGGCCCTAACCCGATCGTGAGGCCCAGGGCTGCCGTAGCGGCCCTGCGCCTGCGACCCTTTATCCGTCTGGGTTCGTCACTCCCAATTGAGCTCATACAATAGACAAGATTTAAATTGGATTGCTCGCGATCACTACGGGGAGGCTCGTCACCCCAGCGTAGGTTGACAACTCGAACACAATGTCACATACTACCATGCCCGGCTTTCGAGACTTGTGGATTGTATCACTAATGGTTGTAAGTGGGCGTTCCAGGGGCGTGGGGTGTTCCAGGTTCATGTGGGCGTGATCATACATGGTAAACACACATGGTTGGCCAGCTAGTGGACTAATTCAACTGATTCAGGCGAACTACGGCGCAACCGGCACTGGGTGCGAGCATCCCGTGTAGTCCAACTACTGTCGGCTGTCCGTGTTCGACCTGGATTGGTCGGATTTGCCTCGGGCAGCCAACTCGATAGGGCTGCCCGTATGGCTTTTGCAATTTGCTGGCCAACCCAATTGGCTAGTCAGTTAACATTTCATAGCAGGTCACATACAGTACTTATTTTAGGAAATTGCAGGCATGCATGGTAATAAATCAGGGCATTTTATTCGAATTGAGCATTATGTCGGACATGCAGATACATTGCCCCAAATCATCGCAAGCTTCACAATTATCAAGCAATTAGTTGCATGTGTCAGAGAATAGAGTAAATCACGGACAACAGTTCAATAATTCTAGCCTATTTTAGCATGAAATCAAAGTTCGGCTACACTAATCATGAATTACAAATTCATTGAAGACAAACAATCAAAGGTTACTCACTAATTAACATGCGCATCACAGTTTTCACAACACAATCATTATTTGTGACATAGGTTCGATAATTGGTCACATAATGATAATGGTCCGCACCTAAAGGTGGTCCGTTGAATTCCTAGCGCCGCTTGTAGGATTCGGGTCCATGGATGGGTGTGTCGAAGCCCTACACCGATGAGAGTAGCTTGTAAGGGCGCATGCAAACGGCCTACAATGTTGAAATTTGAAGAGGGCTAGAGGATTACCTCTTCCTTGCCACCGGGCTGCCCCCTATGGCGGGGCGTGGTGGCGATTTTTGACGTGGGTCAGCAGCAGTGTGGAAATCCTCCGAAACAACTCCCCAAGGAGCTCCTTCTTCCACTTCTCCCCACTCCCTCTCTCCCTTGCAGCTGGAGTTCATATGGGAGTGAGGGAGTAAATTTCTGGGCCGTATACAACCCAAATTTTATGTCTAAATGGCCATGGGGGCCCCTTTTTTCCCATGCATGCCTCTAGTGGGCTGAATTTTGGCCCATAGGGCTATTTTAGGGGCCCGTTGGCCCACCCGCGCCATGGGGCAGGTGCCCCGTTATAGGATCCGCAATTGATCCAAATTGGGTGGAGATCGGATGCCTTGATCAACCGCGGGGACCCTACTTGCTATCGACGGCTATCGGTGCTCGATCAGGGCCACAGATATGAGTAGAGAAATTTCCTTGACTCATGGCTCGAGTTTGGTTGCAATCCAACGGTTGGAAAGTCGCAATTTCGCAAATGAGTGGCGTGGCCTATTTCACTTAAGTTTCAGATTCGGGTCTAGGAGAGTTGCGTGTTTCAAGCACTTCCTTCCCTGCCCAAGTTGTGCAGTTTAGTGCACCATCTGGGTTTGCCGTCCTTGATGGACCTCAAGTCAGTGAGGCCGACGTTTTCCTATAATTTCGGACTTAGGGAGATTTCGACGAGCGGCCCACGGTCATTTTCGTCTGGTGTAGCGGATTGTTGGGAGAGCTGGCCCCGCGGCCCATTTTTGATTCAGGTCATATTTAGGTTTAACTACGTTTGTGATGTCATCCTTTCGTAGCTTGGTGACAATGACACCTGACATCATTTACCCTTAGTTTTTAGGGCCTCGCACATGTGCTCCATGCAGGCTGCCTAATGCAGTCCTGTGGCGTTTCCGCTGGTGGATGCCCTGGGACGTAGTGACAATTTGGCCCGGGTATTACGGGTGGACCCACCATCAGGTATTTCGGAAATCCACTCTGACCGTCAAGTGTGTGACCCGTTATTAGACATAGGGCTAAAAACCAACCCAATTCGTGATTCAGGTGGGCCACACAATTTGAAACAATGTACAAGGTGACGCTCATCCTCCAAACTATTTGTATTGGCGTGGCCCACTTGAATCACGGATGGGCCTGATCTTTGGCCCCATGCCTAAATTTTAGTGTGGCCTATAATGGTTTGAGTGCGTTTCACATAATCATCACGGCGGGCCTTGTTAAAAATCAACCATGGATGTTTCTCACAGAATGGTTTCCTTTAGTGGGGTCCACTTGAATATCGGTCATCCTAAGTTTTTGGCCCTCGGCCTAACATAGGATGACACTTGTAACAGTCAGAGTGGATTTCATGTACACATCATGGTGGGCTCATAAAAAATCTACATTGGGCGTTCCACAGGTTCTATCCTCGACTCTAGGATGCAGATTTAAGAGTGCATGAAGCCCCGTGGTTCAAAACATTGGCTGGTACTTATCAACTCATATTTATTGCCAGTATTGGTTTCTTGAGAGAGTGATACCTACATGTCTTTTACATGTATCAGTGATGTGGCACCAAATGGGTCGAAATTCACATGATATGGAGTGACATGTTGTGCGTAGATTGCACCACGGATGAGATCCATGCATTCTGTGCCATGCGTCTTTGGATTAAGGACTGGGTGCAGTCCTTAGAATACCTGTTAAATGGAACAGTGTTAGATTGTTGTACTTGTACACTAGACAAATCTGCCTTGGTTCCGGTGCAATCAAGAATCTATGGACCACCAGGTGTAGCTTGCATGCCATGTTAATTGCCAACACGTGAACCATGCAGGTGTGGCCTGTATGTAGAGAGGACGAGAGGTGCATCTCATTTTGTGAAGCAAGGAAAGAGATGTGCCTCTCTCCAGAGAAAGGAGTGAGGTGTGCCTCTCTCCAAGGTATGCAGTAACGGTAGGGTGATGGGGACATCACATGCACGCACATGCCGCCGCCTATGCACGTACGCACAAAGGAGGGCCCCACCGTCGATCTGGATCGATAACAACGTCCAGGGATGGCCCCTTATCTAGAAGACAATAGTTTTGGTTCCTTAGAGTGGGCTCGATGATCAAGTAAAGCCCATCATGATATCTCATGATCGGGGCCCACTAGTCAGATTGATTTCATATTTTAAGTTTTGCTTAATGTTATTATTTAGAACATCATGAACGCTTTAGATTTCTTTGTTTGATTTTTATTTTAGTTTACTTTATCGCCAAGTAATAGGTTGCGCACATAGCACGAGTTTTGGGGTATAAGGTTTTCCTATAAATAGGCACCCCTTGTAGTTCTTTTGAATTGATTGAAGATTAATAAAAATTCTACGTTTTCCTACTCTCTGAGTTGTGAAGCCTAATTGGGTGCGAAACTCTCCTTTCATCGAAGGGTTAACTACCGTGGTGCGAAGCCACATCTATCCCGATTCGCCTCCATCCATCGCCATCTCTACTACCCATCTTCTACCGTCCATTTTTCTCATCTCACCCCATCATCTACACTTCGAATCAATCATCTATTGCAGCAATTCTCCTCCCCACATCAGAATTTCAGAATCTGGCCTTACAGGAGGGCTGAAACTTCGGTGGAGCACCACGCACAAACCGTACATCAGATCAAGTTGAGATTTGGGGGTTTTGGAGTCCATCCCTGGCCGACCAAGGCCAAGGTGACCTTTTTCTGAATAGTGGGCTCCACACATGTGTGGCCGGGATCACACGCATGTGCGTTCGGGCCATCGTTGTTGTCCATGCGTGCGGTATTTCTCTGGTTCATCTCTCTCCTCTCTCACTCCGCTTTCACCCAAAATCCCTAAACCTAACCCTAAATTACTCAAATCTCTAATTTTATGCCCATTTTCTTACCCTAGGGTTCTCCGAATTAGAATTTCTGAATCCCTTTGATTAGGGACTGATTATTATGTATGTGTGGATGCTTATTTCTTATCTTTGAGTATCGTTTGGTTCATAATTTTTATTGATCCAGCCCTATCATGTCTAGGCCTGGACCCGCATAGATTCCCTTTAATTGAATGTTTGGACTTTCATGTGGGATATGAAATTTGTGTAATTGTTTCTGAACTAACGTGATCTTAAGCTTGAAATCTTGCATATTGTATTTAATTTTCATGTCCTGCATCATAGAGGGGCGGAAGGCCCGTAACAGCCGTTACGGGCCTGTTTTTCCATTATGGCCCTGTAACGTGTAACAGTTCCCACCTTTACCATTATGTAACCTTTTTTTGGGTACCTTGCTCTCTCCAAAGAAAGAAGTGAGGTGCGCTCCTTGCCCATAGGCTCCATTGTCACGCAGAGAGAAAACGGAAGAGAGAGTGTAGTCTCTCACTTGATCTTGATGTGCATGTGAAGTAATAAACCTGTGATGGTTTATTGCTTTATATAGACTCTTGGAAGAGTCTTGAAGGCCTGGAGAGGTGGTATTACCTCTCTCGTGTAGGTCCCAACTGGCGTTCGCTGATTGGCTCTTTGCTGGAAAGCCAATGGATTGGAGCTGATCTTCTTGTCATCAGTTCATCAAGATGAAGCAGGTGAGCTAGCTTATTTGGTGGATTGATGTGGCTTGCACTGTGTTTGGACTTTGGAGGTAGCCACTGTGGTTGCTATCTGATGAATGTGTGGTTCACGCGTAGTTCCTCAGTACAGAAGACACTCGGTGGGGTACAGAGATCTGCAGTGCCTGAAAGTATGATCCGTCTGGGTGTGGACAGGCTAGCATCTATTGGTGTTAATCGCAGCCTGCCACGTGGTAGAGTGCCTTTTGGCGATGGAAGAGGGTGAGGCCCTTTGACTTGCTTTTGATAGTGCCCTTGCTACGGTTTTCAAGTGTTTTGGCGAAGGAGTGGTCCTGTGTGCACACTCAAAACAACCAAAAGTAGGAGGTTTGGTGCATTTGGAATTCAGAGTGGGTGTAAGCAGTGGCTGCCAAAAGCACTACCTTGCTCAATAAAACTAAAGATAAGCACCAGTTGAATGTTTCATATGAAAAACATAAAACTGATTATGAATTGAATGGTTAAAAAGGGGATGCTCATATTCATATCTGTGTCATGGATTTTGAGGAAGGTTGTATCTGTATCTGGGTATTTAGGAGAAATAATTCATATCCATTGCTAACAACTGGGCTGTGAATGTAAAAGCTATTCCGGTAGATTCCCTCTTTGTTTGGGTTGTGTCTCTTGGGCTGTATTCTCTCTTTGTTTAGGTTGTCTCTCGGGCTGTGTCTTTTCTTGCTTGTGCAAGGTTTTTCTTAATAAATTGTGCTGTTGTCTCTCTCCCCCCAAAAAAAAAGAGCAAAAAAAAAATCCATTGCTAACAGTGGTATTGACATCCATGTAACCATAAAATAAATATTGGCAATCATTCAGTTTAAATGTTCTTTTAAACCATTGGCTTCACAACATTTATTTAAAAATTGTATCTATTGTGCATTACAATGTCCACAGCACTTGAGGGATCAAATCGAAGAAATTTTCATGTTTTGGCATCCATTAGTTATTTTTCACTCAATGAGTTATTTTGATGTGAAAATCTATGCCTGTGTGGGTTTCCTGTGAAATTATCTGATGTTTTTTTTTTTTCTTGAATATTGTTCAGGCAATGGAAGAAGTATCATCTAATGGCCATCGTTTTAGAAGAATTCCACGTCAATCCTTGGCTGCAAATCTGGAGTTGGACCCATTGGTTTATCTCGTTCCTTATCATTTCTATGTTGAATCCATTGGTTTGTCTGTTCCTTCCTGATCATTGTTACATTAGACTAAGTACCAATCATGCCTCAGAAATCATTATATCCACGGCCAAATGGGTGGAAGCTTCTGCAACTATGGATTCTCATGTTCCTCACATGTTTGCTAGCATTTTCCAGTTTCCTTTGCTATGTCAACTCTGATTAAATGTTCATTATTTTCGATGTACATGGGTAATTTCTAAAGGGCTTTATTTTAAAACTGCAGTGTAGATGGTATCTAGCTGTTGATTTCTATGGTGGAGATTGACACTTCCTGAGGGAAAGAAGTTCATTGCTCATATGGGCATTTTGTTGATTTAATATCCCACATCCAGCTTCTGTTGGACTGATTCACTATCTAACTTATAAACAGCTACGTGTCAGCATTCTTTCAAAAAAAAAAAAAAAAAAAAAAGTTGCGCATGGCAATTCAGCATCAAACATGGATATGATTTGTCAGACATGGATATACCAAGAATCTGGATGCACTGGCTCTTATCACATGCGTTCTTGCTAGTATGAAAGATACGTGATGATTTGTGTAGTAGTTCAAGCATGCATAAAATATGATTGTTTATTTTAGCAAATTGAAACTACTGAAACTGCATAACGATATCATAACAAGGAAATGGAAAACTGAAGTGCTGTCCACAAAGCCATTTTGGCATGTTTTCGTCATGTATCTGACATGGCTGTCATCCTAGGGAGGAGTCCTTTTCTTCGTAGACAATTCGTTTTATACCTATCCTTATATTCAACATAATCATCATCATCTAAGCCCTATCCCAATTAATTGGGGTCGGCTACATGAATCCCATTCCACCATTCCACTATCAAGGGCCATGCTTCAGTTATACTATAGGCCATCAAGTCTTTTCTTACTACCTCCAATCTCCATCCACGTCCTTTTGGGCCTACACCTTACCCTTTTAGAGCCTTAAACTTGTACCAACTCACTCCTAGCCGGCGCAAATCGCAATTCTTGGTGTTTGTTGCACATGACCAAACCATCTAAGTCTACTTTCCCTCATCTTATTACCTATTGGTGCTACTCCTAAGTTTCCTTGAATGCATTTATTTATAATCTATATGTCCTCATCTTACCACTCATCCATCTGAACATCCTCATTTCAGCTACACTCATCCTATAAACATTATATTCGTTAATTGGCCAACATTGTCCCATAAAGTATATCTAGTCTAATATCTATCCTATAAAATTTCCCTTTAGTTGGAGTGATACACGATGATCACATTAAACTCCAGAGGCACATCTTCATTTCTTCCATCCAGCTTGAATTCTATTGGCAACATCCTTCTCAATCTCTCCACTCTTATGAATTATTGATCGAAGGTATCGAAAGTGGTCATTTTGGGAAACTTCTTGGTCCAAAATCTTAAGTAAGTCCTCGTTTTTACTCCTTTTGTTATTAAAATTGCACTCCATATACTCCGTTTTAGTCCAACTAATTTTAAATCCTTCAGATTCTAAAGCACCCCTCCATAAATCTAGCATTGTATTTATGCCTTCCCTCATCTTGTCAATCAAAATTGTGTCATTTGCAAATGACACACGCCATGGGATCTCTTCCTGCAAATGCCGAATTATCTCATACATAACCAATGCGAAAAGTTATGGGCTCAATGCTGACCTATGCTGCAAGCATACAATAATTGGGAACCCGTCCCTTCACTAGTGGTCCTCACATTTGTTATTGCTCCCTCATACGTATTAATCATGTCAAGATATCCTCTTGAAACTCTTTTTTTCCTCAACACTCACCATGTTAACTCTCTAGGGACCCTATTGCATGCTTTCTCAAAGTCAATAAAGATCATGCGGAGATCCTTCCTCCTCTCCTTATATTTCTTCATCATTTGTCTAAGTAGGAAAATAGCTTTTGTGGTAGACCTCTTGGGCATGAAACCTTCCATCTGATGCCTTCATTTTTGCTTGATCACTCTCTCAAAAAGTTTCTTAGTGTGGCTCATAAGTTTAATCCCATGATAGTTAAGTGTTCCTTTGTATTGCTCCTTTATTATTATAAATAGGTACCATGGTGCATTTTCTTCAATCTTACAATCATGTTGAACAACTTTGTCAACCAAAACTAACCCAATCTCTCCTTTGTTTTTGAGTTGTTGAGGTGGGTTCTATTCTTTCGCGCTTTTTGCGCCCTTTTAATAAAATTTCAGTTATCTCTCTCTCTCTCTCTCTCTCTCTCTCTCAAAAAAGAAGAAAAACTTTGTCAACCAAAATAACCTAGTATCTCCCATACATGTCCACGCCTCTATTGTTATACCATATGTTTTGAGGGCCTTTCCTGTTTTCATCTTTCTCAATGCGTCTTTCACTTTAGATATCCTAATCCTACAACAGTATCTATGGTCTTTGGCTCATTTGAGTTTATAGTTCCTTCCTTCCCTATGCTCTCAGAGTGGTTAAATGATAACAATTTTTGAAAATAACTTCTTAACCTTTCATTGATCTCATTGCCCTCTGGTTATTGCTCTTAATGCACATCTAACGTGATCAATGTCCCCACTCTTCCTCTCGTTTTGTAAATTTGAAGTAGTACTACCTAAAAGACAAAACCCGTTCTGGATCAAGTGTTACAGATAATGGGTCATTTAGCCACATGAAGTTATGGTCTTTATTCTTTCTATTGATTAAGTTAATGAAAAATTCTATTTACAATTTAGAGATTTATACTTTTATTTATTTAGTTATTAGTTATAAATTGTTTGAAGTATCCCTGATATTATTGAAATATCTCCAAATTATCTGTATCTCCAGCTTGGTGATGCTGATAACATTGGTAGCGATACTATAACACTGGTAGTATAAAAAATTCCAAGTATTGGCTATGTATTGCTAAGTATCGCCATTGTATCGATATTACCAATGTATCACGAATATCTTTGACTGTGTAAATTCTGGGTGTCGCTTGTAGTGCCAATGTATCAATATTGCCAATATTTTTTACTCTGTAAATTTAAAGTGTCACTTGTATCAGTAGTGTATTGGCAATATTTTGATAATATTGCCAATATATTGATAGCGCCAAAAATTTGTCTACTAATAAAATTTCCATTTCAAATTATTTATGGGCGCGCAGTTGTATATAGTGTTCAATTTGTCGATGATAATATCGATAATATTATGATATTATCATCATTGCAACATGGGCGATATCGAGACAACAATCTTTCGTTTCCTTTCTAGTTGTCGACAATTTCTCGGCAAAGTATTGTGTGCTATTAATATTCTGAAATATTGTTGGATGTAAGGTTGGATGGATAAATGGGATGGATGGGATGGTTGGGCTACTTTCTTATGACAACACATGCTTTAGGCCCCCATTAAATGGAAACTTGTTATGTATGCATTCTTTTTGATATCTTTTTGATCCCTAAGTATGCAAATATGTGTATTTAAGCATCTTACTATGTTTCACTGAAAAATTCCATTGTTTCTCCCATGTTTCCCTAATGTTTCCCTGCATTTCCGGTTATTAGCGATATCATCGGCGATATCGATATTGTTTTCATATCCCCGGCCAACAAAACTTGTAGCGATACTGATACTTCAAACACTAGTTATAATATAACTCTAAGCACGTGGGGTAGATAATAGTAACATTCATCATTTCATATATAAATTGCAATTTGATTTAATATATAAAACTACATTGCATACATTGTATTGGAGTCACACAACGTATTGGCGGAGGTAGCGTACCGTGAACCCATTCCCATACCTTGTACCAAAGTGACCCACGATCTAGGTAACCTTGGTTTGAAGACAACTTTCTCACCTTCTCGTCCCTAGTCTACTATATACATCAGCATAAGCCTTAAGTTTAGCCTCTTTTACTACTTGCTTAGCAATCTTTTCGACATTTCTATATAGTTCAAATTTTTTTTTTTCGTTTCTAGTTCCTTGCCAGGCTTTGAAACACGAATGCTTCTTGTGAATCACTTTTTGTACAAATTCCCCCCACCAAGGTTCCTTATATGATTGGCTTATCCCTCTAGATACTTCTAAAACATCTTTTGCCACTTTCCTAATGCACTCACCCATCTCATTACGCATAACATTTACAACTTCCTTGACATTCCACGTTCCTTCTTCCATCAATTTATTTCTGAATAACATTTCTCTCCTTTTAAATTCTACTATCGAGTTTTTGGATGCCTATTAATTTTACTCCTATTCTTCCATCCCTTAATGTAAACATCTATAGCCATTTACCTATGTTGTGAAGTTAGACTCTCTCTTGGTATAACTTTGCAACCCAAATATTGATCATTACATTTTCCTTGGTAGAAAGAAATTTATTTGTCTTGTATATAATCCACTTTTGAAACTTATTAAATGTTCATCTATCTTTTTAAAGTATGTGTTTGCTTGAGGTAGATTATTTGTCATAGCAAAATCAAGTATTGCATCCCTCATCTCATTCTCCCAAAACCATATCCTCCATGTACGCTCTTATATCCTTTACTTTTTTTTTTTCTCGCTACAAGACCACTTAAGAGCATCAATCTCATCTCTCTAGTATTGATGTTTCACTGCAGCGGTGAAGGAAGAAGGTTTCGAACCGTCATGAATGATGGATATAAGGGCATGATGATCTCGGGGAAAGCCTAATGAGATAGGTGGAATAGAGTGTCGAGAATGATAGTTCCCTTCAGTGACATCTCCTACAAATATGCTCTCTTTATTTGAAATTCCTTGAATTAGTCCTTCCATATCCTCCCAGAATTGTCTCTGCACTCTATCATAACCATACTTGCAGCGTATATGCACTAATAACACTGATTATCTCCTCTCGTAATACAAATTTTATTGATAAAATCCCATTACTTACTCTCCTAACATCTACAACTTTATGCTGTCATATGAATGTTGGGGGAAAGGAATGGGAGGTGCTTCTGTAATGAGAGCAACTCAGAAATGATGGTTTTCTGGAAAGCAAAGCTTCTTGATGC
This sequence comes from Magnolia kwangsiensis, assembly GCA_037074715.1. NCBI lineage: Eukaryota > Viridiplantae > Streptophyta > Magnoliopsida > Magnoliales > Magnoliaceae > Magnolia > Magnolia kwangsiensis. The sequence continues at coordinate 99,848,009 of CM073586.1, forward strand.
GGAATGGGGTTCTCGTGTGAAATCCCTTGATAATTGTATTTTTTCCCTCTTTGTTTGAGTTGTAGCTTGCTCCATCTCGGTGCTATTTTTTAATAAAAGTTGTTGCCTTTTCCTTCAAATCTTTATCTATCACTATCCCTACCTCGTTTCTCTTATCATCCTTTCTAATATACCAATGTTTATATCCATCAATTTCTTTAGTTTTGGCCCTTTCCACCGGGTCTTCTGAACAGAAGCTATGTTAACTCTCCTGTGTTTCATTGTATCTACTAACTCCATACTCGTACCCATCAATGTTCCTATATTCCATGTGGCAAGATGAATCCTATTATCTTGGATTAGCTTCTTTACCTGTGCACTTCCAGAATGCCGCCAGAACCCCTGCCTACTTGTCACAGCAACCCATCGTTTTTGCAGCACATCACTTCGAGGGGATGCCCTAGCCAAGCGTTGCCCATTTCTCACTATACCCGGGTTCCAATTCAGCATGTTGCTTACAGGCAATGCCCCGGTGTTAATTTGGAATATCATGTTGTTCGGATTCATGATGATAGTTATCGCATAAGTTTGATGCTGGCTGCCAACCTGATGCAACCCTCCTTTTTCTAGGTTAGGGACTGGCAGTGAGAGCACAAATTTCCCACAGACGCAATGTAATAGACTGTTAAGTTGATTACAAGCGCTATGCCCTGAGGGTTTTTGGTTTTGTGGGGTGGGTTTCCTGGGTGTTTTTTTTTTTTTTTTTTGCTTCTTTTCTTTCGTCTTTATTGTTTTTGTTTTTGGCCTTCTGCCCTAATAAATTTGCATCATCTTAAAAAAAATAGTTGTTACATTGGTTAATTACCATCGATGAATTGAAGCCTAAAGAAAGAATCATAGTTTTCTTTTTCTTTTCTTTTCTTCTTCTTCCCTTGTTATTATTAATTTTTTTTCTTGCTAATGACCTAACTTTCTGCTTTCAGCTGAGTGAGAACTTGGAGCAGTGGCCACATCTGAATGAACTGGTCCAGTGCTACAAGGCTGATTGGGTGAAGGATGAAAGCAAGTATGGTCACTTTGAAAGCACAGCATCTGCATCATTTCAAAATCAGATTTTTGAAGGGCCTGATACTGACATGGAAACAGGTGATAAAGAGATAAAATGCTATTCTAAACGTGTTTATTTGGTGTAGCAAAAGAACAAAAAATGAATTATCTGCTTTTAAATCCTTGAGTTAAAATTTTTGTGGAACGGTACTGCAGAAATGCATCTTGCCAGTGCAAGGCATTCCAAGACTGAAGATGCTACTGATGATGATATCCCCAGTACATCGGGAAGGCAGTCAGGGGTAATTTCTTTTAAAATGACCTACTCTATTGATTTGAAGGTGGTGACAGGTATTGGTGGAAGTCTTTTTATCGTATGCGCCACAAAGGCTAATTTGCATTTTCAACTACTTAACTTATTCTTATAGTTTAGTTCAGTTCCCTAATTTGATTCTGGTAAGGGTTATTTCTTGTTGTTGCTGGACTGATTTGGAAGTAATGTATTCTTCTAATATGAGTTTCAATTTCCGGTTTCAGCAAGCTTACGAGCTTTTTGTGAGATGTGTCATTCTTCCAAAATATCAATCTATATTACTTCAGTTGCACATGCATCAGCATCAGGCACTAACACAAATATTCAATTTTAGTGTCTTGATGTTTTGATGTTTGACTTTTGGTTATGTAATATGGAATGTGATTCCTAGGTCCATAGATTGATAATATTCAAACATTATCTATTAGGTATTTAATAATGTGTTTCCAATGTTTCAATGGCTGTCTTTTTTGGAATTTATAATCATGGCTTTCAAACGCTATTTTAAGCTTATTGGTTTCAGAAACAACAATTACGTGTTTGAAATTATTTACCGTGTATATTTCCACCAGCTTCTTGAACTAGCAGGTTAGCAGAAAGTCCAGCTAGATTCTATGTCATTTCAAAGTCTAGAACTCAAGGATGACACCGTTTATGATTAAATAACATTGAACAAAAAGTTATTTCACCACTCTCTCTCTATTTTTTTTAACGATATTTGATGAATGGCGAACTTTATTGCAGCCAAAATAGGATTACAGGGGAAACAAACAACAGGACTCAAAATTGAGCAAAAAATACATATAAAAACAGCAACCCAGCTCCAGCCCCAAACCACATGCCCACAGCACCACTAGGTCAACCCTTGGACAGAGACTGGCCTGATGTCTTTGATGGCCAAATGCATTTGCAAGCACATCATTTTTGGCCAGAAGATCCACCTCACTGTTGGCACTCCTCGGGACATAGGTGAGCGATAAACGACATGTGATTCTCAAGTCAAGAACCTCCTTGATCGTGTCCCAAGCTGCCAAGAGTAATAGCCACCAGATGCCCATGAGATTGCATTTTTTGAATCACCTCTGGTAATAGAAGGGTGCTGATCAAGGTCATGCACTACTCTGACCATCTTCAAAAACACTTAGGCCTCTGCATAATTGGAGTCATGAAACCAATAGGCCTGGAAACCTGACAAGAGCCTCCCCCGAGCTATCGTGAAGATGATGGCCTATTTGGATTATCAAAATGTACCCAGATACTTCCATAACTCAATGCAGACGATACTGGTACTGGTAATGGATACTTGCAAAAAATGTTTGAGCTCAGTCCCATCATATTAGATTCATTTTGTCTAAAAGCTCAACAAATTTCTTATATTCTTGGATAATATGTGCGTGTGGACTTTAAAAGTCACAGACAGTTACATTTACCACATTAGAAAGATTTAAAAAGATCACAATGTTTAATAGAACTTAATAGGCTCAAATAATATTTCATCATAAAACTGAATATGAATGTCATGTTAAAAATGGGGTACTCAGATATTTCATCATTAAAGTAAACATTAATAATATATTCAATGTGGAAAAAATATTAGTAATATGTTAAAATAGAGATAACTGTATCTGCATTGGTATCTATTTTCTTTATTTCTGAGAAATGGAGAGTCGTATCCCTGTGTCTGTATCAGTATCTGTATTGGGGTACCACATGTTAAAAATCTTATATTCCGTAGCTTGCATCTGCTTTGGAATGCAGTTAGTTGAACAATAATGCTATCCAGTTATGTGTGTTCCTCTTGTATTTTTTGTTGGTTGGTTTAAGTATTTGTAGATTTTCATCACCATATGTGGTTTTTTCTTTTAAAAAAATGGAAAAAAGTAAAAAGGAAAAAAAAGATTGCTGTGTGTGTGTGAGGTCCTAGCCTATTTTCGTGGACTTGTTTTAGTAACTTCTGAATTGTCTTTTCAAAATAATATATTTGCAGCATTTTGGCGAATCCCCATTGCCAGCTTATGAGCCAGCTTTTGACTGGGAAAATGAAAGGTCAATGATATTTGGACAGAGGACCCCAGAAACTCACTCGGCACATTATGGCAGGTCTATCCCAGCACATAGCATAGATTCACATGTAGAATGCTGAAAGCATGCTCATTTCTTAGTTTTTAGTATATCCAAGTTTTGTGTTATGTGTTTCTGTTCATAACTCCCGTCCTTGTCTCAGTGTATTGAAGATATCTGTGAAAGTTCTGTCATTGTCCTTTCAAGCTGGATTGGTTGGTAAGTGTTGTTTACGTAAATGATCATTTTCTGGTAAGTTAGTTACTGAGCATGGCTAAAGTTCAGCATGATTAGCTACTTCCCTCTGTTGCATCTTCTGTTTTATGCTGTTTTTCCTCCCTCTCTCTCTAACATTGAATTTTGTCCTCTATCAGAACCTTTTTATGGAACAGTTAGCCTATATAATAGGGAGAGAAGGGAGAAAATGTCGGAAGATTTCTATTTTCATGTGTTACCAACTGAGATGCAGGATGTAAGCAGTACATCTCTATTTTTGGCTGATTTAGGAGCATGATTTCATTGCTATCTATGCTTCTTAACGGTTTTCTGCAAATTATGGTCTTGCACTGGCCATTCTTATGTTTTAAATATTTTATTTCTTGAAAAGAAAATTCACTTCTTTTCATTAATATTATTTGCCAGGCTATAGTTTCTTCTGAGCCTCGTGGTATCTTCTCCTTGGATGCTCCATCAGCATCGATTTGTCTTCTTATTCAGCTGGAGAAGCCTGCTACAGAAGAATGCGGGGTCACTCCCTCTGTTTATTCACGCAAGGAACCTGTAAGTCAAAAGCACTTTTAGTCTTTTAGCTTTCTGTTGTGCATGCCTTGTGCAGGTCATGTCTAAGATTTTTTATGCAACTGTTCAACTGTAAAGCTGGAAAGACTTTGCACTAACAGCTTTCCCCCTTTTCCTTATTTTTTCTGTGCTCAGCAACTTTTTTCTACATTTCTTTATATATTGAAGTGTTATTCTGGCGGGCTTCATCCGAATACATGATCTTCATTACCTTTTGAAAAAAAAGAATCCATCATCTTGATTAAGGCTCTGTTTGGAAAGTGCGCAATTTACCGTTGCACCGTATTTAAATAGTTTCGATGAGGCTTTGAAATTGGGTTATGTTTGGTAAGTGCAGGGACTCCGTTCCATCTCGAGTGTACTGGAGAAAGCCCATCAAACTGGCTCTAACTGGAAGTGAGCTCATTGTGCCAAAGAGCCGAATCGAGAACAATGGACATTTCAGCCAATGGCTATTCTGCTGAATGCACATTGTTACAAATGCACCCTAAGTCATGTGTCGTGCCAATCATTTTATCTATGTTTTATTGTAGTGATGGGTGAGAAGTGCAAACAAAATTTCCTCTTCTTCTCATTATTATTTGAGAGGAAACACTGGAAATTATTAAAAGAGATTTAAACAAAAAATACATACAAAGATGATGAGGGATCATCTTACAATGAAGAGATCCCTGATCCTCAAACATCTACAATTTGAACCCTAGAACATGCTTCAAAAATGTTTAGGACATTCATCTAGCTTAGTAAGCTGCCCCATGCCCAATGATAGACACTACCAATCTTTTTGTTGTTTTTTAATTTTTATGTCAAATGTTCTCTTGTCACATTCCTTCCGGATTGGCCGGTAGATTGCAACATGTAGAGTCTCCATAGGGATCCCTTTTTTTTTTTTACCTACCCAGCTGGCCACCTTGCCAAGGTTGGAATCGCTTTGGAATCTGCCCAGGCACTGGCTGCACCCATAGTTGTTAATATTGGTATCGGAGGTCATGTTGTCCCAGTCGAAAACTGATACGATACAGCTGTTGTGTATTGGTTTCGGCCCGTATTGGTTGAAATCTTTTGAAGTCAAAGAATAAAGGAAAAAATATCAGGGAAAAGGGAAAAAGAGATTCAAGATTTATTTCTTTATTTTTATTTTGTATTTTTTGTATTTTGCATATGTATATAACAGTAATCAGACCGTTCTTTTTATAAGAATGTTGTCTGTTGGCTTGATCTGTTGAAAGTCAACCAAATGGGCACATAAAATGCAGCACAACTTGCTAAATTAGTGCCCGTTATATTGAAGGCTCATTTTGCAACTTCGAATTGGGTGTAATTGAGAGGAATAGGAGAATTAGAGCTTCCGTGGGCTTGGCATGGAGGAGGGCTGGGGGAAGTTATGTGGAGATTGTTATTTTGGCTGTTTTTGTCCATATCTGGAATAGGAGCTCTTCGCCTCAAGAGGTCATTAGGGAAATTAAATTTTGTGTCTTGGGTTGGGCTCCTCTTTTTTTGAGTTGTAGAGTTGGGTTGTATTCTTTTGCGCTTTTTGGCACGCTTCTAGTCACTTTTATTTCTCTCTCTCTCTCTTCTTCTTCTTCTTCTTCTTCTTCGATTCTCTTCTTTTCATTTTCTTTGTAGGTTTCTCTCGGTTTGATAGTCGTGCACCCCAATCAGCGATTGGAAGTGATTAATGAGAAGGTATCTTGCTGCTGGTTTTTGATTTTTTTTTGAAAGGGTTGCTGGACATTCAGTTTTGATAAGGTTTTGGGGTGTTTTTCTTCCATTTTTTTCCTTCTAGAAACTGGTTCGTGGCAGCTAGGGTTTGCCGGATATTTTTCGTTAGGATAGTTTTTTTTTTTAATTTTAATTTTCCGTCCCGACTAGCAATCAAGTATTTCAGATTTTTTGTTTTGTTTTTGTTTTTGAAGATTATCAAGATTTGTTGATATTTGGTGAATTTAGCTGTAAGATCCCCTTCTCGTCTTTGGTGGTTTGAGTTGGGGCTACGGGGATTGGAGCTTGTTTTACTTTTTGTTTTGTGGGGTCTTTTTTGAGACTATATCAAGCGATAGTTGGTTATAACAATTTTTTAGTATTGATTTCTGTGAAGTCTTGATATTTAGTGCTCTTTTAATTGTTTAGGATTAAATATGGCTTCATTATCAAATTTGAGACAGTTGATCCCATAACCTCCAATATGGGGAGGTTGATTGTATAGAGAATGCTAGTGTATAGTGTAGTGGCTCCCCTTTTTGGTGTAAGTGCATTTGCACACTTTTCTCTTCTTGCGGTGTACTATATGCTCTATTATAATAAAATATTATATGTTAAGGTAAGATAGCCTAACACAACATCTTTCTCAAACTCTCCTCCTCTCAATTTCTCCTATTTTCTTCACATTATAATCAGCAAACCATTTTTTACTTGGTATCAGAGCATAGATCCAGGCAATCCACATCCAACAAATTGAGAGGCGACACGTCACTTTGCCGACGCTTGTAGCCGTACGGATGACGTCAGTGTTATACAGACGCATGGACTTCGTTTGAGCTAAAAGTTTAGGGGTTTGATATATCTTGATTTTAGAAGATTTGTCATGATTTTTTCAGAAAATTTTGGACCTTCTTTCATGGTATTTTGGGCGAAATAGAGAAATTAAAAAATCGGGCCCATTTTCCATTTTTCTTCGATCTACCTTAAATCGGTAAGCTTTTCTTAGGTTTTTTTGCTCAAGATGGACCAAAATCTTCCTCCTAGGTTATCCATGGAGGAGTTTTTACCTAAGATCCATGTTTGAGAGGGTTTTAACTTCAAATGGACGTGCGGCTGGGTTGTTTTTCACTCGGTTGGGCCGTTTTTTACTGTGTTTCATGTTATTTTGGATAATTGCTATTTGTTGGAGGTTTATATCTTATTATCTTGAAAGATTGAGTGAGATGAAGTTGTTTGAATCAATTCTTCTTGGCATAGGGCCTCTCTTCGCATAAGTTTATCTCTCTTGGACTCTTCTATGGCTAATAAAGGGCCCTCATCTCTTGGCATAGGTTCTCTTGAAACCAACCCCTTGCAGATTACCTCCACTAAGTTGAATGGTGACAACTATCTTCAACAAGGTGTCCCGTATCGGTATCGGTTGGCGTAACGGTGACCTCCAAAACCGATACGGATACGGGGGTGTAACGGCGATACGGGGGCGTAACGGCCCGTAACGGCGCAAATTTTTTTTTTTTTTGCCAAAAAAATATGAAAAAATATGGAATAAATCCGGAATATTCTAAGTATTCCAAATATGCATTCATTTATAAAATGGAACATGTTTATGGGGGTGTAACGGTCCACTCTTTGGTGAGAAGTATCGGACTGTCTGATGAATTTATGAACCAGATAACCTGAATTTGACTACAAAATTCATATATTTAATTTTCTAACTATATACTACCAATGATAGATATATTAGAATGAATGTAATATGTAAATATCTTACATTAGGTGTGTTTGCAATTATTTTTGAGGAATTTCTCGAACATACCTGTGCACGTGACTGTGATTCGTGTCTATGACCTGTCATCATCAAGTCAAGAATATTAAAAAAAATAAAATTAGTAGTGTCTGATATACTCCCCTGTAACTTGATTAAGGATTACTTGATTGGTTGTCAGGGGGCCTATTTTAAATACAAGTTCGGCAATGTCAAGTGTGTGCATAATTGCATGGCTTCTTGCAATAATACTTGTGAGCTGTCTGCTGCAAAATGCAAATACTTACCTTAATACAAATATATACTCACAATCACAAGTCACCACCAAAATGAAAATATGCTTTTTTGTGGTTGCTCGACCTCCACATCATCGTCATCGTCACCATCAGGCTGAGGCTATCCAATAGGTGTAGGTTCTGCATATCCATAATATCCAGTGCCAGAAGGAAATACTAGATCAACGAAACCAGAGGACGACTGATCCTGACTAGGTAACGACTCTGACCCTAAGTAAGGATATCCACCAGTGCCCGTCGAATAGACATACTGGTAACCATACTCAGGCTGTTGAGAATCTTGAGATTGAGAGTGCGTCTGCTGTGATGAGTAACTTGGATCTGGATCTGGATATCTATAATCATATGGATATTGATCGGGAGGCCTACTCAAATATGAATGTGATGGAACGGGCTCAGTATAACTATCATAATTATAATCCAATTGACCATAAGAATATCCATCATAATAACCAAGACCATGAGCCTGCTGATGTTCCGGACCTCCCGGACGCGATGCACCACTAGATGTACCCTCCTGCTGGCTGTATTGTGACTCGGTACACTCGTAGGTTCGACCTCGTGTACCACCTCGTCGATGTTCATCGGCATCGCGATCTGTAGACAACTGAATAGGGCGTTGAGCAACACTAGAAGTGCCAGCACCAGAGGCAGGGGGTCATCGTCACCATCATTCGACACGGACACGCTACCACTGCTCGTACTCTTTTGTTGATCTCGAGCTGTTTCCGTACGTGGCATAAACTCTGCCCCTCTTACTGGGTCCAACACATTTGCACGACTCTCTTGTTGTGCTTTGCGTATTTCTGGGTCATCAATTTTCAATTCTTCACTATCCTCTTCAATTTGCTTTTCCCTTGTTTCCAACCAAGGTAGAAGTGGGTCATCCTCATCATAAATATTGTTCAAGTTTATTGGACAGTAGTATCCGTCATCGGCAGCTGTAATGCTCCTATGATGTCGTCGCATTCTTAATTTTATATTGTAGTGCATGAAGACAAGTCTATTTAATGTTCTAGTCTGCAATCTATTCCTATTCTTTGAATGAATGAGCACAAAATAACTCCAATTCCTTTCGCAGCTAGAGGAAGATGTTGTCTGGCTCAAAACTTTTACTGCAATTTTTTGGAGAGCCTTCGTACTCTTTCCGAAATTAATCCACCATTCGGCCGGTTGCAACTTAGATACTGCATGCTGTGCAAGAGCATCTCCAAAACTATCAAGGCGATTTCCAAATGTATCTAATTCATTCAACGCCTTTATTTGCAGATCTAAGTCAGGTTCTAATCTCTTTATCACATTTTTTAGCTCGACACGAACTTCATCATCCGCAACAAATGATTGGGCATATCTATGCCTAGGATTTAAGTAATAACCTACTGCATGAAGATCGTGATGGAGTTGTTTTGTCCATCTCCTGTCGATCATCTTCCAATAAGTTTCCCAGCTTCTACAATCACGTTGAATTGCAAGCTTTGCCTTATCCATGGCATCATATAGGAAGCCCATGGTAGGTGCTTCATCGGTTTCAACAAGACGGAGTACCCTCATTAGTGGGTTCATCACCTTTAGGATCGCCTTAACCTTCTTCTAATATTTGTTGTCCCGTATGGTGTTCACAACGTCGACCGGTGTATCTGATGTCTTCCCATGTTTTGTGTTGAGCCATTGTCGGGAAGCGAACATTTCACTCAACTCTCCCGTATGCTGGAATAAACTCTCTAATGGTATAAAGTTTGTTGCGAATCTAGTCGCTGCAGGCCTTAACAATTCTCATCCTTATCCCTGATTATGATTGTAAATAAACATCGTTACTTCCCTTGCCCTTTCGACCATTTCCTTAACATTCTTCTTCTTCCCAATATCTTCCAATATAAGATCAATACAATGGGCAGCACATGGTGATCAAAAAAGATGTTTTCTCTTATTCATCAACATATGTCCTGCAAGCTTATATGATGCTTCATCATCTGTCACAATCTGTACTACGTTCTCCTCTCCAATCTCATCCACAACTTTATCCATTAGTCCAGTAATATAATCAGAATTTTTTGTTACTTCTAAGGCATCAATTGACTTGTGATATATAGTTCTCAAGTGGCAGTACACCATGAAGTTGATAATGCTGCGTCTGGTTGGGCCAGTCCAACCATCGCACATGATCGTGCATCCTCTGGCTTACCATACAGGTTTAAAGGTAGCCACGTATGTTTTCACATCTACATACTCTGCATCTGTCCATTTCCCCCTAATCTCCTTAGCCGTGGGAGCTTTTATTCCTTCACCTGCTTCTGCTGCTGCATCAATTACCACCTGCCAATATGGAGAATTGGCCGCGTTAGGAGGTATGTTGGCATGTATAAATAACTTTGCTGCTGCTCTATCTAATTTCTCAACGGAAGTTTTACTCCACATTTGTTTTTTTTTTCTTTTGTTTAGTTGATTCTTTCCTAAACATGATTGGATCAATAGAGGGTCTCCTAGGCTCATTTACTTCTTCATCCAAATGTATAGGGGCATCACGTGAAGATGTCTGTCGTCGCCTCCCAAATACACGTCGTAACCCACCAAACCTACCCCCCCTACCCTCAGTCCCAGCTGCAGAAGCAGTTGCACTCCCTGTCCCACTCCCACACCTACTGCCCCCTCCTGTATCACACACTGACCCATGCGTGCCTAACATGCGGTGACGTTCTTCCTCTTTACGAGCTAGACGCACGCTATCTCTCCTAGCTATGGTTAATTCTCGATCTGAATCTTCGTCAGAATCAATAATATCTTCATCATGAACGCCCATATATTCAGAACCAAACACCTCCTGTCGAGCTGCTTCTAAAATATCATCTCTCTTCTTTTGTACAGCAGCACGTTTACCCTTCGACTCATCCAGACTAGTTTGCATTAATAACATTATCTCTTTCGGTACTCTGACACATGGCGCAACTTGACCCTTTCGATGTGCCAAATGTTGTTTGAGACGGGTAATTCCACCAGACACTATCCTATCACAATACTTGCACTTTATTTGGTGCCTAGAATCACCAACCCTCTCACAATGTTGCTATCCAATATCCTCACTTGTTGTTGGCCAGACACAGACATTTCTTTAGGTTTAGGATATGAGTATGAGTGTATGACCTATGTTAATAAAGAAAATTTTATGTTCTAACTAAACCCTAAGAAGCTCCAAAACCTGTCCAATATATGCAAATAAAAATATAAAGTCACTAATTCGAAAATACAAAGAAAAATTTATAAAATGACACCCCAAATATTTAAAATGCACATTAACATATCCTACTATGATTAACACATCATATGGCATGATTAAAACAGCAAAACAACCATTAAAAATTGATTTTTCAAATTTTTAAAAAAGGGGCCAAAATTCATGCGTAAATAGAAAAAAAATATAAAATGACACCCAAAATATGTAAAATGCACATTAACATGTTCTACTATGATTAACACATCATATGGCATCATCAAAATAGCAAAACAACCATTAAAAATTGATTTTTCGAATTTTAAAAAAAGGAGCCAAAATTCATGTGTAAATAGAAAAAAATATAAAAAAAATATAAAATGGCACCCCAAATATGTAAAATGCACATTAAAATGTTCTACTATGATTAACACATCATATGGCATGATTAAAACAGCAAAACAACCATTAAAAATTGTTTTTTCGAATTTTAAAAAAAGGGGCCAAAATTCATGCGTAAATAGAAAAAAATATAAAATGGCACCCCAAATATGTAAAATGCACATTAACATGTTCTACTATGATTAACACATCATATGCAATCATTAAAACAGTAAAACAACCATTAAAAATTGATTTTTCGAATTTTCAAAAAAAAAGGCTAAAATAAATTCGTAAAAAAAAATAAAATATAAAATGGCACCCCAAATCTGTAAAATGCACATTAAGCTGTTGTACTATGATTAACACATCATATGGCATCATTAAAACAACAAAACAACTATTAAAAATTGATTTTTCGAATTTTAAAAAAAGGGGCCAAAATTCATGCGTAAATAGAAAAGAATATAAAAAAAATATAAAATGGCACCCCAAATATGTAAAATGTACATTAACATGTTCTACTATGATTAACATGTCATATGCAATCATTAAAAAAGCAAAACAACCATTAAAAATTGATTTTTTGAATTTTCAAAAAAAGGCCAAAATAAATGCGTAAATAAAAAAAATATAAAATGACACCCCCAAATCTGTAAAATGCACATTAAGCTGTTCTACTATGATTAACACATCATATGGCATCATTAAAACAGCAAAACAACTATTAAAAATTGATTTTTCGAATTTTAAGAAAAGGGCCCAAAATTCATGCGTAAATAGAAAAAAATATAAAAAAAATATTAAATGGCACCCCAAATCTGTAAAATGCACATTAACATGTTCTACTATGATTAACATGTCATATGGCATCATTAAAACAGCAAAACAACCATTAAAAATTGATTTTTCGAATTTTAAAAAAAGGGCCCAAAATTCATGCGTAAATAGAAAAAAATAAAAAAAAAATATTAAATGGCACCCCAAATCTTAAAATGCACATTATCATGTTCTACTATGATTAACACATCATATGACATGATTAAAATAGCAAAACATATTAAAGAAAGTAAATACCTATTTTTGAAGAATTTCTGAAAAATGGCCCACCGAGCTTTGATTCAATCAAATCCGTAATATAATGTGTTTTTGTCCCAAATAAAAAGCCAAGGTTGGTCGAAATTACTATTAGGAGTGAAAAACAGTTTGGAAGCAAGTAGTTTGGAAAAAACAGGAAAAAAAGTGCTGAAAAAGAGAAAAAAAGAGCCGTTATCTGACTGTTACGGGTGACCGTTACGCACCCGTAACGGTCCGATACGCCCCGTATCGGCAGATACGGCTACAAAAATCGGTAACGGCCGATACGGAGCCGATACGCGTATCGGCCCTTACCGATTCCGTTACGTATCGGCCGATATGTAACCGATACCGGACTCCTTGATCTTCAGTGGGCACAATCTGTAAAAGTGTTTTTAGGAGCCCGTGAGAAGTCATATATTTTGGATGATCCCCCAAGCTTTACGGATGTTACCTACAAGTCTTGGTCAAAGGAGAATTATCAAGTTATTGCATGGTTGTTAAATAGTATGGATTCTTCGATTAGCCACTTAGTGATGTTTTTATCATCGGCTAAAGGCATTTGGGATACGCTTCATAATCTGTTCTCGAAATCTCAGAATTTTTCATGTGTATTCCAGCTTATTCAAGAAATTAGTCGGTTCCAGCAAAACTCAAGATCATTAAAAGATTACTATTTGACGCTTCGGGGTATGTGGGATGAGTTGGATATGTATCAACCTCTTCCTTCCAAATGTAAAGAGGATCATGAACATGCTCATAAGTAGCAGGATGTAACACCTCAAAAATCGGGGGTCGGGTAGAAACCCAACTCCCGAGTTCCAGAACGTCACTTATGCAACATAGATAATGATAAATGCATGTTGTCTGTAGAATGACATTAAACAAGATTGAGACTAAGCCAAAACAGCATATCATACTACAGAGACAGTTAAATTAGCAAGCGGAAGACTATGATAAATACATAAAATATATAATTGATTGTAAGTCTTCAGAGTGTGAACATGTTACCAGGTTAATTAAATACATGTATACTCCAAAAGTGGAAAGAAAAGAATATACATGAGTTCTTCAAAAATATAAAATGACAAGTGTCAAGGCATCTACTCAACCTCCCTGTAATCCCGTCCATCAGATCACACATAAAGGAGGGATCCTCCTCCTCATCATCAAGTCCGGCTCCGCCTCGCAGGCCGCGCCATCATCTGCAATTACAAAAGGGTCTGGTGGGTGTCCGGAAACACCGTCTCGTAACGTGGGAGTGAGTAGCTAACTCAGTGGAATAATAGAGCAAAGATTAACATGTTCTCAAATCAATCACGCGGTAATAGTAAAGCAATGAAACAAACATTCCTAGATTCTGTTGTTAATGTATGCATGAAATGATATGATGGATGCCCTCACCGACATACTCCCTCATACGGCACCATCTGCGTCTGCGGCATGCTTTCTTCCCGCAGTGCTCCACATCTTCCAGGCACATGCAATGCGATATGGATAATGATTACCAAGTTGTTATTAGTCCTTTTCATACAGCAGGATTGAGAAACTAGGGTACCTTGTTTATATCAATCCCAACACAGATCCTGTCTAGGGTCGTCACTCCTAGTAATTTCATACGATGTTATATTTGTAGGTCGCTGCAAGGGCTGCCAGGGCTGTTGCTCGCACTCGTTGCACCGCTCCCCCATCACCTTATCAATACAGGCCTAATTATCCTTAAGACTGCATCAGGACTCGTCGCCCCCATGCGGTGTCAAACTTAAGGTCACTACAAAGGGCTCGTCACCTGATAGGTGTAGGCCGACAACGAGAATATAGTGTCCCATACCACTATAATCTGCTCAGAGTAGGGTGCTCACTGGTCACTACGGGGAGGTTTGTGGCCCTAGCGTAGGCCGATAGCTCGACCACGGTGTCCCATACCACCATGCCTGGCTCATGAGTCTTTATGGATCAAGGTACCATGGTTAACAGGGTTTCCAATGGTAAGTTCGGTACCCTAGGTTCAAGCAGTTATGACTCATACAGGGTGAACATACAGTGGCCAGTCGGGTTACGTGACGGGCTCGACTAGTACGAGCGCATCTCAAGTTGAACGACATGAAGTGCATGAAACACTTCGTGTGGCCTAACCACTACCGCCAACCCAAAACATGACTCGCGTTCATCGACGCGTCCTCTGTGGTATATAGAAACCAACCACGAATTCGATCCATTACCGACTGCCTGGACTAGGTCATAGCCCCAAGCATTTGTGAATCCACATCAGCAATCATATAAGAGTAATGGAAATGAAATACAACAATAAAGCATGTTGAAACATGTTATAACATACCACTTAAGCAATTCATCCAACACATACATTTCCTATACATAAAGAAATCTATACATTTAGCCAACATGATGGAGATCATTTACATCAACATATTACTTGAGAATTCAATCTCAAAACTATTTCACAACACCATATACTCAATACATACTAATACAAACATTTATACAAACACTTAGTCTACACACTTAAGTCTACATAGTGTATGTCGACTCAAAGTGCGCATTTGGGCGAATCTCTTCGCCAAACCAATTATGCACGCATTCCTAATATCCTAATGCGACAAATAGCCATGGCAACCATTTCAGCAAAATATGCATGTATACAGTATTTCCTACAAATGACTAAAATGCCCTAAATCTCATATTTTCCGTACATTTATGAAACAGAAAACGGACAGCATGTTGTACATGTCAAACGGCGTCGCCGTCGATAATCTACTATTAAACGACATTGAAAGCGTTGAAATCAGCCAATTAAGGCGTCTAAAATCCGCACCTTTTGCCCTAGACGCGTATCGCTTCGATTAGAACAGATACGCTTCGTCAACGGCGTCAATATGACCTAATGCACAAGTACATTAGCTACTTTGCTATTTGAATCGAAGACATCCCCAAATCAGCAAGTGGTTAGGGTTTTCCTTACCTAGAAGTGCGTTGGAATCGCCGAAAAAGTGATTGGAGTGCGTTGCTTTAGCACGTGAAGCAGCAGCAGCAAGTGGCAGGAAGATCTCTCCCACACTCTCTCACAAACTCTCACATTTTCTCTATCTAGCTAGGGTTTCTAGCAAATTCGGATGGGTGAGATGAGTGAGGGTTTAAGGCCCTTATATAGGCTAAAACCTCACCTTTTTAGACTTAGGAATAAAGTATACTTGGGTTATAACCAAATCGGGGCTGTTTCGATCTAAAAGAGCGTTTCGGGAGGTCCCCCGGCTGAACGCGATCGGACTTACACTAAGTTTTCAGTCCGGTAGAGTTCCCAGATCGCACGTGGCGGTCCAGTTTCAGTTCAGCAGTCATCGTACCTAAATCAGGTCTACAAGTCTCATGATATGAAAGAGAAATTTTTTCTGACCCGAGGGTGAAATTTGGCTGAATTCTGATGGTCAGAACGCTTAATAATAACGCGCAAAGGCCCGTGCCAGATTTGAATTAAAATTTCAAATCTTAACCCATTTCTCACTCTCTTCACTCCAGGCTCAATGAAATAGCCTCTGAACGTCGGTTGGGCTTGATTTTCGAAATGATTGTCAAGTCCAGCTAAGCGGTCATAACGGTCTAAGATTGTAGATATCGGACTTTCGACACGCGGTCTAAATCCAATACGAAGTTTCAAAGGGTTCCTGAGAGCAAACGGGTTTAGAGTTTGATCCTAGATTTCAGGGTATTGTAGCGTCATTGGTTCTACAAGTTTTGGGTCTTGCAGAACGTATTTAAAGCGATCAGGGACAATTTCACAGCTAATCTAGCGTAGCGCTAGCTAATTCACGTTAAATTTCTAAAGAAATAGGTTCTAAATGATTTCTTTGGCTTTGGAATTGAATTTTGAGAGGTTACCAAGGTGCTATGGTTGACCCGTTGCCTAAGGACGTCTAACCCAGGTTGGAAAAAAATCCGGGGTGTTACACAGGATGATACTCGTATCATGCAGTTCCTAGCAGGGTTGAATTTTGATTATCTTCATGTTCGAGATCAGGTTGTTATGCAGGATCCTCTTCCCTCATTGACGACCGTCTATGCCATGTGTTAGCGTGCTACTGTCTCTACTCTTCCTTCTCATTCATTTGTACCACCGGAGCGTTCAACACATCTTGCTGGCAATCAGTCATCTATTGGCCTTTGGGTACTATCCTTAAGTTCAGGGCGCATTTCTGGTTTTGATGATCGTGGTAGAGGCCGCGAGGGAGATCGCAGTCGTGGCGGCCGTAGTCTTCGTGATCGTGGTGGACGTGGACGAGGACAATCAGGTACTGCTTTTCTTGCGTTATCCTCTCCTACCTCCTGGGTCATAGACTCTGGAACTTCCTCCCATATGACTGGTACATCTCAATTCTTTTTCTCTTATTCTCCTTTTCTCCACACTCAGTATGTCAAAGTCGCAGATGGAACCCAAACTCCCACCTCTGGGATTGGTTCCATCTCTCTTTCTTCTTCCGTCTCTGTTCTTAGTCTTACATGTACCTTGTTTTCCATTAAACTTATTGTCTGTTAGCTCTCTTAATAAATCATTAAATTGTTCCATTACCTTCTTCCATTTTTCTTGTTTGTTTCAGGACATACAGACGAAGAGAGTGATTGGTGGGGGGCATGAGCGATGAGGCGTTTATCTTCTCGATGATACACCCGTTGTTGGTTCTAGTACCATTTCTTTAGATCGAGAGTCCATGACTCGATGACACTACCGCTTAGGCCACTCATCAATAGCTAGATTGCGAATTATGTTTCCCTCCTTATCTGTCATTAAACTGTTATGCCGTGATATTTGTGAATTGTCTAAACATCATCGTGCTACGTTTCCTCCTAGCTCTTCTGGGAGGAAATCTCAACCTTTTGTTTTGGTTCACTCGGATGTCTGTGGACCAGTTCCAGTTACCTCCACTTTTGGATTTAGATATTTTGTTACCTTTATTCATGATTATTCACGCATGACTTGGATTTATCTTTTGAAATCTAAAAGTGAAGTGTGTGATGCGTTTAAAATGTTATCATGAAGTGTGCACTCAATTTTAATGTTCCATCAAAACCCTTCATTCTGATAATTGGGAGGGGGGGATTACACATCTACTGCCTTTCTGTCCTTCTTGCAGGAACATGGTATTTTGTCTAGGACGTCGTGTGCTCGCACACCTCAACAAAATGGTGTTGCAGAATGAAAGAATCATCATTTTCTTGAAGTTGCTCACATCCTTCTATTTGGTATGCACCTACCTAAACATTTTTGGAGCAATGTTCTTCTAACTACTATTTTTCTTATTAATCGTATAACCCTCGCGTATCCTGTCTTACAAATCTTCATTTATTATATTGTATCTTCATGATAATCCATTTCTTTTATCACCTAAAGTTTTTGGTTGCACATGCTTTGTTCAAATTTTGGATGGAAATAATGATAAACTTAGCCCTAGGGCAATTAAATGTGCCTTTCAAGGATATACTCGGAGTTAGAAAGGGTATAAATGCTTTGATCCATTGACTGGAAAGAAATATGTCTCTGCCGATATCACCTTATTTGAGGATATTTTTTTTTTCTCAGTTGCAGGCCGATCTCTCTATGATCCTCTTGCGAGTCAGGGGGAGTATGACTCTTATCCTCTTCCCCTTTCCATTAGTGATCATGGAGAAACTCCTCTCCCATCCGCTTAGCATCTTATTGGTGATTTGGGTGAACCTAAGTCTCTGCGAGTGTGTCATCATCGAAATGAATCTTCACACGCTCAGCCATCTACTCTTCCGCTCACTTTGGATGTTGGCTCGGGTGGTTCTCCTACCTCGAGTTTAGATCTCCTTATTGCCTTACGCAAAGGGTCACGATCTTGTATTCAACACCCCATTAGTAATTTCATTTCATATGATCATCTTTCACCGTCTTTTCAGTCGTTTGCAGCTTCCCTTTCATCACAGACTATTCCTCGGTCTCTCTCACATTCTCTTCAAAGTCCTGATTGGACAAAGGTGATAATAGAAGAAATGTCTGCTCTTGAGAAGAATCATATTTGGGACCTTGTGCCACTTCCTTTAGGACATACACCTGTTGGATGTAGATGAGTTTATACAATTAAGTTTCTTCCAGGTGGCTCCATTGATCGCTATAAACCTCGTCTTGTTGCTAAGGGTTACACACAGACTCATGGTGTGGATTACTTCGAGACATTCTCTCCGGTGGCTAAGCTTAATTCAATTCGCATTGTGATTTCCTTGGTCGTTAATTTATCATGGCCCTTGTTTCAACTTGATGTTAAGAATGCATTTCTCCATGGGGACCTTGCAGAGGAAGTTTATATGCATCAACCTCCTGGCTTTGTTGCTTCTCACAGCCCTGCACTTGTATATCGGTTGAAGAAGGCTCTTTATGGACTCAAACAATCTCCACGTGCATGGTTCAAAAAATTCAGTTAGGCTCTCTTGGAGTTCGGCTTTGTTCGTAGTCATACCGATCATTTTCTCTTTATATGTTGTCGATTGACGGGCATCATGGTTCTCATTATCTATGTGGATGATATTGTTCTGTCTAGTAGTGATTCGGTTGGAATGAGGAATGTCAAAGAATTTTTGAAGACTAAGTTTGAGATCAAGGACCTTGGTCCTCTTCGTTACTTTCCCGGAATTGAAGTTGGCTGCTCATCATCCAGATTGGTCTTATTACAACGAAAATATGCGCTCGATCTTCTCATGGAGACCGACATGTTAGGGTGCAAGCCTGCTACCACTCCCATGGATACTTCGCAAAAGCTTCGACCAGATGATGGTGCTCTCCTTGCTGATCCCGGGATGTATCAACGACTTGTAGGCCAACTTATTTACCTGACTATTACTCGCCTAGATCTCTCATTTACGGTGTGCGTTATTAGCCAATTCATGCAAGCTCCCTGTACTTCTCATCTTATAATTTTCTACCGCATACTTCGGTATCTAAAATCAGCCCCGGGTCTTGGCCTCCGCTTTCAGTTGCATGGTCATCTTCATATTTCTGGCTATTCCGTTGCTGATTGTGCAGGTAGTACTTATGATCGCCGCTCTACATCCGGCTTCTGTACCTTCCTAAGTGGCAATCTTATAACATGGAAGAGCAAAAAACAACCAATTGTTGCTCGGTCCTCGGTTGAAGTAGAATATCGTGCTATGACTCATGCGACGTGTGAGCTCGTGTGGCTTCGCAACCTTCTTGAAGAACTCGACTTTTCTCATTCGAATTCTGTTCATCTTCATTGTGACAACTAAGTGGCCATCCATATTGTTCGTAACCCAGTTTTTCACGAGCAAACCAAGCATATTGAGGTCGACTGTCACTTTTTTTGAGAAAAAGTAGCTTATAAGGAAATCATCACTTCTTTCGTTCAATTTGGGGATTAACTTACTGATGTTCTTACAAAGTCTTTGAGTCAAGATGCTCTTCATCGTGTTTGCGACTAGTTGGGCATGATCAACATCTATGCTCCAACTTGAGGGGGAGTATAGAGAATGCTAGTGTATAGTGTAGTGGCCGCCCTTTTTAGTGTAAGTGCATTTGCACTCTTTCCTCTTTTCTTCCGGTGTACTATAGCTCTATGATAATAAAATATTGTGTGTTAGGGCAAGATAGCCTAACACAACATCTTTCCCAAACTCTCCTCCTCCTCCTCCTCTCTTAATTTCTCCTCTTTTTTTCACATTATAATCATCAAACCGTTCTCTACTGATTGTTCATTTTGAGAATCTTGGGTTGCAGATTACAACTTGTAAACTTAAGACTTGTAATTATCTTAGTCAAAAGCTATTGAGATGTTTTTTGGAGGGAAACAAAAGTTGGGATACATAAACGACAATGTATTGGAACATCCTATGACTAATCCTTCTTGTGGAGAGTGGAAATTGAACAATTTGGTAGTTATGTCCTAGCTCTTGAATTTTATGGAACCTGAGGTTAGTGCACTACTTCCTCCATCGTCTATTGCGCGTGAGATTTGGTGATTGTTATGAATTGTATGTTGATTATAATAATATGGTCCGACTTTACAATATTTATCTGGAGATAAGTCATTTGAGATGGGAGAGATCAATATCTAGTTATTATGCTAAGATACGTGATTTGGGGCAGAAATTATCTTTCCTAGATGATCTTCAATTTGTTTGTCCTAGAGATGCTATTGCATATGCATATAAAAGAAGTGTTGAGAAGTAAAGAACATTTGAAATATTTGTAGGTCTTAATTTTGAGTTTGAGCCCATTCGAGCTCAGATTCTTGGTTCTCTTACTTTACTTTTCTTAACAGTGTATGTGCTTTGCTTTTTCGAGAGAAGAAGCATCCTATAGTTATGGTATCAACCGTGGTTAAGAAATCTACCCTAATGACAAGATTCATGAATTTTGGTAATGTTGGTGCTGGCTGAGGTAGAGGTACAGGATGAGGAGGTCGTGATGGTAGCTGACGTCATGGTATTGGCCATGGTCGTGGTATGGATTGTCTGTGCACTTATTGTGGTAGATATGAGATATATTGTTGATTATTGCTGGGTCCTTCATGGCTGATGATGCAGGACATAAAATTAAATATGACATGCAAGAGCTCAAGCTTTAGATTATACCAATTTTAAACAATCACAAAATTCCACATCCTACATACAATCAAGTATTCAAAAATGGGAATCTATGGGGGTCCAAGCCTACACAATTTTAGGGCTGGATCAAATTAAAATTATAAACCAAACAAACCCAAAGGATTGTTAGAGTCATCCATTCTTGCAAAGGATTGTTTCCTAATTCAAGAGATTTACCAAGTTTCTATTTGGGGAAAAAAATCTAGGGTTTGAAAATTGGGAATAATTAGGATTTGGGACTCTTAGGGTTAGGGGTCTAGATTAAGGGGTTTGATTTAAGTCTAAAGAGAAGGAAAATAGAGGAAAACATAACCTGAGATGAGTCACATGCGCTGGACAACAAATGGACTTGGGTGCACGTGTGTGTTCGACCGTCCGTACATGTGTGGGGCCCATAAAGTCAGAAACTGACTTCTAGGCTAGGATTGACCAGGGTAGGACTGCCTCCATGCTAAATTTCATGTTGATCCGATGCACGGTTTGTTCATATTACTCCGCCGAAGTTTCAACACCTCAAATGGGCCAGAATCTGAAACCGCTTATGCCCTGCTGTAGAGAACTTGGGTATGAGAGAGGGTGAATCTGAAGATGGAAAGGATGTAGAAAATGATGGATGTGGGGTGTAAAGAGGTAGGGGTGATTTGGAATAGGTATGGCTTCACAACACGGTAGTTAGCCCTTCGAGGAAGGGATGGTTTCGCACCCAATTTGATTCTTCAAACTAAAGAGATAGAGAGGAAGAAAACGCATCAATATTATTCATAAATTCATACCAATACCTACATGGGGTTGCTTTATTTATAAGAAAATCCTAAACCCCAAAAGACAATTTTACTATTGCGCCATGTGCGCGCACCAATACCAAAACTTAAAGCAAATAAATACTAAGCAATCAAAACCGTTCATGAAGTTTCTAATAACAAAAGTAATCAAAACTCAAAATCCTAGATTATCTAAAGTAGTGGGCCATGATCATGAGATCTGATGGTAGAATCTATGTGATGATTGAGTCCAATCCAAAGGCTCATAACGCAACCTAACTGTGAGGCCCTCCAAAGATGTCGTCGTCGATAGTGGGCCCCGCCTCCTTGAATATGTGCGCAGGGTGGGGGGCGTGCGCAGGATGTCCCCATCGGTTGACCTCAAGACTGAGTTGTTAATTTTGCAGCTACAAATAGTAAGGATTCTCAGGATATTGTTTGAGACGCCGTACAATTGGCAAATTCATCATTGGTTCTACCATATGGTGATGTGGTTCACCTCTAGAAAAGTGAGTATGATGCCTTACTAAGGAATGCCACTTAGAATAAGATATCTTCATTTATGTCTTTGGCTTATGCAAGCAATACTTCCACAACCGATCACACTACTGTTGCATAAAGTCTTTGGGTAATTGATTCGGGAGCTATTGATCATATGACAACTGTCTATTTGTTTTTCTTCATTTACCCCAAATCCTTATCTAGGTTGTGTGAAATTCGTAGTTGTTTGGATGTTGGATCGTGCTCACAAGTGCCTTTGTAGGGCTTTCGGGTATATTTGTGGCTTGGGGTACTGCATATCTGACTTGGAGTTGCCACTAGCCAATTTCCTAGAGTTCCATGGTCGGCTTGGCCCTGTAGAAACCTTAAGAGAAGGAATTAGAAGATTGTCTTAAAATAACTCCTAATCTACGACCTGAAATTTTGGGTGGTTTCTAGGTAAGGGACTACAATGGCAAGGAGGGAAGGTGTTAGGCACCCGCTTTGCCTGTACAAGTGTGTGATCTCTACTTCATACGATAGAACGAAATATTAGGGATTGTGTTAGCTTATGTGCGAATCGATACAAATGTGTGTGGAATG
Organism: Magnolia kwangsiensis; assembly: GCA_037074715.1. NCBI lineage: Eukaryota > Viridiplantae > Streptophyta > Magnoliopsida > Magnoliales > Magnoliaceae > Magnolia > Magnolia kwangsiensis. The sequence goes on from CM073586.1 coordinate 99,871,107, forward strand.
CAGCATGGCGATCTCTATCTTCGATGATTTAAGTGGTTTTGGATTGGTGATTTTGGATGAGTGGTTTTGGTTGGATTGGTGGTTTCAATTTAAGAGGTTTGGGTAAGATGGTTGGATGGGCTAGAGGAGCTAGGTTGAGATAGGTTGGGCTAGGTTGGGTGGCTAGGCTAAGGACTCAAGGAGAAGAAGAATGTGGGTGAGCTCCCTCCTTCCTCCCTCTCATTGCGTGTAGAGAATGAGAGGGGAGATCCCATTTTTATGGTTGGTGAGATGACAATGGTGTAATTAAAGGTTAGGTAATTGTTAAAAATAAAAAACGGAAGGTTCTCATTGGCTAAGAGGGGCTTTGTGCCACATGGAATCCCCTCATTTGCTTGTAGAGTTGTAGGGGGTGTAATTAAGAAGAAATTCAAGGGCATTTTGGGGGGAAAGTTGACTTTTGGATGTGTTCTCCCTTGGATAAAACCTCCCCTTGATGCACCTCTTGGATTTGGCTTGAATTTGACTCAAATTTGGCTTAGAATTAGACTTGGCTTGGCTTATGATTGGACTTTGCTTGGCTTAGGATTTGGCTTGGATTTGGGTTTGGTTTGGGTATGGAATTGGGCTTAGCTCTGGGCTTGATTTTGGGCTTGGATTTGGGTATGAAATCGGGCTTGGTTTGGGTTTTTTTTTAAGGTAGACGGATTTGGGATTTTGGAATTCATCGACTGTTCGAATCTTGCTGCAATTGGTCATCCTGCGCAGGGTGGGGTGGTTACAAGATGGCCCCCTAACACCTATTGAGGGAAGGGGTACTGTTTCCATTTTACCAATGTTCTCCTTGTTGTTTGTTTTGTTAGTTCTTAATGTTGCTTTTAATTTGTTATCCGTTATTTGGATTAAAAAAGGATCTAAATTGTAGTGCTACATTTTTTTTTCTAGTCATCACGTCTTTCAAGATCTCAAGATGAAAAAGTTGCATAGTGGTGGATGTGAGAATAATGGATTATACATTCTTCAAGTCAATTTAGTGGGTGTCTTAGTGATAGAAGGGAAGAACTTTATATTTGACATTCTCTGTTTGGTTAGCCTTCTAGTTTAGTTTTATAGTCTTTATTGTCTTAGTCAATTGAGTTTAGTGATATCAAGGATTTGCAATGGGAGACTTGTGTTTTAGCCAAACATTATAAGTTTGTTGATCCTCTTGTGGAAAAAAGTCTAGCAGAATTTTTATCTTTGGTTCAATCTGATTTATGGGATCCAATTCCCATTGTTTCTGGATTTAATTATTTGTCTCTTTTATTAATGATGCTTGTCATATGACATGGATTTTTTAATGAAAACTTGATACGAGGTTGGCTCCATTTTCAAAGTGTTTTGTAGTTGAGTTAAATCAATACGGATATTGGTCTGCTTCATACAAATAATGTAAAAGAATATATTTCCTATTCTATAACTTCTTATCTTCAGGGGCATGATATTAATTCCCAAACCACTTGTATGTATATCTTGTAGAAGAATGGAATTGCTGAAAGAAAGAATATACATCTCTTAAAAGTTGCTTGCTCTATTTTCATTGGTTTGCTGTTCTTAAATCTTTTTTGTCGGAAGTTGTCCTTACCAATGTTTTAAATAGCTTCGCTATGTAGCATGTAGCTTACGTTATGAAACATAGCTTAGCCTTAATGCCATGTAGCTCATGAAAATAGCTTAAGCCACGTGTAACATGTGCCATGGTACATGCTACGTAACTTACACTGCAAGTTATTTTTCACTAATACATTAAAATCAATTAATATTTCAATGTTTTTTTACATTTAAAAAAACAAAATCAGTTAATCTTTTCAATGATTTTTGTAAAATAATATAATTAACAATATGAATTCAGCTAAGTTGCTCTTTCTTTATCTTTGTACTTGACTTTTGCCTATTTTTCCCATTATTTTAGGTGTGTTTGGTGCAACCAAATGTCATTCAATTTTATTAAGTTTAATATTAATTAGACTAATTTGGTGATAAATATCATGATATTTGGCGCAACCAAGCACAACCTTAACTAAAACTTTAGAAGTAGCACATAGCTTATGCTATATGTTATGTTAGCTTAGGCCTCATGCTTTAGGGGGGTGAACACAATATTTACCATTTAAAACACTAGTCCATGTCCAGGACATGGAATTCAAATATGATATGCAAGATTTTTCAGGCTTTAGATCACACCAGTTCAGAAACAATTACACAAAATTCCATATCCCATACAAAAGTTCAAGCACTCAATCAAGGGGAATCTATGCAGGCCTAGGCCTACACATGCTAGGGCTGGATTAATCAAAGTTATAGACCAAACATTAATTGAAGGAAAGTAAATTCATCCACACATGCACAAAAGTATGTCCCCAATCCAAGGGACTTATAGGTTTCAATTTGGGGAACCCTATGGTTAGGTAAAAAGGGGCAAATAAATTGGAATTAATGTAATCTAGGGTTAGGGTTAGGGAAGGTAAGTAAGAAAGGAATGAAAGAGGGGAAGGATTGGACCTGACAACAATCCACGTGTGTGGATAGCGGGGTAGACCTGACGCACTGCGCAGGGGCCTGTCCGCACGTGCTTGGGGACCACAAACTCGGAAAGCGACTCCTTGAGTCTGGTCGGCCAGGGGTGGGCTCCAAAACCCTCGAATTTCGGGTCGATCCGATATACGATTTGTGCGTGGTGCTCCGCCGAAGTTTTAACCCTCCTGTAGGGCCAAATTCCAGAAATTTGTTATAGAAAAGAAATGTCTGTAAAATATTGATGGATTTACAGGGGGAATGGTAAAAGGTGGGGGTGAATCGAGGCGAGTGTGGCTTTGCACCACGGTAGTCAGCCCTTCGAGGAAGGGAGGGTTTCACACCCGATTGTATTTCCACAACTTAGAAACTCAGAGAAGCAAAAAAAAATGCATAAATTGTATTAATCTTCAATGATAAAAAAGACTGCAAGGGGTGCCTATTTATAATAAAACCTTATACCTCAAAACTCGCAGCATGTGCGCAACCTATTACTTGGAGACGAAGTAATAAAAAACTAACAACTAATCAAAGCAATCTAAACCGTCCATGATATTCCTAATAATAATAAAAAACAAAACCCAAAGTACTAGATTAATTAGAATAGCGGGCCACGATCATGAGAACCCATGGTGGGATTCACATGACTATCGGGTCTACTCCAACGAACCAAAACGCAGTCCTCTAACTAGGAGGCCCTCCCTGGACGTCGTCATCGATCCAGATCGATGGTGGGACCCTCCTCCTCGTGTACGTGTGTAGGGGGGCGTGCGTATGCGTGTGATGTCCCCATCATACTATATGTTATTTGATTAATTGTTGGACTATTAAGGTTCAATGTTCCATCCTATCCTTGAAATCTCATTGTGGGTCTTCGGGTATGTTTGGTATGTCTATAATATTGATCCTCATCGAATACATTGTCAAATTGGGCCGTCAAATGTATTTTGTCGGGATGTTCAAATTCATAAAAGGGGTATGTCTATGAGTGTTTTAATTTAGTAACTAAAAAGCGTTCTCCATGGATGTTAAGTTTTTGGAAGGCGCTCCATATTTTTCTATTATTCACAGGGAGCACAATTATATGGTTATTCATCTTCTCGAGTTTGGCCCGATTGTTTCTATTTGTTTTAAAGATAATAATTGAAGATAAGGTTGTTTCTATTTTACAATCGACTAAACTAGACTTGAAGGTGTATGAAAGAGGAAATATTCGCACTCCAGTCCTTTCTCAGGTCACCATAAAGTTGTTGAGGTGTGGAGCCACATCTGGGGGCTGCTCGACCAGTCGAGTGCCTTGCTCAACCGGTTGAGTGGCCCACTCAACCAATCGAGGACTGACTCGACTCAAAGTCCAGCGAGCAACAGTTTTTGGGTTTTGAGATGCTCGACCAGTCGAGGTTATGTAGATTCATTTCCGGATTTTTCACGGACTGTGGATTTTTGAGTCGGTTTTTGCAAGGCTGCGAAAGAGAAGTTGTCTAAACTATAAATAGGGGTCCTTAGGGCTTTCTTAGGTGTTAAGAGAGTTATTTTAAGGTGTTGGCAAAGGGTTTTCTCTGTACTTCCGAGGGAGAGGTTAGTATATTGCTTTGTAATCTTCGTTTTTTTTCATAGTGGAAGTTTGCATCCGTGGTTTTTTACCCTTGTTGGGGTTTTTCCATGTATATCTTGTCTTGTGGTTTGTTTGGAATGCTTTGATTCTTTTTTAGTTTATATTTCTTCTTGTTTATCGTTTATGGGTGAGACCGGAGATTGAATTTTAGTTCACTGCGTTGTTGGCGTGCTACGCAACAAAAGCACGTTCCTTTGGCGACATGTATTGATAGTGCTTCGACTAGCTTGCCTAGTTATATTGATCTATATTTAGACTCATCCTTGGATTGGCTTGTTGCTATCAGAAAAGACAAGATACTATACTTCTCATCCCGTTGAATGTTTTGTTTCCTATAATTCAGTCTCCAGTTCACAAGTCCTTTGTTTCTATCCTTGAGTGTTTTTCTTTCACTATTCATAAAATTTTTGTTTCCTTGGATTGGCTTGTTGCTATCAGAAAAGACAAGATACTACTCATCCCATTGAATGTTTTGTTTCCTATAATTCAATCTCCAGTTCACAAGTTCTTTGTTTCTATCCTTAAGTGTTTTTCTTTCACTATTCATAAATTTTTTAAGGTGGCTCTTAATTTTCCTTCATGGCGACAAGCTATGGAGAAAGAGATGGCTATGTACGATTTGAAGCAGGTTTTGAGAATTTTAGTGGGGCCCTATTTCGTATTGGATTTACTTGCACTCTGAGCATTTTGTGTTTGTTAAGCGACGTGTACATGGTATCATCATTGTTAGTGTATGTGGATGATATCATTGTTACCTGGGATGATGCTAATGCAATTTTTGAGTTGAAACTCTATATGAGTAAGGTTTTTGATATCAAAGATTTGGGACTGCTAGGGACTGCTAAAATACTTTCTTGGAATTGAAGTCTCCTGTTCTAACAAGGGCATCATTTTGTCTTAATGAAAATTGCCTTTGATTTATTGAGACTTCAATTGGTAATTTTGGTGTTAAACCTATTGATTCACCATTAGAGGTTAATAACAAGCTTTGCGCTGATTATGAGAAACTTCTTGATGATCCTCGCAGGTACCAACGTTTGGTTTGTTAGTTGATAAATTTGACTATTATTCGGTCAGATCTATCTCATGCATTGAGTTTGGTTAGCTAATTCATTCATGCTCCCCGATTCAGTCACCTCGAGATAGTTCGTTGCATCTTGCATTACATGAAATCTTCTCTAGGACGTGACATTTTGTTTAGCTCGCATAATAATCTTGATATCGAAGACTATTCTGATACAGAATGGGTAGGTTCCCTAGATGACTAATGCTTTGCGACAGGAAAATGTACTTTTTTCAGAGGTAATCTTGTTATTCGGAAGACTAAAAATTAGAGTGTTGAGGCTCAGTACCGTGCTATGTCAAATAGCGCATGTGAAATTTTGTGGTTAAAAATTTTTGTTGCCGAATTAAGGTTTCTAGTTAAGACTCCTGTGCCTATGTATTGTAACAATGAAGCTGCAATTCATACAATTTATAATCCTGTTTTTCATGAGTGGACAAAATACATTGAAGTTGATTATTACTTTATTTGTGAGAAGGTTGCTGCTGGCATTATTTCTATTCCCTTTGTTCCATCTACTGCTCAACTTACGGAATCTTCATTAAGGCTCTCACCGTTGAGGTTGGACTGTGTATTTTTGGCAAGTTGGGCATGATTAATATCTCTGTCTTTGCTTGAGAGGGAGGGTAGATATTTTTGGACTATAGGCCTCCTCTGTCTATGGGCCGTCTCTTATTCTCATTTCTCTTATTATTTTTCGTTCTTTTGTTTTTCCTCTTTTGCCCGTGGTTCCAAGGTGTATTTTATGTAATCTAGGACATCACTTGATATAAATAAGAAGGGGGCTAGACATCCAACCCTAGTTAGATTTTTTTTTTTTTTCTCTCAAGGATTTTTTTTTTCTCTGACACAGGATTCCAATTAGAAGCTGCCAAACACAATTGAAGATTTGGAATGACTTTGATTCCACTGGAATTGTGATTTGGATTTCACTGTATTCCAAATCCATGATGCCAAATGAGCCCTGGGGTAAAAAAAAACAAAAAGAAGATGAAATTCCCTTTTTTTTTTCCGTTCTTTCCATAGTGGTCAATTCCGCTTCGATTCGTCGAATCTCATTCAAATCTTTTGCTTTGATCCCCAAAGTAGGCCTTTATCTGGTTCGAAATGACTTTCTAAGCTTCCTCCATATTCGAAATGAAAAAGGAAAAGAAAAGTGAGTGAATATTCGACAAAAAAAATTCTAATGTGGGCCTTCATAGGCATATCGGCCTGTATTGATTGTATCAGACCCATATCAGTGCTGATACGCCACGTATCAGCCGTGTTGGACTGATACTGATTTATTCTAGGGTGGGCTATTTAGGCCCCGTATTGCATGTCATATCAGGCCAATAGGGATGTGATACGGTCGTATCGGCTGATAAGATACTGATATTCAAAACCATCCTGCACCAGATTTCTGTTTTAAAGAGATGGAAGAACTTGCACCATGATCCAGCAACAAAGCCACAATGCAAAAAACTTGCCATATAACAACTACTTGTCATGAATACAAAGGATGCACTTCTTTGTGGTAGCCGTGTTTCTGTTATTCAAGCTATCTATAGTAGGAACTCTGTTCCTCACTAGCTAGCTGAAGGTGATGGACGTGGGACCATGAGTGCCAGGGTACCTCTGAATATCTGCTGTCAGAGCAGAGTATAACCTATTGGAAACCCAGCAGAGTATAACCTATTGGAAACCCTAACAAGGAAAGAATAAACAACCTTGTAAAGAAGACCCAGCACCTTTCAAGATTCCACCTCCATTTCTCCTGCTTCCCGGCCTTGGAACAGACCTGTCTAGATGCTCCAAAAGGCTGAAGAGCTCTCCTGTTTCTTCATTATTGAGGTTCCTTCTGGTATGATCGTAATGCTGACGCTGATAGGCTGGCCAAATCGGGTGCTATGAGGCTCAACTTTCTCACCCAAGTCATGAGATAAGCTTGCTCCTGCAGTGCCTTTTTTTTTTCTTTGCTTTCTTATCCTTATCTGTATGTTTGTCTTCTCTGGTTTGCGCTGCTGTTGTATCTTTTGTGGGTTTTGTGTTCTGTTGTTGTTTGTGGCATTGTACCACAAATAAAGTTTCAGATTCATTAAAAAAGAAAAAAAAATCAATTGTAAGTCCGATGAGCCAAAACCTCTTTTGCATGGCTCATGGGCTGTCACGTACAATCTGGGATATGAAAGACAAAGTGGTATCACCACAAACAATGATTGAGTGATCAAGAAAAATAAAAAAGCAAACATTATCTTCACTTGTCAATTTTCTACTCCTTAACTTCTCCTGTACTTGTGCAAGTGCAACATTCTCTGTTCGGTAGTTAATATATCAGAGATGCTCCTTCGCAGTGTCAGATGGCAATGTCTCCAGTGTCTGTTAGAGAACTTGTACGATGTCTGACTATCCAGCTTGTTTAACATCACAGGTGCACTTGACTGAGAGAGAAAAACAGAAGCTACAAGTGTGGTCTCGAATAATGCCTTACAGAGAGTCATTTGCTTGGGTTATTGTTCCACTATTTGAAAACAACAGCTCTGCAGCTACTGGTGGAGCTGCCTCTCCCAGCAGCCCCCTTGCTCCCAGTGTATCTGGGTCAAGTACTCAAGACAGTGTTGCGGAATCTCATTCAAAACACACTTTAGATGGGAAGCTGGCCCAATATTCTAGTGGAAGCTCGGTTGTTGTGGAGATATCAAACTTAAATAAAGTCAAAGAAAGCTATACGGAGGAGTACCTTCAGGTGCAGTTCCAGTCCATTCTTTTTAGTTATTGTCTTCCAATAGTAGAAGATCTATTAGATAATGTTAAAAGATCTATTAGTTAATGTTCTTTAGTTGATGAGAGATTTTTCTTTTATTTTGTACTGAGAATTTGATTAATATAGTTTCTTCTTTAAATGGTTTGGTGGTTGTTGAACACTGATAACTTGTTGTTGACTGTTGGAAATTGAATTGCCTGTGCAGCATCACTTCAAAAGGTTAACTATTTATACACATCAAAACATCTTTGTTTACATGCAATGTTATTTTATTTATTATTATATATATATATATATATATTGGTATCACACTCCTAGGATACAAAAGCATATCAGTATCATGTGTGAGGGAAGAACTGGGAAAACAAGGTTTTTTTTTTTTTTTTTCCAATGAAACTTCAGAAGATGTAAAGAGACACGTGTACAAGCTTAGAATTCTAAGCATTAAGAAAACAAGTACACATAATAGGTTTACATTGGAGGGGCCTAAACTATGCACCATTGGATAGAGGTGTTGCAATTATATCCAAAATGAGTTCATATCATCAAAAAGTCATGCAATACAAATAATAAAACACAAACAATACATCCAAAAACCTAAAAGAAGCAAACACATACTTGGGACTCGTGTCCACATAGAGTTATGACTTGACAAGGCAGCTGAAAGTCATTGTCTTATATCCACATGATATGGCCAATCTGTAAATCAAAGGGCCTGTTTGGTTTTCCAGTTTCCTATGAAATGCAGAGTAAATGAGCCATCATTTTCATTTCTAGGTCTTTGTTTAAACAGGAATTATGGCTCGTAAATTGGAGTTCAAAGACACTTGTAAAGGACGTAGGTAGAGTAAATTGTTATCATTGAATTTTCACATTATAAAACTACCATTTTTACAATAATAAACAAACAATGTAACAAAATCATGATTGCGGTCAAATGTAAATGATGTTGCAACACAATTACAAGAGTAAATAATCATTACCCATTTACTTCCATTCACCGTTCTAATTGGAATACCAAACAGGCTCTAGGATATGTAAATTAGTCAATTTTGGTTGATCATCATATATTTTAAATGTATTTTTATTCATTTTTCTCATTTGAAATTAAATATTTTTTTCTTTCCACAAAATAGCCAACATGAGAGCACAGGCAAAAGCTATTCATTCAATTACTGTTGATGGAATCCAAATAGAGGAAAAACCAGAGATCATCGAGCTAGCCATCAACCACTTCAATCCGCTCCTCTCTTCAAATGGGTGGAATAGCCCGGGCCTTGATCATTCTTAATTCAAATCCCTTGACGATGAAGAAGCTAACTATTTGGAATCTCCTTTTACTGAGGCAAAAATTTAGTCTGCTGTGGATTCTCTTGGAAAGGACAAATCCCCTGGCCCCAACGGATTCCCTATGGCGTTCTTCGAAACCTTTTGGGAAACCATTAAGTTGGACGTGTTGGAGTTCATGGCCGTATTTCATGAAAGAGGTAGGCTCTCGAAAGGTTTGGGAGCATCCTTCATTGCATTAATCCCAAAGATGGCAGGCGCTAGCTCTTTTTCTGATTTCAGACCCATCAGTCTTATTGGTGGTCCATACAAAATCCTCGCAAAGGTCCTCTCTATGCGGTTGGCCAAAGTTATAGGGAAGCTCATCTCCATTAACCAAAGCGCCTTCATCAGAGGCAGACAAATTGTTGATTGCGCATTAATCGCCAACGAAGTACTCCATTCCTGTCACGTTTCTGGTGAGAAGGTAGTTTTCTGTAAATTGGATATCGAAAAAGCATATGATCATGTGGAGTGGGGCTTTCTTCAATATCTTATGGGTTGGATGGGATTTGGTTCTAAATGGAAAAATTGGATTGCTGCTTGTATCGGTTCAGCGCATTTCTCTATCCTCCTTAATGGCACTCCTTTTGGTTTTTTCAGGAGTTCCGGGGGCTCAGACAGGGTGACCCCTTATCCCCCCTTCTTTTCCTTTTGATTAGGGAGGCCCTTTCTCAGATGCTGTTCAAAGGTCAGGCGGAAAATATCTTCAAGGGCATTCTTATGCCTGGAGTGTCAACGCCTAAAACCCATCTTCAATTTGCTGACGACACTCTAATCTTCTCTGAGGCTAATCAAATTTATATCAACAATCTTAATACAACTCTTCACTGCATTGAAGCCGTATCAGGTATGAGAGTCAATATGTCCAAATCCAAGCTTTACGGAGTGAATTTATTTGACAAGGAATTGGCCTCATACGCCAAGCTATTGGGGTGTTCCTTGGGCTCCTTTCCCTCCTCTTTCGTTGGACTACCCCTCCTCATCGGGCGACCTCCTAAGTCGATATGGGATAAGGTCTTGGACAGATTCATAAGGCTCTGGCAAGGTGGAAATGCAGGTACCTTTTGATAGGCGGTCGTATGACGCTTAGCAAGGCAACCCTATCCAGTTTCCCTACATATTTGATGTCCATGTACAAATGCCCTCGTCCGTGATTGCAGCCGTAGACAAATCGAGACGTGAGTTTCTCTGGCGCGGGAAAGATTATCAAAGAAAATTTCATCTGCTCCATTGGAATGGGGTTTGTACACATTACAAGGAGGGAGGTGCCGGAATAAAAAAATTTGAAGATTATGAACCAGGCCTTGCTGGGGAAGTGGTTTTGGTGACTGGGGACTGAAGGGGATTCAATTTGGATTTCTATCATCAAAGGTAAATATGGGATATCGCCTGGTAGTAGGTGGACTAGCGATTTGTCTATTTACAGAGCTTCTTCTCTATGGAAGGGAGGAAATGCTTAAACTCATATCTTACGAACTTGGCCATGGTCAGTCAATCCGCTTCTGGGAAGATCGATGGCTTGGAGAAACTCCTCTTAAATTCCGCTATCCTAACATCTATCGTTTGAATCCTATGAGAAATGTTTTTGTAGCAGATTGTTACTTAGTATCATCTACTGGAGTAGTTTGGGACGTTAAATGCCTCAGAAACCTGAACGATTGGGAAATCCCCGAACATATTGATCTCCTTCATGAGATTTATCACGCTTCTCCAGACCCAGCTACTCAGGATAGCCTTATTTGGCCCTGTGACAAATCCAACATTTTCTCGGTCTGATCCTTCTACTATCACCTCACTTCCTCGAGCCCTCCTCCTGCCTCAACTACCCCTTTCATATGGAAGTATGCCCCCCCCCCAACAAATATATCTATTTTGGCTGGCTTGTTAGCAAGAACAGGATTTTGACGGTTGACAATCTCAAGAAAAGGGGCATGATATTCGTCAACATTTGTCACTGCTGTATGACAACAAAGGAAACGGTGGATCATTTCCTGCTTCATTGTTCGTTCATATACTAGATTTGGTCTGAATTTCTGTCTCGATTCAACATCAGCTGGTCCAACCCGATATCGGCTCATTCACAATTGTTCTCTTGGCACAGGGTTAGATTCAGCAAAGTTAGAAGAACATCTGGAGACTGGCAATCCTGGCAATTTGGTGGTCAATGTGGGAGGAGAGGAATAATAGATGTTTCAATGGTAGATCATCTTCGGTCAAAGATGTCTAGCTGAGGGCTAAAAATCTTATATTCGAATGGGCAGGCAATGTTAATGGGCTGTCTCAGGACAATCTTTTGTTTCTTGGTTGTTAGGTTATCTACTACCTCAGCAGGGTCCTATCCTTTTTTCCTTTTAATATAAGTTCTCCGTTATCCTTTAAAATAAAAAAAAACTGTGGCCAATCTGTAGATCGGTCTACAAGTAGTGTCATATGATTGTTCCACACTTGCATTTTAAATGGGTGAAAATGGAAGATTTTTGGATTTTCTCAATTTCTTCCATTTTCCGTGCTTAAATTCAAAGATAGTTGTTCAAATCCATGTCAATGCATGCAAAAACATGCATAGATATGGATTTCTAACTTGTTTTTGGCCAATCTATATAAAATAAATGGCAAAAAGAAAGATTTCTCATCGAATGGGTTCCAGCCAGTTTTTGCTCTTCGATTGTGAATTCTTCATGAAAAATGAGATTTCTCTCTCAACAGCTTGAATTTTGTTGCCTGAATAATCTAGCAAATTAATTCCCCCAAAAAAATTGAGGAAAATTTGTCTCTCTCTCTCTCTGTTTTTTTTTTGCTATTTTTGTTTTGGGATTTTTTTTTTTTTGGTCAAAGGGAGGTGCTTTGTCCAAGTGTCGACAAATATGTATTGAATGTATCATCGACACAAGAGAATCCTTTTTTTTTTTTTTTTTGAACGGCTAGTCGCCAACAAAGGGGGTTCTTATAAAGGGGAGGGTGCAAGATTTTACTGTATTTCACAATATCACAACATATTGCATGTATCATGTGGTATATTGACTGATACGGGGGAAATTTTCACGTCCTCTTAATGTAGGGGCATTTTCACACTGGGCTCCAGTGGGGTGGCTTGTGGGATGCGGGGGCACACTTGGGGTGGGTGGCCTGTGTGAGGTGGGTGGCTCATGTGAGGTGAGACCTATGTGAAGTGGGGCCCACGAGGGAGGTTCGGCCGAGGACCTGACCCATGGGATGTGGGCCCTGGGCTATGAGATAAAGGGATTAATTTGCCACGCTCTATTAGTTCGAGCTTTTAGAGAAAGTGGTTAGTTGTCCCGCATCACTTCCTGTATGTTGTATCGATTACCTGCAATACTGATGGTATCGGTTGATACCATCGGTACATGGAACACAGTTTACATGATGTCAACGGATTGTAGTGAAAGTGTCACTTGCCACTTAAAAATGAATGCTGTTAACGGAGTCGTTTTAAGACTTAGCCAAGTTGATGCAAAACTTGTAGATTCAGCCTGGTCAGTGAAATGCTTCTCGAAAAAATATAATATGAAATAAAATTTGTAATTAGAACTGAAGTTTGGGAAGAAAATAAAATCACCGAGTTTCCACCCTTCCTTCAATTGAATAAAAAGATTGATTGGTACTGAGAGGTAAACTTTCACTCGTCGTTTTTCGGGAACTCTGCTTACGTGTTTATGGCAAGCTAGACAAGTGTTTCGTTTGAACCCATGAAAGTCCTTTTTGGGACTCAGCGGTCAGAAGGAAGAACACAGCCACAACAATTCACCTCTGCCATTTTCTTTTCTTTTTTCCTTTTTAAACATCAGTTGGCATTATTATCTGTTTTTGGCTCTTTTCACTGATTGATTTTTTGCGTTTGCATGCATTTTGTACATCAGTGTTGGTGGGTGTGGAATTTCAGATGGATCATGGATGAAGGCATATCTTAGATCTCCTTTATTTCCATAAAGTTCATTATTGAAGGCCATGTTTATCTGGGCTATCAAATGATTGATCTATCTAATGAGTTTCTTATTCTTTCTGTAACTGATGCTAATGTTAATCGTAGAAGAACTTTTTTTGAATAGAGTGGCACATACTCTTATCAGTTGTAAAGTTGGATGCTCATTGATATCAAGATAGTTCATCTTCTGATTTCCTTGGATCTGTGTTTTCTCATGAGTTGTCATTCGTCGGATTTCTCAGACTTGCTAACTGTTAGCTTGTGAACCAAATGAAGCTAAAAGCTAAAGAGGGAGTACTACATATATGTAAAGAGCTCAATATCAAGTCCGAATTTTGTTAACTACTTTTCTGTAGTATGATACATCTTATAATTTGCAGCTAATGTCATTTGTGGATACTTTGGCTCTCAGAATACTTCTGTCCTCATGGTCTTCTTGTCCGCCCCCCCCCCCCGTCGGCTCCCTGCCTGAGTTCCTTAGAAAACCAGTTTGAAGGGTTACTTTTATTGCCAACTTATTTATTTATTTATTTTTTTCTTCTCCTTTTTGTTATTTCTTTCCTTCTTTCTTTGTCTATTGGTTGAGATGCTTTTACTAACATGCATGTTAGATGATTGCATTTTAATTCTCTTATGTCGAATCTTGACCCATTACCATTTTATTCCTATGGATGCTGTTGACTGGTGGAGCATGAAATATATCTTGTGCTTATGAAATTATGTTTAAATAATTGCTCAGTTCATTCAGAGCTAGTCCGAGATGATTTCCGTCAGCTAGGTCCAGTTTGAAATCCAATAAAAGTGTCTTTGATTGAATAAAGAGTCAAACCCATGGGATCAAAATCTTCTAACTCCAGGGTTCACTTGAAATTATAACAGGTGAGCCATAATGATTAACTACATAGTGGCCCTTAAGGATTAACTAGATTTCTAATTCTGTCATTATCATTAGTTAAATTGCACTTATGTATCTTGCGTCTTGGTTGTATCAATAGTGATACTAAACGTCCCTGTTATGCTGTTTTCCATTCTCAGGATCCTAAACGGAAGGTTCATAAGCCAGTGAAAGGTGTTCTGAAGTTAGAAATTGAGAAGCTTCAGGCTGGCCATTTTGACTTGGACAACATTTCAGAAAGTGGTAGTGTAACCAATGATTCAATTGATGCCGGGGATCGTTTTACTGATGCTACATTTACAAAGTGCCCAAGTAATGGTTCTGATGGGCCTCGGAATGGTAATCCAAAGTGGAACACTGTTGAGGGCAAAGAAATCCGCAAAAATGGTTCGAATTTTATTTCAGGAAAATATCCTGATTACTGTGCTGAAGCTGTAAGTACTAAGCCCTGGGTTGATTCATACTTTCTCTAATTTTAAGCATTACGGATCAGATGAATACCAACTGCCAACATCCAAGGCCAATTTGTCATGACAGATGGGCCCTTCTGCAGCACTCTCTTGTAGAATTCTTCAAATGGATCGCTCAGTTGTGTGAAAGTCAAATAAATTAGCTAAAGCATCTTTGTGAAATATGTATATGTTCCTGATCCTCTGAATATTTGATTTGATGCATTGGCAGTTCCATGCTTTCGACTTTCGGGTTATGACAAGAAGTGAGCCCTTTTCACAACTTTTACATTGCCTTTATCTGTACCCCTTAACTGTTAGTTTGAGCCGGAAAAGGAATTTATTCATAAGGGTGGAACTGAGAAAGGATGATGCTGACATCCGTAAACAGCCATTAGAGGTGAAGTTGTTCATGAGACTACCAATTTTTTTGCTTGTTAAATCAAGGTTTGTGAATGTGATATTCTCATATTCTTCTCACCAGGCAATATATCCAAGGGACTCTGGTGCCCCATTTCAGAAGTGGGCTCACACACAAGTAGCCGTTAATGCCAGGGTGGCTTGCTACCATGATGAGGTCAAAATTTGTCTACCTGCAATTTTGACCCCCCAACAGCATCTTCTGTT
The DNA here is from genome assembly GCA_037074715.1 of Magnolia kwangsiensis. Classification (NCBI taxonomy): domain Eukaryota; kingdom Viridiplantae; phylum Streptophyta; class Magnoliopsida; order Magnoliales; family Magnoliaceae; genus Magnolia; species Magnolia kwangsiensis. The sequence continues at coordinate 99,886,303 of CM073586.1, forward strand.
CACTTTGTTTCATGTAGACCTTCAAACGAAACTTGAAGCTCCGAAGCCGGTAAATCCTTGTCAAGATGCTAGCATCTGTTTTACGGTGGAAACTCCACTTTAGTCAGAATAGATTTAGTGAGACTGTACATTACTGCTGCACAATGATGTTGAATGGGTGCTTTAGTCTATCTCAAGTACCCATGTTTCTTTTTCTTTGAGGTTATTGCTATGCATTCATACTGACAAAATCTAGGGTCTGCCAATTCACTTCTGCAGGTTGTCATAGGATATGCTGCATTGCCATTGTCTACACACGCTCAGTATGTTTTCTTTCCATCTAAAAGCTAGACAAGCAATCTTTTTTGGTAATAAGGTGAATGGAGAAAAATATTATTGATATGTTGTTACTACTGGTCTATCCAATCACCACTTTCTAGCCTAGTAACATCCATTGTATTTGTCCTGTTTTCACTCATTTAATGTACCAAATTGATATTCACATTTCAAGATTTTTATTTTTTTACCAATTTACTAAGCCCTTGGAAAAGAAAAGGAACAAAAGCGAGACCTGTGCCAGAGGTGATCCTCTCATCACGTTGCCCTGCTCGAGAGCGTATAGAGAAAACAACAAACAGAAAAACCCAAAAAGAATTAGTTTCCTGTTGCAACATGTTTCTCCTCATGTAATAAATAGTTGCTTATAAACAAATGGAGATACTCATGAAATTATCAATATGACATTATGATGAGGACATCTGACCCTTCAAAGTTTGTCAAAGACAAAGGCGGCCGACGAATACATCTTTATGGCTTGACGATGGTTACATGCACAACTAAATGATGATTTTGAAGATTTGATTACATTCACAACTAAATGATGATTTTGAAGATTTGATTACATTCACAACTTAAGGATGATCTTGAAGACCTTATACGTGTCCTTGGATCAATTAAAGGCCCCACATTGGGGGACACACGTGTAGGATGAGTTAGAAGACTGATATGTTACACATGATTTTTTTTTTTTTTTTTTAAAACTTTTGTTATAGGGGTATTTTAGTCATTTCCTTTTAAATCTGAATTTTATAAATATGGTGCTTTCTACCCTAAACCGGATGATATATTTTTTTAATGAAAGCTTGGTGTCTCCTATCCCTTTCTCTCTGTGGTAAGTTCTTCTCTTCCCTTAATGTCTTCTCTTCTTCTAACTTCTATTTCTAGCCCTCCAACCTTCTTATTCTCTTTCCACACCTAGTCCCCTTTTTTTTTTTTTGGTTGCTATTGACCCTGAAAGTCCGAGAATTGATCCTAACCCTCTCTCAGATTTTCCAGCCGTCTTTATTCCAGAAATCCTTTGATTTAATGGACTAGAGAAGCTGCCTTGATTGTTGGATTAAAACAATGCAAGATCGAGAGGTCTCATCCCTCGTCGGATCCAATCCACGCATGATTTGAATACGGTACTGCAGGATTGTGATGATGGTTTGCAACCATTGCATATTCCCTTTATTATTATTATCTTTACTATGATGTGGAATGTGAATATTTTAATTGATTTGCTTAGTTTATTTTGTTGGATCATTTTAGTGCTCACACATGCATTCTATTTAGACTGTCCTGCGTCAAATTTGGTATCAAAGACTTAGGTTTTGCATGGTTTTTGTTATATCGAGTTATCTGAACTTAGGATTATCTGTTTTCTCATCTAGGATTGTCTAGATAATTCTAGATCTACATCCCACAGAAATTGTGGACCTGAATTTTCAGATTCACAGTCTTGTCACGTATAAATCTGAATTTTCAGATTTGTGTTTTCATTTTAGTTAAATCTGAAAATTTGTGGCATTCATACATCATATAGAAATAGGATCATACATCCATATTGAGGTCTGTTCAAACCTTAAAAGTCGAGTTTAGGAAAATTGAGTTTGAGTTTTTAGTGTATGCCCACTAGAAGTTGTAATGGTTTTGGCCAACACCCCATCATGAGTAACGAGCAATTAAGTGATCACCTCGCATAATTACTCCAAAAGATAACTGCCATAGAGACATCCAACAAAAATATCGAACGAAAATTGAATTATAAATGTTCAGCAGACCAGCATTGTAGGTGGACAGAATTTAATGAAGGGGATTATGTAATGGTTAGGATTAGACCAGAGCGGTTTCTTTTGGTTTCTGCTAAGAAATTACCAGCTCGTAGTACTGGACCATTCAAAGTATTGCATAAAATTGGGTCTAATGCATACAAGGTAGACCTTCCAACTGAAATGGGAATAAATCCGACAATCAATGTGGAAGATCTAGTCCTCTGTCCTAACCCTTCCATTGTTTCTTCTTCACACCCTTGGTCACTTTCTGACTTTACTTCTCAACCTACTCCACTCCTTCCACCATCAATTAAGCATAAGGAAGAGATTGAAGGGATAATGGATGGGGAGATTGTTTCTACACAAGATGGGGGCTTCCAAAGGTACCTTGTCAAATGGAAGAACAAGCCACCATCCAATTCCACGTGCCTTACAGAAGCGGAATTGCAATGGATTGATCCGGACCCTCTTGAGACGCACAAAAGTTTTAACTCGTTGGAGCAGAGTTCTTCTCACCCGAGGGTAGTTGATGAGGACATCAGACCCTTAAAGTTTATCAAAGACGAAGGTAGCCGACGAATACATCTTTATGGCTTGATGATGGTTGCATGCACAACTAAATGATGATTTTGAAGATTTGATTACATTCACAACTTAAGGATGATTTTGAAGACCTTACACGTGTCCTTAGATCAATTGAAGGCCCCACATTGGGAGGACACATGTGTAAGATGAGTTAGAAGACTGATATGTTATGCATGATTTTTTATTTTTATTTTTTTTAAAACTTTTGTTATAGGGGTATTTTAGTCATTTCCTTTTAAATTCGAATTTTATAAGTAGGGTGCTTTCTACTCTAAACCGGATGATATATTTTTTTAATGAAAGCTTGGTGCCTCCTTCCCCTTTCTCTCTGTGGCAAGTTCTTCTCTTTCCATAATCTCTTCTCTTCTTCTAACTTCTATTTCTAGCCCTCTAACCTTCTTCTCTTTCCACGCCTAGTTCCCCCCCCCCCCCCCCCCCCCCCCTTTTTTTTTTTTTTTTTTTTCTATTGACCCTGAAAGTCTGAGAATTAATCCTAACACACTCTCAGATTTTCCAGCCCTCCTTATTCCAGAAATCCTTTGATTTCCTGGACTACAGAAGCTGCGTTGATTGTTGGATTACAACCATGCAAGATCACGTAGTCCCATTCCTCGCCGGATCCAATCCACGCATGATTTGAATACGGTACCACAGGATTGTGATGATGGTCTGCAACCATTGCTTGTTCCCTTTATTATTATCTTTACTATGATGTGGAATGTGAATATTTTAATTGATTTACTTAGTTTATTTCGCTGGATCATTTTAGTGCTCACACATGCATTTAGTTAGACCGTCCTGCATCATATTCCAATGCTTGTTTCAAGTTTACATTGTTAAAATGGATCCTTAGCTGAGACTCAGGAAGTACTCAACTGCCCAAGTGGTACTGAGCTGTAGTTCCGTCATGGTTTATGCAGAAACTGAAAGACTTGATGAGCTTTGTCTGTGGATTTTTTTCGGAGAATTTTTTTTTTTTGGATGAAACACTTTGATAAAAAGATCCTATCGGAAACACTGAGAGAACACGTTTCCCATAACAATAGAGTCTCTATTCATAATTTCTTTGCCGAGGTGTTGGCAAGGCCATTTGCCTTTTCACAAACATTGTAAACAAATTGTTTATCCTGCATGATAAGTTTTTGTTAGAAGCTGCCTGTGAATATTTTTATTTATGAAAATAAACAACAGGCACAATGGTTGAAATTGAAAATGAAAAAGAAAACACTGCCATACAAAAGAAACTGCAAGTTCTTTGTGTTACCGCAAACAAAGATTTATTGTTTATTTTGTTTCTTTAAGTTGTGAGAGTTTAGTGGAGTGCTTTTATATCTTAGGCAGTTCATTTCTTGCTTCATGCTGTTGTGGCAAATATGAAAAAACTGATAAAGATTTATGTTATGTGATTCTTATTGTTTTCTTCAGGCTCCGCTCTGAAATTTCTTTGCCAATTATGAGAGAGCTTGTTCCACATTATCTCCAAGATAGTAGCAAGGTATATTTATGGCTATTTATTGATTCTTTCTTGTATCGAGTCAATTTTCAAGTTTTTACTTTTTCCGTGCCCATCATTATGGCCATGGTGTAGGTGAATGATTTTCTACAAGATTCTCCATCAGTTCAGTAGGCATCTTATGGTTTTTACTTGGGCGTGCCTCCACTCATTATTGGTGGTGATGATGACTGGCAGACTACTTGCAGTTAAAAAGTTGATGTTTCATTTTCTGACCAGTTAAAAAGTTGATGTTTCATTTCTAAGTTTGTTCACCATCTCAATTGTTTTGTAGGAGAGGCTGGACTATTTGGAGGACGCGAAAAATGTCTTTAGGTTACGTTTAAGGTTATGCTCCTCTTTATACCCAATGAATGAGCGTAGCAGAGATTTTTTTCTTGAATATGACAGGCATACACTTCGCACCAGCCCTCCTTGGGGTTCTGAGCTTCTCGAGGTATTTACCATTCGTTACTATTTTATTTTCTGCATATGGATGTTTCATGTCTTGATCTGCAACTTACTGTTACAATGTTTTGAGTTGTACAAATCCTTGGGAGTCTAATGACTGCGTTGGATATCACATATTCTTTGGACTCGAATGATTTTCCGTTTGATTGAAGTCTGCAGCAAATTATACTGAAATGCTGTTAATGCTGTGAAAAGTTCAGTTTCTCCTCCTTAGCAAGCTGTTAATTACGGATGCCTATTCTCCAGTTTGTGGGAATTTGTCAAACAACTACTACGCCTTTTACCTTTCTATTTTACACATACACTATCCTTTTCCCATAATGTTCTAGTTTGACGAATGCTCATATGAAACACCATCGAGTATAGATATGTTTACTGATACACATGTACATTCTTTTCAATGTACTCTTCTGTTGATTTCACAGTTAATATGATTGCGTCTGTACAACTGATTTTGAGTGATTTGCCTATGTTGTCGTGTGTCATCGGCCACTTGTCGAACATACTTGTTTATCTTCTGAAAACACACCAATGTGGTTTCAATGCTCATTTTGGTTGTCCCATTGGTGTAATTATGTCAGTTTTCTACCTGAAGCATCCTAGTTTTTTCTTTCCTAACTGGACTTTGGTAGTTTTTACTATATGTGTATGGTTTGAACCAAGTAAAGTGGGATAAAGGTCTACTGTCCAGATGGTGATTTCAGGCCTTTGAGGCTGCCTTGTGGTTCTGCAGTAGTGGAATTCCAATTTTGGTAAACTCCAGAAAGCTTTTTATTTTTATTTTTTTATGCTTAAAAGCAAGATTAGGCCTGAAAGGTGTGGTTAAGGGATGCATCTTTATTGTTCTCGACGAGAGTGTCACATGTTTGTGTTCTCAAAGATCTGGTCCTTCAGCGCTGTATATTTTTTAAGAACAGAAGCTCAAATGAGTGGAGATGAGGAGTTTATTTATTTATTTTTATTTTTTTGAGACACCTTGTGCTCATGTGAGATCTTCAGAATCCCGAGCGAGATTGTCGAAATCCTGCAGGAGATTGATCATATGTTGGGCAGAATTGGATGTGGCTTGAAATGGAGAATCTGGATGGAGTGTGTTAGCTTGATTACATTTTCAGTGATGGTTAATTGCTCTCCTAAAGTTTTCTTCCAAAGTTCGAGGGGGCTGCCCCAAGAGGACCCACTATCTCCTCTTCTTTGTGGTGGTTGTTGAAGCTCTTGGGAGAATGCTGGAAAAAGGGGCAACAAAATAATTGATTTTGGGGATTAAGTGTGGGTAGGTTATCTGATCCAATCTCTAATCTACAGTGCGCAAATGATACTTTTTTTTTTTTTTGCGATGCTGATGAAGAGTTGCGTAACTTACGGGTAATATTTTAAATATCGACTATATCAGCTGATATATCCCATGATACATCTTGTATCCCACCTATGCGATATGAAATGCACTAGAGTGCCAATATATCCCATGTGTTCGATCCGGTGAGCATTTTCAAATTCCAATCCTTTTTTTTTTTTTTGAAATTATGTTAAATTAGTGTCAATTAGTTACAAATCCATTGGTTCTTCATATTTTTCATGAAAAATCATGGAGTTGGAGGTTTGATTTTGATATCCATTGGTTCTTTACGTTCTCCATGTTATTTTTGAAAATTTCCTTTTAACCAACTGTCAATTGGGACTAATTTCAAAATTTGAGTGTAGGTGGTCTGATTTGGGAAAAAATAGAAAAAAATAAATCAAAATTTCCCTACTTTCTCCCAAATTGCTTGCAATGTTGCACTCCAAACATGAAATCACGCATGCATGAGGGCTGATTTACTGATTTGTTAGGTCCTTGTCAATTTTTGAAAAATAAAAATCATTTTTTAATTAAAAATTAATAAAAAAAAAATATATTTTTTCAAAATTTCCCTTCAATCAGCTATCAATGAGACTATTCAAAGTATTTATGAGTGTTTGATGAAATGATCATTGCATACACTCTAAAGGTCTTGCATTCAATTTGAATATAGTTGCATTAGTTCAGTCAGACAACACATAGCTTAGGACCCTATACAAATGAAACTTATTATGTGCACTTCTTTTTTGAGATGTTATGATTTAAAAGTATGTATTAAGGTCTTTTTTAACAATCCCTGAAGTTTCATTGAAAATATCAACCATTTTCCCAAATGTTTCCACATGTTTCTCAAAAAGCACGATAAATTTCCCAATACAAACGATATATCATCTGTATCCGAATTATGTGATACATAACACGATGCCAATATTTCGAACACTGCTTGCCGGTAATCATCCGCTGATTTGTCTCGGGGCTGAAGGTGAACATTGTGAATAGTATCATGTTGGGCATTCATTTGTCAAGGGAGCAAGTCTTAAGGCTTGCAGGGGTCTTTGGATGTGAGGCGGGTTCTTTCCCTTCTTTGTATCTTGGTTTGCCGCTGTGCATTGGCAAACCAACGAAACATCTATGGGATGTAGTTATTGAAAGATTTGAAAGAAAATTATCAAGGTGGAAATGCTGATACCTTTCTCTTGGGGGGCATATTTCTCTAATTAAAGCAACCCTCTCAAATTTGCCAGTCTACTTCATTCTCTTTTTCGGTGCCCTAAGTCAGCACTTGCTAAGCTAGGTTGTGATGCAAGTTTCTTTGGCAAGGGATGGAGGGCGGCTCAAAATTTCATTTGCTAAAATGGGAAGAGTGTAAATCTTATGAAGAGGGTGGTGCTGGTATGAAGAACCTTGAGGTGATGAATATAGCCTTATTGGGAAAATGGTCGTGGAGATTTGGGACGGAAGAGAATTTGCTTTGGAGAGACTATCGCCTCTAAATATGGTTTGGAGGTTTAGGGTTGGGCTACCAAGAAGTCTTCCATGTATAGAGCGTTTGCGATATGGAAAGGTATTTTAGGAGCGAATTCAAGCTTTCTAAATGGGGTTGGCTTTTGTCTCAAAAATGGGGAGAGGATATGTTTTTGGGAAGATTTTTGGGTGGGTGATGCTCCATTGAAAATTTTGTTCCCTAATCTTGCCCGTTTGTCTCCAGACCCTAATATTCTTATGGCACTTTGTGCTTCCTATAGCGGCTCTTTGGTTGTTTGGGTCCTCCCTTGCTGATTTTTTCTTTCGGATGAAGAGTCAAGGGAGTTAAGTCTTGCTTCTTGATCTCATTCTGTTATATACCCTGATAAGTGTAGAACATGATAGCGGAAAAAGGAGCCGTCGGGACGATTTTCTGTTAGATCCTCTTATGGTTTACTTTCAAAGTCCGACACGAATGGTTAAGCCATGAACACCAAGTTCGTTTGCTCATATTCGGTGGCTTCCAAAGTTGCAACTTTTTGTTGGCTATCAGGGAGAAGTTTTAACCGTGGACAATCTTAGAAAAAGAGGGATGTGTCTCCCTAATGTGTGTTTGCTTTGCATGGCGGCCTAATGTGTGTTTGCTTTGCATGGCGGATTCTGAATCAATCAACCACCTATTTCTCCATTGTCTGGTTACATCCAAATTGTGGGCTGACCTTTTTTCCTGATTCAAGATATCCTGGGTTATGCTGCAATCTTTGGGAGATATGTTAATGGCTTGGCATGGAGCTTCCGTAGATAAGGACCTAAAAGGCTCATGGCGGTTGTGTTTGTTGGCTACTCTATGGGTGATTTGGGAAGAGAGAAATGGAAGATGCTTCTGCAATATCAGTCATAATGTTGATTGGGTGGTTGGGAGAGCTTGGGGTTTCGTCCAAGAGTGGGGATAATGCCTTGTGGGTTTTAGGGGCTTTTTTTGAGCTTGTTGGGGAGCTTTTGTTTCTTTGTATTCTTTGTTGCCTTTTGGCACCTCTTTAATAAAAATCAGTAAGTTCTCAAAAATATCGCCCCACATGTTTAAATTGATTTATAAATTGAAGTATATGAAATCATGTGCTTATGGTTCTAGTTTTTGGTTTCTTTCTGCTTTATGGCATACCACTATTTGACGATTATATTTGCAAAGAGGTCATGCTTTCATGGGAAACTTTAGCAGTAGACAATGTTGATTAGCTTGTAACTAATGTTTCTGTTTTATCTTGAAAAACTTCTAATCAACTGGGAAACATCTTATGCAGGCCATAAACAGTTTAAAGAACGTTGATTCCACTGCCTTGTTGCAATTTCTCCAACCAATCCTTAATATGCTTCTGCATCTTATAGGCGATGGTGGTGAAACCCTTCAGGTGTTCTGACAAGTAGTGCTGGTGCTTTCTGTGTATTTCATGTTTATCACATTGCTAGGTCCTCTTTGTCATGGATCCTGAGTCTGTTAATGTAGTAATAGATTCTAGCATTGCTTCATATAGTGCTTTCATAATCGGGCTATTAATGCTTTCTCTCATCTTTTTATGGATTGATATTGGAGTACACAATCATTTCTGTGCTGCCTCCATTAATTTTGTTTCCTTTTTCTTACATGCAGGTTGCTGCCTTTCGAGCTACAGTCAATATCTTAACCAGGTGTGCTTTTTGTATATGGTCATTTAATTTCTATGGTGACATACAATAAGTGTAGTCATATGCGATCGCATAAGCGATTATGCCATTGCATATGCCATTTTGGACTAGTGGATCGCATATGCCATGGTGGCATATGCGGTTATTGTGCAGTTGGGTCTTATGTGTTCGCAAAGAGAAGTATGTGACTGCATAAGCCATATTTATGCTGTGTATGCGATGGCATAATCTCCCAACGGTCAGATTTCTAACCATCGGGACTTTTTTTTTCTTCATCTCACATTTTTCCTCTCTCTCTCTCTCACACACACACACACACACACACACACACACACACACACACACACACTCAGTCACTATAATACCCCGACTATCAATCTTTCTAGCCTCTTAACTCTCCTATCTTACACTGTTACTCTCATTCTCTCTTAAAATGACATCAATAAGATTTCTATGTTTTTTTTTCCCACATTTTTGGGCATATGCATTCATTTGAGTAGTTGTTAGTTGACTTGTTATAGTTTAATAGTCTAATAAAAGTATGAAAAACAATTCCTCACACTTGTAGTATTTTTACATAAATTTTCATTTTTTTATTCTTACATATGTATATGTATGTACACGAAGATATTCAAAATCGGTTCCGTTTCGGCCGTAACGGCCGATACGTAACGGTTACAGTATCAACCGTTATGTGATACGGCCCCGAAATGGGGCACCTCTGTTTTTTGGGTTGGTAACGGCCGTTACGGGGCTGTAATGGCCGTTATAGTACCGTAACAAACGTTACGGGCCATAACGCTAAAGAAAAATGGAAAAAATGAAAAAAACATACTTTTTTTTTTCTTCTTTTCCTTTTTTTTTTCTTCTTCTTCTTCTTCTTCTTCTTCTTCTTATTATTATTATTGGGCTGCGGCGCTGCTGCGTTTGCGGCTGTGGCGGCAGCAGTTGCTGCCCTTCTTCTTCTTCTTCTCTCTCTCTCTCTCTCTCTCTCTCTCTCTCTCTCTCTCTCGTTTCTTTCCCTCTCTCTTCTTTCCCTCTTTTCTTTTCATTTCCCTCTTTCTTCTTTTCTTTTTCCAGAAAAAAATGAATGGACTGGCGTGGCAGTTTTCTTTTTTGTTTTTTGTTTTTTACTCTGCAGTGCACGCTGCATAGTGTACACACACTATTTTATTATGTGGGGTGGGGCCCACCTTGATTTGTGTATAGTAAATCCATGCCATCGATAAATTTTCAGGTTCATTTTAAGGCATGATCCTTGAAATGAAGGGATCAAAATCTCAATTGGACCACATAGTTGGGATTGAATGCTCACCGTTAAAATCTTCTTAGGGCCGATTATAATGTTTATTTTCCATCCAACTTGTTGATGAGGTCACATGGACCTTCACCTTGATGAAGGGAGAACACAAATAACAACTTGTTCCTAAAATAAAATGTGTTAAGAAAATTTTAATGGTGGGAATTAAATCCTTATTTTGTGATCCACTTAAGATTTGGATTAGCCTCATTTTTTGGTGCATGCCCTGAAATAAGTGGGCAAAAAGGATGGACCATATGTATATACAACAAATGCATTGAGGTGGGCCGCACTTATAAAGGCATGCTCACTAGTGGTCCACCGAAGATTTAGGTCTACCTGAATTTTTGGACCATGCCTTAAAATGAGTTGGCAAAACGGATTGACGGCATGGATATACAAATACATCAAAGTGGCCTACTTGAGATCTGGATTTACCTCATTTTTTTCCAATACCCTTAAATGAGTTGACAAAACGGATGGATGACGTGCATATATAATACATAATCGAGTGAACCCCAGGTACATCGACCTAAAAATCTATACATGAGGTATATATCAACTCAAAATTAACCAATTAAAATTTGGGACCATTGTTGCTAAGTCACAATCCCAAAATTAAATTGTTTGAACAATTTTCACTATTAGTTTGCAGACACTTGTTTTTAGAAATAGGTCCTTTTGATATTTTTCATTTTTTATAGTCCAATAAATGTCCACCAATCCATTAGTGGGATAAGTGCCAATAGATTGCATTAATTTGAGGCTAGTTTAGGGCATCAAACGGTCCTCTAATCCGCCTTGAATTGACAACACTATTTACCCCAATTTAATTCTAATTTTTTAAAAAGATCTATTGAGGAAAATGATATCAAATTGTTAGGTATATGAATTACATAATAGGATACAAAAGTCCCTAAACTCTATATATTGAAATGAAATGTATGTGAGTCACGAAGTATGCAATGCACTAGCACTATAAATAAAAGGAAAACTTGAAAATATAAGATGTTTTGGTATTACATTCATTATAGTAAATTTATATAGATATTATATAGTTAGAAAACTAAATATAAAAGGTTTGCAGTTAATTCCAGGTTGTCAGGTTCATAAATCCATCAGACAACCCGATATAGCATTCTTACCAAAGAGTGGACCGTTACACCACCATAAACATGTTCCAAATTATAAATAAATGCATATTTGGAATATTTAGAATATTCTGGATTTGATGGATATTTTTCTATAATTTTTTGACCCTTTTTTTTTAAATTTTTTTTACACCGTTACACACCCCATATCGGCCGTTACGGCCTCGTATCGGCTGATATGGGGCGTATCAGTAACGGTGGGCACCGTTACGCCCACTGATACCGCAACGGAACACCGTGATGTACAAACACACACATATTGCATAATTGCACAACCCCCTTGGGTCGCACGGGATCACTTATGCCGTTTGACAACTTTTTTATTATTATTATTATTATATGAGCTATTTGACAACATTGCATACAATCCTATTGAAAACATTGGTCATACTTAAATTTCTCTAATCAAGAAAAAATTGAGGAGGGGGGGGGGGGGGCGTTCGCTTATGCCATTTGGCAAGGAAATTTTTTTATTTTTTTGAAATGAGCCATTTGACAACATTGCATACAGTCCTATTGAAAACATTGGTCATTCTTAAATTTCTCTGAGCAGGAAAAAAATGTGATGTATTAGTGTCTAACTCTAACAAGCATACATCCATTTTGAGGAGGGGACTAACTTGGGCTGTAGGTCTCCGGTCAATTTTTCCTTATACAATACATGTTTTACAGATAAAATTCAGTAGATAAACCACTTACATTCTGAACCATAATCAGTCCATGAATCTACCATGATACAAAGACATGAAAACACTGGTGATTGTTGCCAGTTTTTGTAAATTTGGGTGCATAGATGAAGGTGTTTGTCATTTCGTGTTTTGATTTTGACACATTTGAGCCCTATGTTGTTAGGGCTGTGAATGGGCCTGATCTAGGTCTAGCAAAGTTGAAGGGTTAAAAAATGGATGTATCGCAAGGGTTAGAAAATGGATGTATTTCAAGGGTTCAAAAGTGACACATTCGCACTACATTATTGTTTTGCATATTAAACTTTATAATGGCAGTTACTCCACTTTTATGCTCATTTTCCTTGTGCAATAGGTTCTAGTGGTACAGGGCTCCTTAATTTGACTGTTAACCAGGCTAGATAGCTTTGAAGTGAAACCAATGAATTAATGAACCATGAAAACTATATGGTTATGACTGTTTGATGTTAATTGGGTGGTCCAAGATTCCCTCTTAGAATCCTTAAAAAGTGGGGATGGAGATTTGAGAGAGTTATATGTATTTGTGCCCTAATTCCTTGCATGGTTCTTTGGGAACTTTGTAAAGAAAGAAATTGGTGCATCTTTAAAGAAAAAATTTTCTTCTAACCATTAATGTTTTTGGAGTGGTATAGTATGGTCGCAATGGATGTAAATAGAGATCAGAATTTGGTGTTATTCCAAGCTGCTTCTTATGTGATAAACCTAGGCTAAGAGCCTGAGACCTTTAATGTTGTCAATGACTTCGAAGCTTGTTGGTAGCTGCCATTTTTCAAGAATACCCAGTTCCTTTTAGAATGGGAGTTATTATCATCAACCAGGATGATGTTTCTGATAGTCCTTTTCTGGACTGGCTGATATTTCAGATTTGTGAGTTGCAGTGCTCTTTTTGAAGTTTTTCATTTATTTTTGGAGTTTGTACATGGCCGGAAACAAGATCGGTACCAGTGAGCCTGGAGTTATGACAGGTGGCAATCATCCTCAGCCGAAGGTGTATAGGAATGGGGGTGGGGATGCTACAAGTTTGATTATTTAAATCAAAACAATGGAAATCTGGTTCACTAGGTTGTAATCCCTGCATATGAGAGGAAGGAGCCAAAAGCTAGTCCTTGGATTTGACCTCCATGATGGACATAGGGCTGTATAGATTGCTGCATTCTGAAAGATTTATTTGGAGAATACACATAAGGCCCCATTCATTAAGAGGGAATGATCGATGGTGATTTTGCTTCTTTTTAGGCTGTATAAAGGGAGGAAGAGGCATATTTCATTAGTAAAATGAGGGTGTGTTTTGGATAACAATGGTCAATAACTAAGAGCCCTCCTTAGCGGTGGGAGGTTGGAGAGTATTGGTAGGGCCTAGGAAGGTAGCTAAAGAATGGTAAGGATGTTTCCAAGTAATATGAATCTAGGTGTATGAACTATGAAGCCGATACGTTGGTCTGGAGTGTTGTGTGAAGCTGAAGTAAATGTTTTATAAGACTACCATTCAACTGGTTATGTTGCATGGTGCACAATTGGTGTGTAGTTACAAGGCAACATAAGTGGAGATTGAGTCTTGTAGAAATGAGGACTTTTTATTTGGCAAGGATAACATAATTTTATTAAAGAAGCTCCAGGATGGCGCAAAGGCTACAAATTACATCCAAGGCAAAAAAGAAAATTTACAGTCTTTAAGAGAGGAGGTACAGGAAACCCAATCCATCATGAGAACATAGACGTTAGAGGAAACAGTTCCAGCCCTTGTAGAAACATTCCGAAAACATCTACTATTCCTTTCTCCCCAGATAGCCCACAAGATGGCGAGAAGAGGTAAACGCTAAAGAATCCTTTTTGTTTTCTTATCAGGGGAAATCCATGCCAAACAAAAAGAAGGGTTCCCATCAAGGCCGGCATAACCTAGGAGATGTCAAAGAGCCTAAAGAGACAACACCATATCTGTCTAGCGAGGGGACAATGGATGAAAAGGAGATCAACCCACTTAGCATCCTCCATGCACATAATGCAAGCATGGGGGAGTACCATAGCTCTCTTTTGAAGGTTATCAATGGTCAGAGACTCAAAACTCTGTTTCTTCCAACTAGCCAATCAAAAGCTACTACCTTCAAGGAAGCTTTGTAATGCCAAACATGAGATGTGTGAGAGATGGGAACAACCACGGTCGAGGACTGAAGGAGGGAGAAGGATTGAACCGAGAATACACCGGATTCTTTGGAGTTTCAACTCCCAGTCAAGGGTTCGAGTACCCATAGGTGGTGAAATTCCACTAGCATGAGTGTGTGGGGTGTGTGTGCGTGTAATATAAAAAAAAAAAAGAGAATACACCAGATTTACTGTTGAGCCAAATGATACTATCCTGATCACCTTTAGATGGGGGGCAATATTGTAGGTGATGGAGAAGGAGGACAAGCTCTTCCACTTCATCTAATAGGTTTCTTTGACAAGGTGGACACCACCTTGTCGCCCCTCCATTAAAAACAACTAGAGGCTGGGAAGGTTATGAGGATGTTGAGATGGATATGTTGAGAGATGGGGATATTGAGATGAATGTGTTGGAAGATTATGAAATATTCCAATAGGGTTGATTGTACAATACAATTGATTGACTACGGGGCCGTGATGCGTCTCCCATCAAAACTATGCATGACATGTGGGGCATAATGAATATGGGCCATAATAAAAATTGGCTGGATCCAAAACTCAAGTGGCCACATGATGGGGAACAATGTGGAATTATACTTCATCATCATCATCTAGGCCTTATCCTAATTAGTTGAGGTGAGGTCGGCTACATGAATCCTATTCTGCCATTCAACTCTATTAGGGCATCCTTTGGTTAGACTATATGTCATTGATTCTTTCTTACTACCTTTATCCACAACCTATCCCTTGCCCTTTTAGAGCCTTTAACTTGTACCAACTCACTTCTAAATGGCGCAGTTCTTGGTCTCTGTTGCACATGACCAAAACGTTTAAATCTACTTTCCCTCATTACCTTTTTTTTAAAAATATTTTTTATTTATTTTTTACATGCACGCACACCCCCACACACTCATGCCGTAGTGGTCTTTCACCACCTATGGATACTCGAACCCTTGACCGGGTGTGGAAACTCTCGAGAGTCCACCACCCGAGCAAGAGCAAGGATCCCCCTCACTTATTACCTATTATTGTTAGTCCTATGCTCCCTCAAATGCATTCATTTATAATGTATCATTTCTTGTCTTGCCACTCATCCATCTTAACATTCTCATTTTAGCTACACCCATCCTATTAACATGTTGTTCCTTAACTAGCCAACATTCTATCCCATAAAGCATGGCTAGTCTCATAGCTATCCTATAAAATTTCTTGTTCAATTTGAGTGATACATGGCAGTCATATAAAACTCAGAGGCACATCTCCATTTCTTCCAGCTAACTTGAATTCTAGGGGCAACAGCCTTCTCAATCTTTCTACTCATGAATTATCGAGCCAAGAAATAGAAAGTGGTCATTTTGGGAAACTTCTTGGTCAGCAATCTTAATTAATACCTCATTTTCACTCATATTGTTACTAAAAATGCACTTCTCATCTATTGTAGTTTTGACTAATTTTATATCGTCTAGATTCTAAAACATCCTTCCATGAATCTAGCTTTTTGTTTATGCCCTCCCTCGTCTTGTAAATCAGAACTGTCATCTACAAACAGCATGCACTATGGGATCTCTTCCATTTGCCTTGCCAACTCATCCATCACCAATGGAAAAAGGCACGGGCTCAATGCTGACCCCTGGTACAACCTCAAGTAATTGGGAATTAACTTGTCTCTCCACTAGTGGTCCTCACATTTATTATGCTTCTTCATTCCAAAACCTCTAAAATTAAGTTTTTCGACCCATGAGATTTGCAATAGATTGATTTTGGTCAGTCAATCAAGGTGGGCTGCTTAGAATGAACACATCGGATGGCATATAGACATCATGCCATGGCCCACCTGGGTCATGGTTCAGGCTGATTTTCACCCTCTGGCCCTAGGGAGTGTAATTGATGGACATGGTAAATGCATGTAACACATCACGGTGGGTCCACTTTGCTCGACCCTATTGGAAGTTCCCATATATTCGATTGCATGCGGACATTTCTCCTGTATATATTCGAATTCACTAGGAAGAATATAATTAGAATGTGGTTGTCTGAATAAATATAGGAGGATTACTGATAAGAGGTAAAATGATGCAGCACAGATAGTTCAATAATGTGCCACAGAGATTGGAGACAGCTGCAATAAGAAGGGAACTTTTATTAGGGTTGAAGGGGTTAAAAGAGAATGGGCGGAAGACCTAAATTGACTTGGATTGAGGTGGTGAGAGGGGATATGAAGGCTTGCTTACCCACTGAGGATGAGGTCTTGACTTGGAGGGCCTAGTTAAACTGGCTCGTAAAGTGTGACCCCAAATAGCCAGGACAAAGCTAGGATGATGATGGCATGTATCACTGCATGGTGGAGGCTTCAATGAGGTGTCCTGATATATATATTTCAATGAGGTTTTCTTACCTTCTTTTTTCCATTCTATGTTGCTTCAATGTAGGAGGTTTTAACTAATAGGTCGAATACTTCTCATTAGTTGAATTGAGCCATCTCACTTGATGTTAGGTGGGCAGCATGTTGTTGAACTTCTTCCATGCAGTCATGAGAACCAAGCTGACCCCAAATGTTTGGGACAAGGCTATGATGATAAGGAGTTGTAGTGGGCGTTGGGCCCTTCGGATTATTGGAGTGGTCTATCTCCAAGGATTGATCAAGGAGTCTACTATAGAGTTGTGGAGAATCTCTTTTCTATCAACCTGCTTAGGCAATTGTCTTTCAGGCTAAACATCTTGTTTTCCCTCCATTTTGTGTTAGAAGGTGACTACCCTAGCCACAGTAAACGGGGGATAATCCTTTGATTACTTTAGAAAATTCTTTACTGTTTATTGTAATTTTACATTTGGGAGTTCCACCCCCTTGTTATTTTTCTCCCTTTTTGATAGTATCATTAACCATACAAAAACCATGAAATCTATACATCAATGATCTTCTCTTTGTTAATAAACTTATTTGTAATTTGGCTTTTGTTTATTTGAGAGTGAATTCTGCAGGGTGCAGCAGGAATCATCTGATGGGGCCGAAAGAAATCGGTTTCTTGTTAACTATGTGGATTATGCTTTTGATGACTTTGGGGGTCGACAACCACCAGTTTATCCTGGCTTATCGACAGTGTGGGGAAGCTTGGCTCGGAGTAAGGTGAAGTTTGATCGAAAAATTGTTTGTGGTTTTATTCACATTTGCTGCCCTTCAGATAGATCCTAAAAAATTTCTTGATTCTGCATGGTGATAATCCATTATTATTAGCGTTACTAAAGACACGGGCACTCTTATATGCGAATAAATAAATCAATTAAGTGAAGACAATAAGAATTTTATTTGTTGGTAAAACACTGACAACACAAAATGTCAGCTAACTTGCGGAGAGAGGAGTTAGATTTAAGTGGGTCGAGATGACAGGGTTCACTTGGTAGGCTATGCAATGGCACTGTTTTCACTGTGGTTTGACTTTGTTTGATCCCCAAAATTGTCTTCTTGGACAACAAACTTACCTTGGTCCCTGCAAAATTTAAAGATCTTGGACCTCCTTTCCAGGTGCTTTTTTGATGCGGCTTCAGCTTTCGAAGGCTTGTTAGTTTGGAATGGATCACTAGAATTCAACAAATAACCAGACATAAGAAGAGACTACACAATCTAGCAATATGCTTTGCTGAATTGAAGGGATCATTGGATTCCTTATAATAGCAGTTTGAAAATTGCATTATCATGGGTGTGTCTTTTGGAAGTTTGATATTTGAAAAGACGGGGTGGTATTTTTAGAGATTGTGATGGGGATGGAAACTTCTTCTTGAGTCTTGCAGGGGATGAGTGATCATATTGAATCAAATGCCAGGGATCTTCCTGAGGGCATACGGATCTTTTCCAATTCTTAAGATGGACTTGTGATTGAGGAGGTAGTTTCTAAGAAAGTTTAAATTTCCATTAATAGAATTAGGGATCTAGCCTAGAAGTTATCATTTTGTTTTCAGAGTCAAAGGCTACTTGCACCATGGCCTTGGGTTTGTGGTAATTTTTTTTTTTTGTTCTTTTTCAAAATCCGTATTCCACATACAATAACCTATTCCACAATTCAAAATAAAAATAAAAATAGAAACACCTTTATTTTCTCTAGAGAAGTCATTGTTTCTGGATTGTCCATTTGTCCTGAAACATACTTGATGCTTGTATAGTCTAATTCAGTTTCCCTCATTCTACAACCTAATTAAAATGTAAAGTGTCTCAGTGATTGCTACACTTCAAAGGGAAACCCAAAAACTCATATTTCCATCACATCATGGCACCTGATCATATTGTGGCCCATATCTTACTCAATTGTTGTCGAAACCTGTTGTTTCTTGTCGGATAGGCAATTCAATAAGCTTTCAAACAGGAGTTATTTTATTTATTTACTTCTTTTGTTGAATGGAAAGATCTTTTTTAAAAGGAAGCAAAAAGTGACAATACAACAAACAGCAACCAATCAAAGTTTGGAGCCAGAATAGAAAACACCCTTGGACCAACTCACCATAACAAGAGAACCAGCAAAAACAGAAGAATCATCTGATTCGTCCACCGGTCATTCAATCTGTCTCTGTGTCAGCTGCAAGTTGAACGTGTCAAAACGGATGCAATGATGGAAGAACATGAGTGCCTGGATTCCTCAATAGGAATTGCACTGCTCCATGAGCAGCACTTTTGATTGATTGAGCTGATTGGATTGCTTGAATCACCTTCAATTAAGATAGAACTGAAGTTACAAGATGCAGGCAACCTTATCCCATATAGAAGAGCTGTGGCTTTGGTTTAATTTGATGTTATTACCCCGCATAATCAGAAAATTGCACTGAAGCTTCACCCCCTGTTTTTTTTTATTAAGCCGCCTATCCTAGCAGGGTCCAGGAACCTTGTTGAGCTTCTGTAGGAATTCAGCTTGAAATGCTCGGCAGAGGGACAATGCCATTTGTGATGCAGGACACATGATTTAATGCTAGCATGCAACGTGAAAATTATGAAAGAGTCCATAAAGTAATTCAATTAACAAAAGATGCCAACCTACCAATTAATTAGGAGTAAACAATATGAAATAAAATATGATGTAACCTAAATCACATGCCCGCATGCTAAGAAATCACATAAATCAATTAAAACTAGGACTGATGGAAGGATAGAACTTCCAATTTTGCATAGACACATTCCGCACTCAATGAACAGATTTGTATGTTTTATGATTAGGGTTAAGAAAGGTGAAAATTTGAAATTAGGAAAATTAGGGTTCATGGGAATTGGAGATTTTGGAATTAAGGTTTTTAAAAATTGGGAAAAATAAAAAATCGAAGATGTAAGGTTTAGAAGGTTGTAATGGAAGGGAAAATAAGAAGACGAGAAGAAGAATACCTTTTAAAGAAGAGAGATGAAAGATGTAAGAAGAAGAATAGCTTTCGAAGAATAGGAAGAGGAATGATGTACCTTGGAATCCACCACCAAACAAGCTTCTACCATTCAATAATTTAATTGGAAGGGAGGGTTTTTTTTTGAAAAAACCCTTGAAAATAATGAGAAAAATTCCTTCACACAGGAGAGCTTTTCTCTTCTTTTTTTCTTCTCAAATCTCCACTAGGGTTGGAACTCCACTCCCCTTGTGGTTTTATAATTAAAAAATTCGGAATTAAAATTCAACATAATTACAACTATGCCACTCACTTAAGTAAAGTGGTCTATCATCCAAAATAAGAAAACTAAAACATATATTATCAATCTCAACCATCAAATAACTCTTAAAAATAACAAAAAACATAAAGAAGCAAGATCAGATTCTATTGGGCCCAGATCTAAAAGATTTGGTGGCCCGATGGCCTGATCAACAAGATTCAACGGTCGAATCAACACTAAATAGAAATTCTATGACTAAAATGATCTTCTAAGCAGCCCACATGCATCATCCCAAGGTGGGGTCTTCAAAATGGCTCGACGGGCCCTATTTGGAACTTGTCTCTCATCCACAAAGAAAGTTGCGCTGATGTGAGTGATCATCTCCGTATCTGGTACACCCGAGTAGGTCTTCTGATTTCCCCATCAATATGCCTCTAAATGGACATAAGGTTCCAGCTGCTAATCAATTCTTCCTACTTGGATCTTCGAAGATAGAGTAAATAACTCTAACCTTCTTCTTCCTTCACATGTTGTTGAATATGCTGTTGCATACAGCATTAGGTGATTTGTCCAGGAGCAATTTCACATAGCTTGATGTCATTTGGCACCAGAGTTCCTACTAATGGATGACAAGCATAGGCTTCCCTTTCACGTAAGTGTGCATGCTGGACATGCTTTCTTCGGTCAAGGTTTCATAGTTTTGTACAATGACAGTCCTTTCTTGCATGCTTCAACTCTCATGTATGCTCAAGACTGGAAGTATGGACTTTATACCAGATGTTGATCGGGCATAGACCACTATAGGAAGAGTGCTGGCATGGTATTGTACCGTGGACTATATCTAATTAAAGAGTTGAATAGACTACAATTATTTTACAGATAAATTGCTAGAAGTCTATTATCATAGCTCTATGAATAAGGCTCTTAGGCATCTCCCTCGACATGTCTTCAGATATTGTGGTTTGGACCGCTGAGAAGGCCGGGCATTTCTTTGTTCTATCCTCCTAAGTTTTGCTCTATTTGAGTTCTAGTGGTGATTGTGCGGACACCTCCTTTCTTTAGTCATAGGGGGCCCTGCCCAAGGTTGCAACGATATCATAGTTGGTGGGCAGGAAGAAGGTGCTTATGATGGATAGTTTGTGGAAGAGAAAGATGATAATTACCTATGTTTGCTTCCTTTGCTTGCAGAATGAGGACCCCCTCGGGTGAAGTAAGTGGTGCTCTCTTTTGTGTGGATGTGTGGTGTCTTGCCAAAAGTTTAGTGGGAAAATTTTATTCACAGTTGATCATTTATTCATCTACTCTTCCTTTTTATGGAAGGTCTAGGAAAATTTTATTTGCTTCTTTTAAAGCCCATTGGGTGATGTCGGGATCCCTATGCGCACTACTATTTGCTTGGCCAGGAGGTGGGACAATGGAAGAGGTGGCCACGATGCGGAGATTAGATGTGATGGCTTTATTGTGGGCTACGTGGAGGGAAAGAAATGAATGTTGCTTCCAAAACGAGAGTAAGACAAAAATGGATGTATATAGTAGGGCTAAAATGGATGTAATAGGATGGGCTTTTTGTATTAAGGAAATCAATCAAAATGATTTGTTGTTTTTGTAGGGTTGTAGGGTTGTAAGGTTGTACTGTATTTGTTTTAAGAGCTTGCTCTTTTTCAATAAAATATAAATATCAACATCTTTCACAAAAAGAAAAAAAGAAAAACAAGAGGAAACCATTAACCATCTCATTCTTTATTGCCTCAAAGTGAGTTTTGGGATCAAACCTTGGGATCTTTTAGTGTTGTTTGGGTAATGCAAGAGTTGATTGATGGGTGCTTGCTTGCTTGGCATGGGGGAAGGGTGGGGAAAAGAGGGAGGATTGTTTGGAGATGGGTTTTGTTAGCTGGCCTGTGGGCCTTTTGCGGGGTGAGGAATAACTTATGTTTCCGCAACCTTAGTGGGGTTTAGTGTTCGAAGTATTTGTATCGCTACGAGTTTTGCTAGTTGGGGACACATAATGTTTTAAATATCGATGATATCGGCCGATATACCAGCCGATATATCTTGTATCCCACCTATGAGATATGAAACGCACAATTAGTGTTGATATATCCCACATGTTCGATCCAGTGAGCATTTTCAATCTCCGATTTTTATTTTTATTTTTGGTTGAAATTATGTTAAATCAGTGTTAAATGGTTATAAATCCATTGGTTTTTCACTGTTTTGCATGAAAAATCATGGAGTTCGAGCTTTGATTTCGATATCCATTGGTTCTTCATGTTCTCCATGTTTATTTATTTATTATTATTTTTTTTTACTCTCGAAATTTTCCTTTAACCAGCTGTTAATTGGGACTAATTTCGAAGTATTTATGAGTATTTGATGAAATGATCATCACATGCACTCTAATTTTGAAATTTGAGTGTAGGCGTTTCGATTTGGGGAAATTGGGGAAAATTCAAAATTTCCTCAATTTCTCCCAAATTGCTTGCAATGTTGCACTCCAAACATGAAATCAAGCATGTATGAGGGCTGATCTACTGATTTGTTAAGTCCTTGTCAATTTTTAAAAAATAAAAAATATTATTAATTAAAAATTAATAAAAAGTATTGAAGTATTATTCCCCCCAAAATTTTCCTTTAACCTGCTGTCAATTGAGATTAATTCCGAAGTATTTAGGAGTGTTTGATGAAATGATTATCACATACACTCTAAATGTTATGCATTCAATTTGAATGTATTTGCATTAGTTCAGTTAGATAGTGTATAGCTTAGGACCTTATACAAAGGAAACCTATATGTGCACTTCTTTTTTGAGATGCTGTGATTTAAAAGTGTGTATTAATGTCTTTTTTTTTTAAAAAAAAAACAATCCTTGAAGTTTTATTGAAAAATTCAACTGTTTTCCCAATGTTTCCCAAAAAGTGTGATAAATTACCCAATACGAACGATATATCTTGTGCGATAATCGGTATGTATCTGTATCCCAAGGAAGCAACACGTAACGCGATACCAATATTTCGAACATTGGGGATACAGAAACAATATCAATATCGTCAATAACCGGAAATGTGGAGAAACATGGGAAAACGGTGGAATTTTTTGTTGAAACTTCAAGATATGCTAAAATGCACATATTTGCATATTTAAGAATAAAGAAATTGCAAAAGAATGCATATATAATAAGTTCCCATTTAATGAGGGCCTAAAAACGTGCTGTCAAAAGAAATCGGTCCAATCATCCCATCCAACCATTCAACCTTCCATCCGTATTTCAGAATATCGACAACACATAATATTTCACCAAGAAATCGTTGACAACTGGAAAGGAAATGAAAGATTGGTCTCAATATCACCCATGTTGCAATCAGTGTTCGAAATATCGATACTCTCGGCCGATATTATCGTTATCGCACCCTTGCGAGACGATACACTCGCGATAACCCCCGGAAGATACCAAAAAACCCAAAATCAAGATGTCAGCCGATATATCGTCGATATCACACGATATTTTGACGATATCGCACGATTTCCTCTCCATTATTGATGTCATCATCCGAAAAAATAAGGAAAAAAAACTAGAGGGTGGATTTCGGTACCGGTAGAAGAGATCGCCATGATCGGAAGCTTCCATTTGGTGGGCCATTCGAATTGAAGCGTCATTCATAGGTTACCGCAAATAAAATTTCTGATTTTGGAGAGAAATCCTCGCCACGATGAGATATGGGAGAAATTTTAGGGTTCCGGAAGAACCCTCTCTGCTTGAAAAAAGCTCGTTCGAGCCTTTTATTTGGACGCGGAGTAGCTACTGACAGGTTGAGTAGCGAGATCGCTACTGAAGTGACGTCACCGGGTTACGTGGGTCCCACCATGATGAATGTGTTATATCCACACGGTCCATCCATTTGGATATATCATTTTAGGACAGAAGTCAAATAACGAGGCATATAGAAATCTGTAATGGACCCCACTACTGAAAACAGCTGAGAAAGTGACATCCACACCTTCCTAAGGTCCACCTTGATGCTTATTTGAGATCCAACCCGTTAATAAGTTTAAAAAGACACTATAAAAGGGAAAAAAATATATATCAACTTAATCGAAAACTTTTGTGGCCCTCAGAAGTTTTTAATGGTGGGCGTCACTCTCTCTACTGCTCTCTGTGGTGGGGTCCATTGGATCTTTGAATCTTAGTCATTCTTAGGCTCATGACATAAAATGTTCTCTCCAAATGGATGGACGGTGTGGATACAAAACATACATCATGGTGGGGCCCACAGAACTTAGTTACGTCAATTCAGTAGCGAGTCTCGCTACTCAACCTATTAGTAGCTAATCCGCACCCCACAATTGGGCCCACCTTTAATATATGTAGTCCATCCGCGCTGTCCATCCGCTTTCCCATCTAATTTAAGGGTTGATCCCAAATTTTACAAAAATATAAGATCATACCACAGGAAACAATGGTGATACTGATTTCCACCGTTGAAACCTTTCTCCACTGTTTTCTATGGTGGGGTCCACTCGAGCTCTGGATCTGCCACATTTTTTGGTTCATGTTATAAAATGATCTATTCAAATGTATGGATGGTGTAGATACAAAAAATACATCTTGGTGGGACCTACGTAAGTTGGTGATGTCCTGTGGCCCGTCAGGGAGGCAGATTGCGTACTGAGTAACTCAGCACGCTAAGCGTACTGAGTAACTCAGCATGCTAAGCGTACTGAGTAAACTTTGTCCACCATGATTTACATATGTTATCTACGCCGTCTATCCATTTTAAAAGATAATTTTAGGGCTCTAGCCCAAAAATGAAGTATATCCAAATCTCAAGTGGACCTCACCATGGGAAACAGTGTGAATTGAAATTCTACTGTCGAAAATTTCTTAGGGTCATAGAAGTTTTGGATCAATCTTTTATTTATTTTTTCCCTTCATCTGGGTCTTTTGGACCCATTCAACAGATTGGATGTCAACTTTCGTGGCCCTTATAAATTTTTAATGGTGGGCATCACTCTCTCCACAGTTTTCTGTTGTGGGGTCCACTTGAGCTTTGGATCTGAATCATTCTTTTTCTCATGACCTAAAATGATATATCTAAATGGATGGATAGTATGGATACAACGCATACATCATGGTGGGCCCCACAGAGCAAGTATGCTACACTTCAGGGTCTACCATGTCATTTACTTTCCATCCGACTTGTTGATATGTTTATATTGTGGGGCCACACCAATGAATTGGTTGTGTTTTCATACATGACTATGATATATTTATAAATATCATGCATTCAATTTAATCATAGTTGCGTTAGTTCAGCTAAATTTATTATGTGCATCTTTTTTTTTTTTGAGATGTTATGATTTAAAAGTGTGTATTAAGGGCCTTTTTAACAATCCCCAAAGTTTCATTAAAAAATTCAACCATTTTCCCAATGGTTCCCCATGTTTCCCAAAAAGTTCGATAAACTATGCGATACAAACGATATATCCCATGCAATAACCGATACGTATCTGTATCCCAAGGGTGCGATACATTGTGCGATACCGATATTTCGAACACTAGTTGCAATAACGATAATATCGTGATATTATTGATATTATCGTCAACAATTTGACCTTTGCATATCTCTAAAATTTTAAAAAATAAAAATTGAACATTGCATGCCCATAAAAAAATATTTTGAAATGGATTTTTTTTTTTTTTATAATTAATAAGCAAAATTTTGGGATATCGATACATTGACAATATTATGGAAATATCGCTAATACGTTGGCAATACAAGTGACACCTGGAATTTACACAGTCGCAAATGTTGGTGATACATTTAGGATATCAATGCTTGTATCATCGAGAATTTACACTGTAAAAAAATTATTGGTGATACATTGGCGATACTTAGCAATACATTGCTAATACTTGGAATTTCTGATACTACTAGTGTTATCGGTATCGCAGAGCTGGAGATATGGATGATATCAAGGATATTTCAATAATATTGGGGATACTCCGAACAATGGTGGGATTTTTGTCGATTTTTATAGGTAGGCTAAGATTGATGTTTTGGATCGAGGTGCAAACTCTCAAGTTTTGGGGGGTCATCCTCTTTTTTCTTCTTCATGGGCTTCGATGTAATTCTTTGCATTCTTTTGTCATTTCGGCTCTTTCTTGATAAAATCGTATCATTTAAAAAAACCTTCAATTTTTGTTTTCTGTTCAGTGGGTAAGAAAGCCTTTAGAAGGTGTGTAAATTTGTTTTGAAAACCCAATAGTGTAGCTTTTTTGACAAAATAGAGTTATGAATGATTTTATAAAACAAAGTTGCTTGACAAACTACCAAGACAAAAAAAGACAACTCAACCAGAGTTTATAGACCCAAAATAGAACGGGAAACATTGACATTAAGATGGTGAAGAGCATAAGCTCATTTAGACACTCCCATTTTTATCTTCCAAAGAACTTCTTCCCATGATTTGAATTTGTCGTCAAAACAATGAGCATTTTGTTCGCCGCCCCAAATGTTCCAAAGACAAGCTAGCAAGCTTAATCGCCACATTATTAAAATGTCCTTCGCCAACTGAGGTCCATTCCACGTCCATATTAGCTATGGAACTAAGGCATTGTCCATTCCACATGAAATGTATGCATAATTTGATTCAAGTGTTAATTAGCAAATGGACATACAAAGGAGGCCAATGTTCGGGATGATCATCCCCTTCTAAAGGTTGCCAACCATTAGAATACACTTCCTACCTGCCAACCATGTGAAGGAGGAGACTTTTGGGGGAGACTCATAGAACGAGTAAGTATATGGGACCACTCTACTCGAGGCATTCCTCGAGGGTCGAATTTTGTTGTAGGAGTTCACCGAAAAAAAGAGAGCTGAAGGTGGGTTCTGACCATACCAAGGAGTTGGCCAAATCTGGGAAAGGGGTAAAATGCTGGAGGTGCACCATCATGATAGCAAAATCTGCCACTTCAGAGTCTGATAAATCCCTTCTACATGCAAGGCACCATACCCCACTTCCCCCTTTGGAAGAGAAACATATGTTGATTGTAATATTCTTCTCCGGCAAAAGACATGCCAAGGACTTCTGTCGATCACCTCTTCTTCCACTACTCTTTTGCTTGGCCTGGGTCATCCCTCTTTCGGTGAATAGGCTGATTTGGGCTTGGCATGGAGGGGCTGCCATAAAAGATGTCAAAGTGTTATGGCATTTAGTGTTGATTGCAGTTCTTTAGAGCATTTGGGGTGAAAGGAATGGTCACCGCTCTCTCAACAGAAGTGAGCCTGAGTTCATTGCGATTAGGAGAATTTCTTTGCTAGTTAGGGATTGGGCCAACAATGTTTCAAAGCCGAGATCCGCCCCCCATTTTGCTTGTTTTGCCTAGTTGTGGGCGCCTTGTATTCTTTTACTGCCTAGTTGTTTAGGCAGCCGCCCATTTTGCTTGTTTTGCCTAGTTGTGGGCGCCTTGTATTCTTTTACTGCCTAGCTTTCAATAAAAAATCTTGTTATCTCTCTCTCTCTCTCTCTAAAAAAAAAAAGATGTGCCAAGGAAGGGAACTCCTCTGCTAAGGGTCTGCCTCCGCACCACTTATCTTCCCAAAACTGAACTCAGAATCCATTGCCAAGATTAAAAGATGAATTAGCTATGATTGATGGAATACTTGAGGTGATGGCCTTCCAAATATCCGAAGCACGGTAGTATGATGTCTTCTTGATCTCCCACCCCCTCTCTACCAGCACATACTTATGTGTGATCACTTCCCTCCAAAGCTTGCCTTCCTCAACTCCGAATTTCCATTGCTACTTGTTGAGCATGGCCACATTCGAATCAAGATCTCTCAAATCTGCACCCTCCCTCGATCAAAGGTAAACATACCTCTTCCCATTTTATGAGGTGAAACTTGTGTGTTTTTCATCAAATCCTTGCCACATGAAGTCACTTCGTGGGTTTTCTAGTTTATTTAGTACTGATTTCGAGCACTTGTAGAGGGACAAAGTACAAAGGTAAATTGGAGAGCCACTTTTATTAAGATGTGCCTGACTAGTGATAGGTGCTTGCCTTTCCACTTGGATAATTTCCATTTGAACCACTCGATAACCTCACTATATAGATGCTTTGGCAGCTTCCCTAAACATAATGGAAGGCCCAAATAGGAATCTCGATAAATCTTCTTTAGATATGCCAATCTCAAGCATCTCACTCTTTCCTGTGTTTTTTTTTTCTTTCAACCCTGATACTTCTTTAAAACACCCCAAAATTTTCCGTAAGTTATCAATCTTGCCCCCCTCCACATTGCAAATAGTAATGTGTCATCTGTGAGCTGCAAGTGAGATATGATGGGGCTGGTAGTTGCAGCACGGAAACCCGATATTTGGCCCACATGTTGTCCCTTGGTTAGCATGCCGCTTAGCACTTTTGCTACCACTATAAACAAGAAGGGAGAGAGCGGGTCTCTTTGCCTTTGACCCCTAAAGGCCTTGATTTTGAAGAAGTTTTTCGGTGATCCATTAATCAAAATCGAAAAGATGCAAATGACACGTATTCCCTTATCCAACTTACCCATTTATCTCTGCACCCTATTCTTCTCAACATATACTCCATGAAGCCCCGATTGACATGGTCATATGCTTTTTCGGTGTCCAGTTTGTAAACCACACCACTCTTCCTTTCCTTCTGCCGTGAATCGATACATTCATGAGGTAGTAGTGCAATATTTAAAATTTGCCTATCTGCAACATAGGTGCCTCGGTTTTCTGACGTAACTAAAGATAAAACTCTTCTAAATCTGCTTGTTAGCACTTTAGCCAATATTTTATATGGACTTCCAATGAGGCTGATGGGTTTGAAATCGAGTAGCAATTCTGCTCCTTTTTTAGGTATAAGAATGATGAACCTCTAGGAAAACGGCCCCTATCATAAAATTCATTTATGAAGTCTACTAGTTCCTTTTGAACCATGTCCCATAATGTTAGGAAGAAATGGATAGGGAATCCATCAGGCCTCGGTGCCTTGTCGCTCCCTAGCGCATCAATGGTTTCTGTTATTTCCTCTTCCTCTTGTGAAAATGGCTTCTTAAGGCATTCCTTATCCGATTCCGAGATCTTCCGAAAGCGTAAATTGTCTGGCACTAGCTGTGGTCGACCTTCCCTAGTTAGTAGATTGGCATAGAAATCAACTATAGCTGAGCATATTTGTTCCTTATCTTCTATTGTAGAACCGTTAACTGATATGATGCTAATGTGATTGTTTCTAGCCCGAGCGCTGGCTATGCCATGAAAGAAAGAGATATTTGTATCACCTTCTTTTAGCCATGCAGCTCTCGACCTTTGCCGCCACATAATTTCTTCTTGTATGAGGAACTTAGAGACTTCAGCCGAGAGATATAAATGTCTGGACCGGTCTTCTGGGGATAAAGATTCAACATCTTCTTTGATATCTAAATCACGAAGCTTGCTGATAATGGTGTTAGCCTTTTCCGACCTTCTGCTAAAGACTTCCCTCTTCCATTATGATAATATGGCAAGTTTTTTCAGTTTCTGGAACAATTTGTTGCGAGCGGAACCCGAGATTGCAAAAGCACGCCTCTAGCCCCTTCAGAACTCCACAAAATTGCTGACTTCCATCAATGTGAGCTTGAAGCAGAAAGGTTTAGGCCCCCAGCTATCTTTCTTGACTTTAAGGAGGATCAGGCGATGGTTTGAGGTTCTTCGAGGAAGGGTCTACAAAAATACCAGTGGAAACTTGTCTACCCTTTATGAAGATATCATGAATCTGTCCAATCTTGAGTATACTGGATTCTCTTTGCCGTTTGACCAGGTGAATTTGGCTTCCCCTGCTGGAATATCAATCATATCATTTTGTCTCACCCATTCCTCAAATCCTTCAATGCTTTTGGTGACTTGACCAACAGTAGACTTCTCATGAATGAATCTAATAAAATTGAAGTCTCCCCCCACACACTGAGGAAGATTGTACATGGCTCCGACCTGATTCACTTTGGACTGAAAAAGGTCCCTGCGAGTAGGAATTCATGGCCCATAAACGGCGAAGAAGAGCCATCTCAATGGAGATGCTTTGTCCCTGAAAAGAACTGACACTTAAAATGATCCAATGTGGCATCCTTTCAAGATCCAACACTCTTTGTTCCATGCTACCACGACACCTCCAGCTGAGCCTTCTGCCTTCAGAGATGACCAGCCTAGTTTCTTGGTTCCCCAGATAGAACGAAGGGTTTTTATCATCGAAAGCATCCAACTTTGTCTCTTGTAAGGATAGAACTTGGATTTTGTATTTTTACATACCTCTTTTACTTGGATGTGTTTATTGAGGCTCCCCAGACCCCTGATGTTCCAGCAGAGTATCTTCATTGGTAAACTGGTCTCATTTCCCTCCCCTTTCGACTGTCGCTGCTGTTGCTAGTGTAGCAATTTGGCTAGGTGTTCTCAATAACACAGATTAAGACCTCTACACTATGTTTTCACCATGTTGAAAGGGCTGATTTCTTTTGCTGCTCAGGAGCTGGTCATTGCAATCAATGCTTTGAGTGGAATCTTGTTCTTTCCATCTGTTCCTGAAAAATCATTATGTGTGTAAAGTGCTTATTTTATTTAAGGTATTTTTGGATCCATGTTGATGGACTTGAGGTTTCTCAAAGTATTATGTTCCGTCATCTTGGCTCTATGAATCAAAATGATGGAGAGATCGAGGATGTTTCCAGTAGAATTTGGGCTAGGTGGAAGAAGTGGAGAATCTGGAGACGCACCTCAGAAGTGCTAACTGCCATACTCTTCCAATGAAACGTCCAAGGGAATTTTTTGTGAAACAATTATTAGACCAGCTGTGCTCTGGTCAGTCTTTGGCAATTAAGAGGCAACATGAACAGAACCTTCCAGTAACGAGGCCAATTAAAAAAGATTCCAGAGATGAAGATGTTGAAATGGGCTTGTGGGAAGACTGGGAAGGAAAGAATTTAGCATGAAGTCATTCCAAGCAACATGGAAGTACTTTGAATTGGAGGGAAATTGTTGGAGAGCTGATTGAGATGGTTAAGCCACGTGCTAAGAGAAATGGCGATGGCCCTGATAAGAAAGGGAACTTTATTAAGGTTGAAGGGCTTGAACAGTTGACGTGCGGAAGCCCAAATGGACTAGTATAGAGTTTATGTCAAGAAGAACATGTAGACCTTGTCACCAAGGTATTCCGTAACAGTAATGGTGGCCGTAATGGCCATCGCCATTACCGTTACGGCCGTCGCCGTAATGGCCTTGCTTGTCACTCTTGAAGATTTACAGGAATTCCTTGTGAAAGCATGAATCATAAAGTTGACTCCAAGTAGCTGCAGTAAGGCTATGATGTAATGATGATAGTATTTGGATCCATATGATTATGCTTATGCTTTCCTGTAGCTATTTTCTTAAATTTAAATACTACATCTCACTAAATTTAGCGAGATCATCATCAGGTGATGTTCCCATAAATTTGTATATTATTGTTTATTTATTCTTTACCTTACAGTATTATTTTTTTCCGTGTTTTTATGTTTTGCAGGCCAAAGGTTACCGTGTCGGACCAGTTTATGATGATGTATTAGCAATGGCGTGGTTTTTCCTTGAGCTTATTGTAAAATCTATGGCATTGGAGCAAACTCGCCTTTTCTATCACACTCTTCCTTCAGGTGCTTGCAAATTGGAAGCCCAAGTGCACAGCATGGCTATTGACTAATCTTTTTTTTTTCTTTTTTTTTTTTTGTCCGGGAAATCCCACATTAATGGCTCAGTGCTCAACAAATGATTTTTTTAAAAAAATTATTATTATTATTATTATTATTATTTTCTTTTTTGTCTTCCATCCCACAAATTGTTAACCATCTAATTGTTTGTTGATTACTGGTTTACATCTATTATTGTGAGCTTCGGTATTATATGATCAAAGTGACTGTGTTGCAACAAGATTGAGAAATCTAGAACTAGAATTGAACAAACTGAAAATACTTACAAGTGGAAAGCTCTAAATCCTTACAATGTTGCCACACAATTGAAATGAACACATAAATAATGGACCAAGTCATCTAATTTGTTCAACTAGATATTTAGCAGCAACTAATGCTATAGCAGCACATACAAGGAATGGAAGCACACGCTTTAAAAAGTGACTTTTATTTGAACCAAATAATAAGATAATGTCTCATATTCATGGCCCATATATCTATTTATAGGCTTGGTTACAATCAATCCCCATGTAACTTGAATTAATTTTTATTGGTCCTCATGACATGATGTAACAATAAGAAACAAGCACTAATAAAAAGTGTAATCTGACTAGGAAAGATAAATAGACCAAATCTCACTCCAAAATCAAAGGAAACTAAACTATAACAAACTTCGAACTCCACTAGACATATATAACTCTTTTAAGCATTTGAATCGTATCGGCCCTGGATGGCTGTATACACTATCCTACTTGTATATCTGGCCATCCGACTACTTTGTGGGCCCTGAAGCTCAGTTGGACTGCTGATCTGATCTAGATCTGTTGTCAGATGATCTGATCCAGTTCTCCATTAGGTTAATCTGAACCCAAATATGGTCCATACATTTAATCTGCACTTGGGTGGCTATAGCATGACTGGTTGGATCTTTAATAGTTGTTTAGATCATCAACTTGTATGGTTGGATGTTTATTCTGGACCCTTTGATGGCCCCAATCTACAATCTGCTGGCTAATCTTTCATTGGCCAGCCTGTGCGGTCAATCTGGGACACATTTGATGGATGAATTACTATGGTGACAGTTCATCTCCATTTAAAAAAAATATGACTCATCCACTGTACGCATGTCAATCTGGACCATCCAAATCATGGGCCCCACGTTGTAGGATCCATTATCTTAACCATCCAACTGTTATATTATTGATTCATTATTATTTCGATGGCTCTGAAGAATGCAGGTACACTCTTTAAGTTAACATAAATTATTGCTACATCCTAATTAGCATATAACATTCAAGCTAGCTAGCGGCTTCCATTTCTTGTCCATCATGAATGCCTCTTCTTCTGTACAGGTGAAGATATTCCACCGTTGCAACTGAAGGAAAGTGTCTTCAGATGTATTATGCAGTTGTATGATTGCCTTCTCACAGAGGTACATGAGCGGTGCAAGAAGGGCTTAAGCTTGGCAAAACGTTTGAATAGCAGCATGGCCTTCTTTTGTTATGATCTTCTGTCTATTATAGAGCCCCGGCAAGTTTTTGAGCTGGTATGCCTGCTTTCCTTAGTGTTTTTCCCCCCTAATTTATCACTATCCTTTTCATATTGGTTGCAATGTAAATGACAAGCATTTACCGAGCAAAACTCCAGAATCACACGTTTGGGAACCCAGCTATCTAGAATTTGTTAGCCTCCATTCCTATGATACCCAAGTATGGATACTGATGCAGACACGGATGCCGAAATGGGGATATGAGTCTCCATTTCCTAATAATACAGGATTTGGATACAACTAAGTGTATCAATTTTTTATTTTTTATTTTTGGTAACTTGATAGACATTTTGTTCTCAATTTTTACTAGAACAATTCGACCCAATCTTTCTAATATGTAATTGTTGAACTTGATACTTGCACATAATTTTGCATTCACATCTTTGGATGAGAACCAGCCATCTCATTTGCTTCCTGTTATTACACGAGAAGGTGATCAGGTATGTCATCAATTATCAATGCTAGCTTATTGTACTTAACCTATAATGCTAGCTGGAAACACCGAGGTTGCTTCAAATCAAGACTTTAGAGATCAATTCTACAAGCTGGACCACCAAGGCGGAGTTGAATCGCTATCCGTAAACCAACAGATTTGAAGATGTTCTATTGGTGATCAACCACAAGAAAATAGCAGATATTTAAGGGCGACGGATGATTGCTTTGAACCCACTAGTCAAGGGTCCCCTTAATTCCCCTCTGCTCCCAAAGAACAATGAGAAACCTCAAGCTGATTTTTTTTTCTCTCTCTCTCTACAGAGGGTAATGAAGTTATATATCACATAGAGATGTTATATAGTTTAAGAGAAAAGAGAAAAAACCCTAATGCAATATGAGAGGTCTAAATTGCTCCTACTTAAGCACCATTCACTATAGTCCTTAAGTGAGGTTATTCTAGCTTTTTCACTTTATTTTTTAACATAAACAAAAGAGAAGTAATACCATAAATGTGTGGCCATGTGGGAACCAAATGTTTTATCAGGTTGGCCCACCCTGGATCTCTTACAGCGCATTCATGAAAGTTGAGGCATGATTGCATCAATCTTGATCTTGATGATATAATTCTTGTTGGCGGTTAGTCAGGGTCAATCTCATTGCCTCAATGTTGCAACCCTCCTAAATTGATGAGGCTCCATGATAATGTATTTTAATGTGGGAATCTAAGCCTGAGTTATTTGCTGTCCATATCTGCAGAAATGATTCAGTTCTTTTTTCATTTTCGTCTACTTTATTATTATTGTTGTTGTTGTTAGATAAAAGGTCATAATTGTGTGTTGCAGGTATCCTTATACATGGACAAGTTTGCTGGGATTTGCCAATCTGTTCTGCATGACTGCAAACTTTCATTTTTGCAGATAATATGTGATCACGATCTTTTTGTGGAAATGCCTGGTAGGGATCCTTCTGATAGGTAAGATAATCAGAATTTGCATGCACCCAAGCTTGCCTTCATCTTCAATTTTATTTTTGCGTATATGCTCTTTCATGCCTAATGATGGTTTTATATATATATATATATATATATATATATATATATATATATATATATATATATATATATATATATATATATATATGCACCTATTTTTCCTATATTTAATGAAAAGCTTATTCAATGAAAACCCAAAAGAATGAAGTGGAATTATTATGATGATGAATCAAACGTGTGTTTTCTGATGCACCTGGCTGTGCAAGTGTAGCTATGGTTCTTTGATCCATATCATTGTCTTCGGGACCTGCCATGGATGGTGGATGACACAAAACTCTTTCACGTTAAAGGCTTCTGTCCATCCAATCTTTTCCCTTTTAATTGGGCCATTGCAGTGTTTATCCTTTTTTTTTTCTTTCTTCTTAACTGTCTATTTTTAGGTTACAGATTAAAGGGTTAGGAGCATCTACTCTGAGAGAGTTTTGGGGAATCACTCATCTGCAGTAACGCCGATCAAATCAACATTCTGGATTAATGAAGCTTAGTCCCCATTTGTACAGAATCGTGCATAAGAAGAACATCCATGTTCTGATTTGCAAGGACCTATAGTTCCTCTAGATTAAATGCCTTGAGAAATCTGCTCCAAACCATGTGGAATGATTCAACTGCTTATCTGAAAGGGGGAAGAGAAGAAGAGGAAAGTGGTGCAACATTTAAATACCTTGTTGTACGCATTGGAAGGCATTAATATTGATATATAAGTAGTTAAGCATTTAGCTTATTGTCAATGTATAGATTCTATAGAAGACAATTAGTCATGATTTTTTATTTTTTTTTTGTATTATTATTATTTTAATAGAGAGAAACTTCTATTAAAGATGAGATGAAACACAAACCAAACTAGTCACCCTCTTGTCACCACACAAGAATTCTGGCTGCCGCTGGAAGAAAAGAGGTAGCAAAATCTCTGAGATGAGATAAAACCAGTCCCACATGAAAAAACCAAATAAAAAAGATCCCCTAGCTATTTCTTACCTTGCCCTCACCGCACGTTATTGATTTCATCAGGACAGCCCCGGAGCTCAGGCCTCCCCAACTGTGTATGTATAAGATGCTGTTTTTTAATAGCAACAATCAAACTACCCTGCCATTTTATTCCTTTCTCACGACAGGTGCCACTCAATGCCCACATGGAAGCATCTTCCATACTTCTCTTGAAATGGGCTCTCAGACCAGCCACTTTTAACACCTGGGATGGACCCATTAAGAGTCCAAGAGACACTAAACAAGCTAAAAATTGATTCCATTGTTCTTTTGCAACTTACATAATGAAGAAACAAATGGTCAATACTTTCCTCCTGCTATGAAACACATTTGGCATCAACCGATGGTGTTTCTTCAAATTGTCCAATGTAAGGATCTTGTTGGAGCCAAGCAAAAGCTCGCAATCTGGGCGAATTGGGGCCCTTCGAACTATAGCATGCTTCTACTACACACTAGCCATAGTTGAAAGGATTTTTGTCATTGATTTTTCCGTGAAGATCCCATTTAGCAATTGAACCCAAAAGTTTCTTTTCCTCGTCAAGTGGTCAATATTGCTTGCTTCTTCATCTGGTAAATTTCATAGGATTTTTTTCCTCTCTCCCCTCCCCCCCCCCCCCCCCTTGAAGGTTACCATTTTATCGATGAAGGCAAAGATGAGGAATCATAAGCCAAAAAACTATGGCCTGCCCATCTCTCAACTTGAATGATCTCCACCAATTTTTCACAAGCTGAGAATACACCTCAATTTCTAGTTGCATGAGCTCGAAGAAAAATGGGCGCAAACCCCAATTTTCATCCTTTGCTTACAAAGCAATTGGGCAATAGCCTGATAGAGGCCGATGAAGACCCTACTCCACCCACCCAACAGAAATCAGGAATAGATCCAGCTTAGAGGTGTTGATTCCTCTACTTCATCTTGGTGTTGATTCCAAGATCCTGACTAGTGCTAATTCCGGAGAACCCTATCTCTTTTCCCCTCCAATCTCTAATAATCTCCTTCCTCTCTTCTTATCTTCACATCTCCTATGTTTAAACCTTTGGATCCGACTTCTCTCTAATATTTCTCCTTTTTCCAACCCTAGCCCCACTGCATTCTAGAATTTCAAATTTTCTTTTTGTTATTCCATATTACCCGTCCGCTATCGATTTGGTATCAGAGCCCTAGGTTTGCCAATGTCGACTTGCACAGGTAGGTCCTACCGTGGGAGATTACAAATGAGCAATGGGATGACAAACTTGCATGCATGGCGGATCAAATTGACCATTTCGCGTGTCATATGGACGCATTGGAGATGCGAGTGAAGCAATTGGAGTTGAAAAATGATGGAGATCGTGCAGCCGCAGACCCTCTCCAGGACACGCAAGATGGTGAGACTTTAGGACAATACGTAGCAGCGGAAGAAGGCTAGGTCAATGATCTTCCTCTAGAGCTTCCATTGGCACCCGCTGCTTTTACTACCAATAGAGCTGCTAGGGAGCGGCCCATTCCTCCATGAGGTGCGATTATGGAGACTGTATCAAGGTATTTCGGAGGGGACCGACCGGAATGCAATTATGTGGCCGACAATATTACGAAGAAAGTGCGAATAAACATACTTGACTTCATTGGCAAGTTGGAGCCAAATTATTTTCTTGATTGGTTGACAATGTTGGAGGATTACTTCGAATGGTACGACAGAAATGATGATCGTCGAATCCGATTTGCGAAGATGAAACTTAAGGGCATGCTCATGTTTCATGGAGAAGTGTGGAAGATCACATGTATTAATGTAATCAGCCACCTATCGTTTATTGGGAAGAGATGAAATTGAAGTTGAAAGAGAAGCATCTTCCTCTTGATTATGAGGATATGCTTTATGAACAACTGGTCAAACTTCGGCATGGGAACATGACTGTGGAAGAATACATGGAGCGCTTTAACGTACTCACTGTCCGTTGTTAGATTAATGAGGAACGTCCTCTTCTCTCTTGTTTCAAAGCAAGCCTTAGATCTAAAATTTAAAGAGTGATGATTACTGTGAGGCTTTATGGTATAGATGATGCCTTCCAATTGTCTCTGAAAATTGAGCAACAACTTAGTCTGTTGGGAGAAGATTTGGTGCCGTTACTAGGGAGATGGTGAGTCAAAGAGGTGCTGAGATTAGTCAGACAGCAAGGGCTCCTAATAATACAGCACTGAGCAATCTTGCAAGTTCAAGGTCACCTCGTCTGGTGGAGAATAAAGGCAAGGCTCCTGGAAGTGATTCACGCAAGGATATTAAAGATGTGGACCGCTATAGCTACGGTGGAAAGGGGCATTATGCAGCACGTTGCCCCCAAAAAGTTAAGGCTATTTGTGCGGAAGAAGAAGATAATGAATCCGAGGGGGAAAAAGATCCATGTGAGACCGATGAACGGTAAGAAGATACCTATGAATGTGGCCTGGAAGATGGAATATTGGCTGTTGTTCAGAGAGTACTTGTGGCCCTTAAGGAAGAGACTAAAGATTGGCAACAGATTACTCTTTTCCAAACAAGAGTCAGGTGTGATGATAAGGTTTGGAACTTTATTACTGATGGGGGAAGTTGTTTAAATGTGGTGTCGCAAGAGCTGGTTGGGAAGATGCAATTACTAGTGGAGGCACAACCCCAGCCCTACAAGATTACATGGGTCAATGACACAACCATTCTAGTATCCAAGAGGTGCTTGGTGAACTCCAAGAGAGGCCACTACGGAGATTTCATTGGTACGATATAGTTCCCATGAACATTTCTCATATACTTCTTAAGGGGCCTTGGCTTTATGATCAAATGGTGTCGAGTGACAGAGAGGCCAACACATTTACCTTCAAATTCAATGACAAGGAGATTCTCCTTACGCATATTAAAGCAAGTGAACCATTGAAAAAGAAAGCCAAGCCAAGGAAGTCATCCAATGCCTTATCTATGAGGCAATCCAAGGAAGAGAGCAAAGAGGGAGGTATTATGTATGCTCTAATGACGCGGTAGGTCAAAGATAAGGTCTTGACCAAGGGGCAAATGATAAATCTGCAAGTAGAAAGGTTGATGTATGAATTTCCAGATTTGGTTCCGTGTGAATTGCCGGATGAATTTCTGCCTATGAGGGACATTTAACATGTTATCGACCTCGTCCCCAAGTCCATGCTTCCTAACCTACCAGTCTGCAAGATGAATCCGACCAAATATGCTGAGTTAAAGAAGAAGGTTTATGAATTATTGCAAAAAGGCTTTATCAAAGAAAGCTTTAGCTCGTGTTCTGTCTTGGCCTTGTAGGTGCCAAAGAAAGGGGGAAGTTGACGAATGTGTGTGGACAACCATACCATAAATAAAATAACCATCAAGTACTGCTTCCCAATACCACGACTTGATGATATGCTCGACATGTTGGCTAACTTCAAAGTCTTTTCGAAGATCGGCTTAAGAAGCGGCTACCACCAGATACGGATCAGACTTGGGGATGAGTGGAAGACATCATTCAAAATAAAGGATGGACTCTACGAATGGTTGGTTATGCCTTTTGGACTGACCAATGCTTCTAGCACCTTCATGCGAATCATGACTCAGGTACTACGTCCCTTTATCACCCGCTTCGTTGTTGTCTTTTTTGATGATATACTTGTATGCAGTAAGGAGGCTTCCAAACATATTGATCACCTTCGACAAGTTATAAGAGTTCTCATTCATTAACTTAAAAGAAATGCACTTTTATGAGTGCAAGTGTGGTCTTTCTTCGCTTTCTGGTTTCTTCACATGGTGTAAAAGCTGACCTAGATAAAGTAATAGCAATGTTGGACTGGCCTACTAATGTGCATGAAGTGTGAAGTTTCCACGGGTTGGATACCTTTTGCAGGAGATTTATCAAAAATTTGAGCACCATTATGGCACCGATTGCTCTATGTTTGAAGAAGGGCAATTCATGTGGACCAAGGCAATTACTAAAGCTTTGAAAGATAAAAAAGTTAAGATGATTGCAACCCCAATTGCTCAACTGTCGGACTTCAACAAGGTCTTTGAATTTTCTTGTGATGCTTCTCACATCGGCATTGGAGGGGTCCTTAGTCAAGCTGAGCACCCGATGGCTTACTTTAGCGAAAAGTTGAATGAAGTCAAATAGAAAAACTCAACATATGATGTGGACTTTTATGCAATGGTGCAGGCACTGAGACATTGGCGACATTACCTTATCGACGAAGAGTTTGTTCTTTACTCTGACTATGAAGCACTCAAGTATCTCAATTCCTAGAAGAAGTCATAGGCATATGCCAAATGGAGTGCTAATCTTCATAAATTCACCTTTGTGCTGAAACATAGGTTGGGAGTTGAGAGCAAAATAGCTGATGCATTGAGTAGACAAGTCCACTTGTTGACAACAATGTCAATTGAGGTGATCGGCTTCGACCAGATAAAGCGTGATTACAGGGGAGATGGTGATTTTGGATAGATTTACACAGATTTTCATATTGGGCAGCAAGCATGTCACCCAAAGTTTAGTGTGCACGATGGATATCTCTTGTTTGCAACTTGTCTATGTATACCTAGCACTTGTCTACAAGAGCATGCGCTGCAAGAATTGCACTCGGGTGGCCTCGAC
Organism: Magnolia kwangsiensis; assembly: GCA_037074715.1. Lineage (NCBI taxonomy): Eukaryota > Viridiplantae > Streptophyta > Magnoliopsida > Magnoliales > Magnoliaceae > Magnolia > Magnolia kwangsiensis. The sequence continues at coordinate 99,926,638 of CM073586.1, forward strand.
GGTCATTTTGTGTGTGATAAGGCAATTGCTCTAGTAGAAGATAGATTTGATTGGCCATCCTTGAAGTGACACGTGATGAGATGGGTGCAGTAATATCAATCTTGCGAACTAACCAAAGGATGGAAGCAAAATCCAAGTTTATTCACACCCCTGCCCGTATCTCAAGAACCATGGCAAGACATCAGTATGGATTTTGTTTTGGGTTTGCCAAGGACTGCACGAGATAATGATTCCATCTTTGTCGTAGTATCACTTTTCTAAGAGGGCTCATCTTATTCCTTGCTCTAAGACCTCAGATGCTCTGCAGATAGCTACCTTGTTCTTCCAGGAGGTGGTTCACTTACACAGTGTGCTAAAATCCATTGTATCCGATAGGGACGTGAAGCTTATGAGTTATTTTTGGAAAACATTGTGAAGGATTTCTCAAACAGATGGTCAGACAAAGGTAGTTTACTAGATTTTGGGAATTTACTACGATGCTTAGTTGGTGATCGTGTTTCGAGGTGGGATCAATTTCTGTCTACGGTTGAATTTGCTTATAACAGTTAGTTAATTGGTCAACTAGATTGTCACCATTTGAGGTAGTGTTGGGAATGAAACCAAGGCAACCCATTGATTTGTTTGTTTTGCCTTTAGATGCACGATCAAGTGAGGAGGTTGAAACTTTTGCTTGGCATATGCGTGACGTCCATGAAGAGGTTAGGAGGAAGATAGCAACCGGCAATGAAAGATAAGAAGCGCAAACTAACTTGCATCGATGCTTCATGGAAGTCAAGGAGGGTGACCAAGTGATGGTGTCTCCGACTAAAAAGATTTCCTAAAGGGAAGTATCAAAAGCTTCACTCTCAGAGTGCAAGTCCTTTCAAAATACTGAAGAAAATCAACGCTAATGCTTATGTTTTGGAGTTGCCTAAAGATTTGCACATCAACTCAACACTCAATGTTGAAGATTGGACCATTTATCATCGCCACCATGAAGATAAAGAATATGAAGAACAAGCCATAAGGTTGCCTTCCATGCCTACTACAAGTGAAAAGATTTAAGATGTGTACGGCAACCAATTGGTTTCTACGAAGGTTGGCGAATATCACAATTCACAAGTTCCTTGTCAAATGGAAGGCAGACCAATTTCTGATTGCACATGGATCACGACTTCCGATTTTCAGCATCTTAATCCAGATTTGTATGAGAGGTACCAAGCTGCCAACTCACCGAGGTCGGGTTTTTTCCAAGCTGGGGAGAGATGATGGAGGCCTCAAGGTCTATAAGTGGAGAAGTAAGGCAAGGGTAGGGCTCATGAGTATCCTTTAGGCCCCGCAGGTCAGCCAACCACTTTAAAGACCCATTTAGGTGGTGCGGTTGGGCCCCATTAAGCCCAATAAGCGTACATGTGCTCTTTGTTAAGAAAAGTTGTTGTAGGGGGGTATTTTGTAATAAGTATCTTAAGTTAGCTTCACTGGTGTTGATTCTGGTGAACCCCATCTCTTTTGCCCACCTCCAATCTCCTATAATCTCCTTCCTCTCTTCTTATCTTCATGCCTCCTATGTTTAAACCTTTGAATCCAACTTCTTTCTCATATTTTTCATTTTTAATTGGAACCCTAGTCCTATTGCATGCTGAAACTTCCTATTTTCTTTATCTTTGTTATTCCGTATTGCCCACCCGCTATCAATTGCCTAACAATGCAACATTCATGTGCTCCATCTTCCTTATCCCTCCTCTCCCTTCCCCGTATGTTTTACACACATCTTCCCACTTCATCAAATGAAACATTTGTCTCTCTTTGTTGGCTTACCACAAAAGTCTCAAGCTCAATCTCTTCAACTGCTCCAAAATAGCCTTCGAACACATGAAGCGAGACAAAGTGAAGCAAACAAATTCGACATGACTGCTTTAATTAGAGTTAGTTTGCCTTCCAACGAAAGATGCCAACTCTTCCACCTCGACAGTTTCCTTTTTACCATCTCAATAATCTTATCTGACAAATGCTTCGTAGGTTTGCTAACGCACTAAGGCCTATGTATGATGACGGAAAAGATCTGGCACGACACCCGAACAACTCCACTAACCTTCCCACCTCCTCGAACATGCGAACTCCCAACATCTCACTTTTTAGGATATAAACCTCTAATCCAGAAACCATTTCAAAACATTTCATGATTTTTTCTCAAACTATCTACCTTCTGTTCCGCTACATCGTAGAAAATACTGGTATCATCAACAAACTGGAGGTGAGAGTTTTGGAACTCTACATTCTCCACCTTAAAGCCACTAATAAGACCAGCTGAAAGACCTCTATCAAACATTTTGCTAAACGCTTCTGTTACCACCATGAACCAAAAGGGCTACAATAGGTCCCTCATTCGGAGGACTCTCAAGGCCTTGAAGAAGACTTTCATTTACTTGTTAACCATCATTGAAAATTTGGTTGACCAAACACATTCTAGAGTCCATCTTCTCTATCTTTCCATGCATTGCAATCACCCATCATATAATCGAGAAAATCCCAATCAACATGGTCATATGCTTTCTCCATATCGAGCTTGCAAACCACTACCTCTTTTCCTTTGTGATGTGAATCGATGCATTCATATACAATCAACGCACTTTGCGATATTTGCCTACCAGCAATGAATGCACCTTCAACCAATATTTTCAATAGCGAAAAGGTGTAGCGTAGCGTTCAGCCCTTTGAAGTGTGAGATTTCCTTATTCTCTCTCTCTCACTCCTATTGTAATCAGTCATGTCTTCCTATTAATTACCTCTTTTATAAATAAAGGATTAAGGAGAGGTTGGATATGTAAGAACTCTCCCTCCTCACTCATTCCGCACCTCCCCTCCCCCCTTCTATCTCTCTCTCTCACTCTTCTGCTTTCTCCCTCTACCTATTTCTCAGATGTCATGTACACATGACATCCAACCCATATTAACTAGCTACCACTACTAATATGGTGGTATCCATGTGAGCATTCTCCATATGTATGTATTTATGCATGTATGCATTTGTGTATGTTTAACATGGACATGTGCATTATGTGTGTATTTATGTAGAACTGGATTGTTTTGATCTTTCATTTTGAGATGGAATGTGCACTTCAGCTCCGTGATCCTGCTCTTTTAATGTTGTATCCCTCTTATTTTCCCTTTTTAATAAAATTAGTAATCTCAAAATAATAGCGGTCATTCTTTCTTCTTCTTTTTCTTCTTCTTCTTCTTCTTCTTCTTTTTTTTTTTTTTTAAAAAAAATAATTTTAATTACTCGAAAACTCAACTCAGCTTTAAGCAATGTTGAGTCAAGTCTTGAACAACAAGACTTCGTAATATTTAATTTATAAAATTTATTTATCTTGGAAAGTCGAGTTTTATCGAGTTGAGTGGACTGAGTCAACTGACTCAACCAAATCCAGTTTCTTTCTAGTTGTTATGGAATCTGATCGAGAAGAGTTGACTTGGGCATGTTGATTTGTGTTTTCAAACATAATAACAACTAAGTCTGTGATGAAAGTGCTACTACAAAGAAGATTGCTGGAATTTCTTTGAAATATTCAACTTTGAAGGCATATAAAAATAATAATATAAGCTTCATTGATGGGAAGACATCGCGACGTTTGAAAGAAGTAACTAGAATATAACATTTGCTAAAAGATCTGGATCATAAAATGCCCAGCATTTCAAGTTGTTGTCATGTTTTAAATTCCATTGACTAGTTGCATTGTTATTCAGGAAACCATTGCGAGCTTAGCTATTATGATTAAGATTATATTCATGGTTCAAAATATCAGTCAACATGTATTGCATTGATCTGGGCATATACAATAAAAATAGATGAAGTGGAGACCCTAAAAGATTCACACTGCATTAGCCAACTAGGCTGATCCATATCAACTGGTATGACCAATGCAGATCCATACGGGCCGATGTGCAATGTCAATACTTGTGGCACTATTTTCTCCTCTTTTATTGTTGTATATGGCTCTTTTTTTTCTTTTTTCTTTTTTCCTCTAAGATGAATGGCTGAAGGGGTCTTTTTTTTTTTTTTTTTTGCTCTTGTAGATTTGTCCACTTGTAGTTCGGATGTTATATGTTTCACTTTTACACAAATTCACAATAATTCTGCATTGATTGATTGACAAGCTAGTACAAAACCTGCCAAAGAAAAACAGGAAAAAAAAAAAAAAAAAACTACAGAACCTTATAACTCTAAAACTATCATACCAATGCAGATGATGATGATGATGTTCAGGCACGGTATTCCATAACAGTAATGGTGGCCATAACAGCCACCACTGTTGCCTTTACGATATGGGTCGTAATGACCATTACAATATCTTTTTTTATTGAAAAAAAACCTGAAAAACCTATATCTGCACCGTAACATTGAAAAAAATCCGAAAAACCTGTATATGCCCCGTAACAGACCATTACAGGGTTGTTACGGCCTTACAGGGGGCGTAACGGGCCATTTATACATTTTTTTCACAACAGCCGTTACGACCCTATAACGTGTAATGGTTGCCACCGTTATCCTTACGGCACACCATGTGTTCAGGAGGCTTCTCAACCTTCAATGTGATATTGAATCTGTTAATTAAGTTAGCATCCGGGACTATTCTTATATTTTACAAACCAATATATATATAACAGTCAAAGTGATCGATGAAAAAGAAACTCAGGGTTAAAGGCTAGACAGTCTTGGGTGTGACAGGCCGTACCACATACTGGTCCAATACACACATGGCTCGATGTCAGACGCATTCTGTTTCAACATTGAAGTCATGAGTTCGAGTGCTCATGTGGTGTGTGTCTGTGGGTGGGTGGGTGGGTGTGTAAAAAAAAAGGCCACTTTCCATTTTTCTTATGTTTCTGATTTTTTATTTTTTATTGTTTGACTTGCAAAGAAATCACACTGATTCGGCCGATACAGTCACTGTTAGGGTCAACAGAGACCAATATGTATTGGTTTTTGGCTGACCAGTACTGCTACTGATATTTTGAAACTTGTTTATGTTATATTAGCAATTATCAATTAATTTCATAAAAATATTATTATTTTATAAATGATGTTACTATATAGAGTTTTCATTCAGAAGTTGGAACTATTCTCAATGTGGAACTTTGTTGAAACCAAGTTTTTATAGACAGTTATATGCATTCTTTTGTTCTTGCTATCAAATCTTTTGGCAATGCAACTCTTTTATGTCATAATAAAGCTGTCTATTTCATGTGAATAAATGTTCTGTTAATTTGCACTTTGCACAGGAACTATCTCTCATCTGTCTTGATACAGGAGCTTTTTCTCACTTGGGATCATGATGATTTATCTCTGCGTACCAAAGTAGGTCTACTTTTTATTTATTGGTTCTCTGCTGTAGGCAATTCTGTTTCATTCTAGTTGATGCGAGGTTTGTCCTCGGGTGAGGTCTCTGAGCACTGCTTGTTGATAAATTTGGTAAATCTAACATTTGGTACGTCTCTTTTGTTTAATAGGCAGCTCGAATCTTGGTAGTCCTAATGTGCAAGCACGAGTTTGATGCTAGATATCAGAAGCATGAGGACAAATTATACATAGCCCAACTATATTTTCCACTCATCGGACAGGTGCATATTTTCTGTTATTTGTTCTACTAGTGTTTTCTGCAGATTTAACTTTTCTATCAAATGCATCCCTGCTCACTACTAAACCTTACATCTAGAGCCCATGGAATTAAATGGTTTGGGTCTATGACTCCCCTTGACCCGAACCAAGCAGACAGACCCATTTGCACCCTTCCAGGTCTATCATTTTGCATCCAACCTGAACTGATTTTTTAAACAGGTCTGAAAAAATTGACTAGCACATGTTTAAATCGGGTTGGGTCATTCCGAAACCCCTGGGTCCATGTACCCGTTGATTGCCTATGTATTGCAACAAATGAAGAGATTATCTATCTTTGCATGGAGCATATGAAACGAAGCGGTAACAGATTCAGGTGCGGGAGGAAGGAAGCTTCTGATTCAAAATGTTTGCAAGTATAAATGGCTAGGAAGTGGGAGTGGGAGAACAATTACAAAGCACGATTTGAACTGGGAGCAGCATCTGATTAGAAGGATCGTGCAAGTGCAACTAAGAGAATATCTGCTGATTCCACATCCTTCTGGCACATGATTGGTCAATTGGGAGGCAACCATGACAATTTTGTTTTACATAAATGGCACTTTTGCATTTGTTGAGTGTGTTAAAACGTCATCAGAACACATACAGAGCATTCCAAACATAAAAAGGGCTAAAGCTTTCGAATTTTTCTCTGGAAATGTAGACCATCTCTGCTGCTTTCCATGCCACCAGATGATTCGATTTTTAACCAAGCTGATTCCCCTAGATATTATAAGATGTCCATGAATGGATAATAGGCACATGCTTGTATATTATCATCATCCTAGCTCAATTAAAAATGAGCTTGTTTGCTCAGTTGTATTCACGTTATTGGAAAAGCCCCTTAACTGCTTAAATATACTACAAGAATTGATAAGGTGCTAGCGCGTAGTTTCAAGGAATAGATTATTTGGATACTCGAGCAAAACCAAATCTCTGTTTGGACCATACTGCCGTTTGATAACTTCTAGAATGCTTAATAATATATAAAGCATGAAGTGAAGATGTTTTTCCATTTCTTGCGTGTTTGTCCATTAGTCATCGAAGTAATTATAATGATCTAATTTCTTGAGTTATGTTGCTTGCAGATACTAGATGAGATGCCAGTATTCTATAACCTAAATACAGTCGAAAAGCGTGAAGTTTTAATTGTCATTACACAAATTGTGCGCAACCTGGATGATGCATCCCTGGTCAAAGCATGGCAACAAAGCATTGCTCGAACAAGACTATTTTTCAAGCTACTGGAAGAATGCCTCATTCTATTTGAGGTTCGGACCCTGCAAATAACTTGACATGCTTTATGCTTCATGCTCTCACTGTCTTTCTGCACATCCTTGACTACCGTATTTTCTTATGTTATAAATTCATCCTTTCTGTGCAATGCTTTTGCATTATTTTTATACTTAATTATTTGATGTTTTGAATTTTCATAAGACTGATGCTTAGTTGATACCGTTGATATTTTTGTCCTCTAATGGGTTGATATCTATCTAATGTCACGTGCCACATGTTACAGCACAGAAAACCGGCTGATAGCATGCTCATGGGCTGTAGTTCTCGCAGCCCGGATGGAGAAGGCCCAGTTTCCCCAAAGTATACTGACAGGCTTTCCCCTGCAATAAACAACTATCTGTCTGAGGCTTCTCGCCAAGAAGTTAGAGTACGTTTCCATCTTCTCTTTTTAGAATTTTCTTCTGCATAGAGGTCTGTATAATTTTGATCTTGATTGTGTATAATCAAGATTAGCAGGAACACTCTTTACCTGTAAGCTTAGAACTCAAAAGAGAAGGCATTCATGTTATGTACAATGTTTTAAATATTGTTATCGCGTAATGTATCCCATCCTTGGGATACGGATACATATCGGTTATCGTATGGGATATATCAGTTGTATCGCGTAATGTATCGCTGTTGTTGGGAAACATGGGAACATTGAGAAATTGGTAAAAAATTTCAATGAAACTTCAAGGATTGTTGAAAAAGACATCAATACACACTTAGAAATCAAAACATTACAAAAAAAAGTGCACATAATAGGGGTTTCCTTTATATGGGGTCCTAATATATGTGCTTTCCAACTGAACTGATGCAAGTATATTCAAAGTCTATTCATATAATTTATAAACGTAATAAGACATGTATGGAAACACAAGCAATACATTCAAAAGAAAAAGAAGAATCACTAGATCAGGTTACATACAAGTTTAATTTTGTGTTTGGATACAAATATTGCAAATGATTTGCGAGAAATTGAGAAATTTTGTTTTTTCTCAATATTCTACAAACTTGACACATCTCTCCTAAATCTCGAAATCGAAGTTCCAAATCCATGATTTTTCATGGAAAATGTGAAGAATCATACATTTCTAACCATTTGACACTCGTTTAACGTGATTTACAACAAAAACATGTATCAAAAATTGAAAATGCTTACAGGATCAAATAGGTGGGATATATTGGCACTACCTGTGCGTTTCGTATCGCACAAGTGGGATACAAGATATATCTTGGGTTATATCGGTTGATATCGTTGATATTTAAAACATTGGTTATGTATATTCTGGGATTAGAACCCACTATGTTAGTCTTAGGTTTAAATTCCCCTCGTTTCTCTTGTAATTGTTCTGGAGGCTTCTTAGAACTTGTGATTTTTAAGGCAGTGACATCATGTGAACTTTTTCCTGTCCTTTCTGAATGAATAGTGTCTCTATCCGTATAATAGGTAGCTTTTCCATCATGCAACTACTGTCTTCAATGTGCCATTGCAATCCAATGGATCACATCTTCACTGTGTGCACGCGCGCACGCACCGGGGGGGGGGGGGGGGGGGGGGGGGGGGGGGGAAGGGAATACAACAAAATGCAAAGCCTGCTGGATGTTCTTCATACTTTAATAACCTAATTCGACAATTTCGTTACTGCCTCTTTGGAGATGTTCTTCCCATGACTGTTTCCACCTGCTACCATTTCACTGATCTTTTCATGTATCATACATTTAGCTGTAACTAGTTCTCCTTGTGAATCTATAGTGTTTGTGGACGTATCATCATTGAAACCTATTCAGTGTTGGTACTTTGCTTTGATGCCAAAGTAATGCAGCAAAAGAAACCCAATGAATAAAAGAGTACCATTGAAAGTAAAAAAAATATATATAGTCATAAAAAAAAAGTAAAAAATACCTATTTATTGCTCATATATGGTTGGCATCATAGCAACCAGCATTGAGCAAGGCATCCAATGAGTAGAAGCAAAGAGAATCTCTCTCTCTCTCTCTCTCTCTCTCTCTCTCTCTCTCTCTCTCTCGTTTCTATCATGCATAAAAGTTCCTCTGTATTTATATATCCTAAGCATTTATTAACTGTAAGCTTAGCCATCTATTTTAATAAAATACAAATATGACTAATACCCTAAACCCTGTCACAATCATACAATCCTTCATTAAATCAGTCATAATGCACCTAGTTCATGTCTGAATCACATGATTGTTGGCACTCAATATTGTGTCAAATGAGTCTCAATTTTTTGTCATTCAGACAATCTTTTGCACCCGAAAAGTGACCCAGGAAAAAGGAACAAGAATAAGGGTACCACAAGTTGGCAACTTCACCCTTGTTCCTTCTCTTTCACCTCTTTATTGCTCCTGCACTGTTGTCACTTCCATTGATAGAGTGCCTTTCCAAATCTTGAAGATGCTTAGACTCCAAACAGAAAGGGGAAAAAAGGTAGGAAAAAAAAAAAGGAAAAGAATAAGAAGAAGAAACAGAAAGAAGGTCTTTTGTGAAACTAGCCTGCTCCTACAAAATTGGAAAGGACTTACTGGATTGTGACATCCAAAGATGAGCTCATATCTCAGTTGTGAAATGTGCAATGCTATTCTAACCACAATCGCTTAGGTATTAGAAAATTTTGTTTTTGCATCTTTGCATGTCAACTAATCATGTGAGCTGAATGTATGATGTCCTTTTCCCGTGGTTTAATAGTCTTGGCAGGAAAAAAAAATGCTTACTACCATTTCCAGCAATGGCCTGCTACGCTAGTTTGAATGGTTACATTATTGATAGAGACATGGGATACTGGACTTGCTCTATGAACCTAAATACTGTTTCTGGTTAAATTGTGAAATCAGTCAAATTAAAGATTTCTCTCTTGATAATGGTGAAAATCTTTGCACTGTACAATGCAGCCTCAGGGGACACCAGAGAATGGTTATTTATGGAACAGAGTCAGTCCCCAATTAAGCTCACCAAGCCAACCATATTCTTTAAGAGAAGCTCTTGCTCAGGCTCAATCTTCTCGGATGGGAGCTTCAACTCGAGCACTGAGAGAATCACTCCACCCAATATTGAGGCAAAAACTGGTATGGTTCCTCACTCTTTCTATCTTTCTTTCTTCTTCTTCTTCTTATTTTATGTATTTTTATTTTTTATTTTCCCTTTTTTGAGTTAACCGTTATCTGGCTCATGAAACTGGGTTGATCCCTATTGTATTTCATTCAGGAGCTTTGGGAAGAAAATTTGAGTGCAGCTGTTAGTCTCCAGGTTCTGGAGATAACTGAAAAGTTCTCTGTGGCTGCAGCATCCCATAGTATTTCTACTGATTATGGAAAGCTAGATTGTGTTACATCCATATTTATGAGCTTCTTCTCACGAAGCCAGCCATTGGCCTTTTGGAAAGCATTGTTTCCAGTGTTTAATGGTGTCTTTAACCTTCATGGAGCAACTCTGATGGCAAGGGAGAATGATCGATTTTTGAAGCAAATTGCTTTCCATCTTCTTCGACTTGCAGTTTTTCGAAATGATTCTATCAGAAAGAGAGCAGTTATTGGACTCCAGATACTTGTCAGGGTAGGCTTTTACTATGAGGAGGATATGCTTCTCTTACTGTAGTTACGGCTGATTGCCCTGAGTTTAGTTCCCATTTCTTTTTGCAGAGCTCTTTCTTTTATTTTGTGCACACGACACGGTTGAGGGTCATGCTGACAATTACTTTGTCAGAGTTAATGTCTGATGTACAAGTAACTCAGATGAAACCTGATGGTTCACTTGAAGAGAGTGGTGAAGCTCGGCGCCTTAGAAAATCTTTGGAGGAAATGGCAGATGAAGGCAGGAGCCATGATCTACTAAAAGAGTGTGGACTTCCTGAGAATGCTCTTGAGGCACTTTCTGAGGGTTCAGCAGGGAACCGGTGGTCCTGGTCAGAAGTGAAACATCTTTCTCAGAGTCTGCTTCAGGCCCTTGATGCTGGCCTTGAACATGCCCTTTTGGTAAGCTGCAACATTTTCTGCACTGTCTAGATTTATTGAAGGGGGAGGCAGTTTTATGTGATATGCTACTTAAACATTACTCAAGTTGTCAGATGTAATTGATTGGCAACTGCACATACACAAGATATGTGCTGACATATTACATGCTTAAAATTGTATAACAAAGAAGTAAAGAACTGGAAGCAAGAAACAAGATACATCAAGATATCGTCCTATAACCATGTCAGCACATGCTGGATGCTGCATTATTTTTCCTTCTTTTTTTCTTATATATATATTTTAAAGTGGAGTGGCCTGCTACATGAGTTTATGCTGAAATGGGTAGCATTGTTGCTTTGCAGGCTTCTGTGATGACAGTGGATAGATATGCGGCTGCAGAGAGCTTTTACAGACTTGCAATTGCTTATGCGCCTGTCCCCGATCTTCACATAATGTGGTTGCTGCATTTATGTGATGCACATCAGGAGATGCAGTCTTGGGCTGAAGCAGCACAGTGTGCCGTAGCTGTTGCTGGTGTCATTATGCAGGTGAATAATCTATTGCTACAGGCATTTTTTAATGCCCCACTGTAACATGTTCCATTATGCATGTGTACATCCACTCCCTTTAATGTGCCTTTTTTTCACCTCTTCCCTTTTTGTCACTTAATTTCTTCTAGGCTCTGGTGGGAAGAAATGATGCTGTTTGGAGCAGAGATCATGTGGCTGCTCTACGTAAGATCTGCCCAATGGTCAGCAGTGCAATTACTGCAGAGGCATCTGCGGCTGAGGTAGAAGGATATGGTGCATCAAAACTCACAGTCGATTCGGCAGTGAAATACTTACAACTTGCAAATAAACTCTTTTCTCAAGCAGAACTCTATCATTTCTGTGCCAGCATTCTGGAACTCATAATTCCAGTTTATAAAAGCAGAAGGGCATTTGGGCAGCTTGCAAAATGCCACACTACCCTCACAAATATCTATGAATCCATCCTAGAGCAGGAGTCAAGCCCAATACCGTTTACAGATGCTACTTACTACCGAATTGGCTTCTATGGGGAGAGATTTGGGAAGCTGGATAGGAAGGAATATGTATACAGGGAGCCTCGTGATGTGCGCCTTGGTGACATAATGGAAAAGCTTAGTCACATATACGAGTCAAGGATGGATGGCAGTCACACCCTGCATATAATACCGGACTCTAGACAAGTCAATGCAGATGAGTTGCAGCCTGGCGTCTGCTATCTACAGATAACTGCTGTCGATCCAGTTATGGAAGACGAGGATCTAGGCAGCAGAAAAGAGAGAATATTCTCTCTTTCCACTGGAAGCATGCGTGCTCGTGTCTTCGATCGTTTCTTGTTTGACACCCCGTTTACAAAAAATGGCAAGACTCAAGGGGGACTGGAGGACCAGTGGAAGCGACGGACTGTTCTCCAGACTGAGGGCTCCTTCCCTGCTCTGGTGAACCGGCTTTTGGTGGTGAAATCTGAATCTCTTGAGTTCTCACCCGTAGAAAATGCCATTGGGATGATAGAAACCCGGACGGCTGCATTGCGCAATGAGCTCGAAGAGCCTCGCAGCTCCGAAGGGGACCAGCTTCCTAGGCTTCAGAGTCTACAAAGGATCCTCCAAGGCAGTGTTGCAGTTCAGGTGGGTTGCAATCTTTTTATCTTTCTGTGATTGATCATCATGCTTTGCTGATCTATTGAAACATGTCTGAAAATTGAGTTTTGGGCTTTGAACTGGCTCAGTGGTAGTAGACCGTGACATTGAGGTCATGGGTTACCTAAAACACGAAACTCATGTTTTACATTCCGAATTGAGCGATCCAGATTACGGGTAATTGGCAATCTAAATCAGAATATTTCGTGACCCAACATGGCTCTCTAATAATATATTTATTAAGTTAATGCAAATTTATATTTATATTTTCGAGATTTATTTATGTCGTTATACTATAACACTAAGCACGCGCGGTGTATAATAATAACATTCACCACTTCACATATAAATTGCAATATTAGTTCATATATAAAACTATATTGCACACACACAGTATGTATTGGAGTGGCGCATGGTCTTACCCCTAGTGTCCCATGTATTGGAGGAAGTAGCATACACCGCACCGTTTCCCGTACCTCTTTACCAAATCAACCCGCGATCCAGGTCACTTGTCGGTGTCACCAAGTAAGAAAACCTAGGCCAGGGGGCCGAAGCAGTTCCATACTCTTATGCATATGGGTAGCTAAGAATTGATGATCAATTTGTCTATTTTCATGAAATCATTCCAGTTTATGAAATGTGCTAATTGACTGTCCTTTTTCCATATGTGCGAGTTCTCTCTTGCTTCTCATTGATTGAGGGATACTTAAGTAATCGTTAACACTTAATAAGTTCCAAGTTCCAACCATATTGTCCATCCAAAATACTCAAGAATGTCACCTCTCCTCCACGAATGGGAAACCCAAGGCTGAAGCACTAGATGTTTCTGTTCAAGGGTCTAAACCAAGTAATGATCAGCCCTAAATTTCATCATCTGCGATCCTTCTTTTATTTGCCCATTAAGTTCAAGATATTGCCACCCCTCCTACCTAACATTAAATAGTCCATTTTCCAACGTTTCCATTGTCTACTAATCCTTGTTGACTCAGCCGAGTCCAAGTCAGAAATCAGAAAATTGATCTAAACAGTAATCATTTGCAGGTTAACAGTGGAGTTCTGAGTGTCTGCACCGCCTTCTTGTCAGGCGAGCCTGCGACTAGGCTCCGGTCACAGGAACTACAGCAACTGATCGCAGCACTCCTAGAATTCATGGCTGTCTGCAAGCGGGCGATCCGTGTTCATTTCAGATTGATTGGGGAGGAAGATCAGGACTTCCACACACAGCTCGTGAATGGGTTCCAGTCCCTGACAGCCGAGCTTTCTCACTACATTCCTGCCATCCTCTCGGAGCTCTGATACTTTTGACTTCTCCTATGAATTGTTCCAATATTGTCTGTATTCTTTCAAGCCTGCTGCTTGTCCAAGGCCAGTGTGCATATCTTTATCTAATGTTTTGGTAGTGTACATGTCCTTTAGCAGGGATGCTCCTCTGTGAGATTGATTTTGTAACAAGCTGCTGCTCCAATTTAAATGCTTCAATCTTGTGTTGTGCCTTCCCTTCTATGTTATATCACTAAAAGCAGAGCAGGGATTAGCTGAGAGCAATATTTTGAGGAATTTCAAAAAAGAAAACTTGATTTGGAGAAGTAAAACAAAGTTATGCAACCTCAAAAAGAGAGGTAAAGAAAAATTCTAATATTTAGGGAGTGTGCTTTGGGGATAACCCCCATTTACATTTCCAATCCAAGAGGTAACATATCCTATATGTGCATCAAGTTATACTGCAACACAAGTATCATTTGTATCCCACATGGAGCCACCGTTGCAGAACTGCCGCCAGTCCTACATACCTGGGTTCTTTCGGTTTTCAGCAACATAGTCAGCTGACATCAACCAGGCATTCTCCTCAGCTAGCAGGGATTACGCTGGCCAATCATAGCCTTATTGTACATACAGAGTCTTTTCTGGTGGGAGACAGCTTCTGAGAAAGGGCCACTGGTATTGCTGCTTTGCCATGAGGTTGGGATATTAGCATCATGGGTTTGCTTCGTATCTTTCCTCTTGGAATCTTTGGACTTGTGCTTCATGAAATGAATTCCTGTTGGACGCTGTCTACTACCAAAAATGAGTCAGATCTATATGGACATCTCATACAAACGTGCCCTTAATGTTGCTTCCGAATCTCATATACAGGTTATTAGGTAATCATACGAGCTTTTGACTGCCTGGAGGTGTCGGTGATTATTTTTGTGTTTTTTTTTTTTTTTTTAATTATTATTTTTATAGGAGTTTATTACAGGGTTGAGGTTCTGACATTTCACCCGTTCTATTACATCCTCGGTTGTTGATTTTGAATTCCCACAAATGACATTGATTGAAATAACAAATTGCATTCTTATTTTCAAGAGGAAATATGGATGTTTGATGGTCAAATAGTTTTGCCAGCAACTGTCCAGGTGGACCCCACTAATATGGCCCATACTTTTTTCATTTGGTGGGTTGCATTACGATTGGGTAATGCCACAAAAGCATTCCCCATTGAAGAACTATCCATGCTATGGTGGATCTTTTCCGATTAAATATGGAACCGACTCATTGGAGACGGTCGAAGTACTTGAGAACCATCTTGCTGATGGAACACACCAGATGAATACTGGCTTACCGAAGGTGGACCTGTCTTTTGAGGTAAGGGATCAAAGGTGAAAAGGAGGTTTTGTTGGCTAAGAAACATTTGGCTAATACTAATCTATTTAAAAAAATATTAAAATAAATAAATAAATCAGAACATTATGTCATGGACTGGTGCAGACGTGGTCTACAGCCCCCTGTTGAATGCTGAACTAGGGGGCACTGCAATCCATCATCTTTTAGCTCCTGCCCACGTGTCACTCCTATTGTGGGGCCGTAGCCTTCAAAGGACTAACAAATTTACCAAACTTCCCCATGTTTCATTCCGGTGTTTTGGTTCATTTAAAAGAAAAGAAGGAAAAAAAAAAAAGTCTTATCTTTTAGTTGGTCCAAATTACTCAAGGGACAGGAGTTTTTTGTAGTGTTTTAATGTATTCGAATGACTTGGACGTGGCCCAATGAGAATCGAGCTATCAACTCAGTTGGGAGACCTTGGTGCACCTTCCATGCTTAAAAGACGAATCTCAATCAATTTTTATCAATTAGACATTTACAGAGTGGTCCTCGTGGGGAAATTTAAACTATTCAATAGGTTGGATGGCAAATAAACATTACGGCAATCAACATGGTTTCCTGTGGTGTGGCCCATCTGAGATTTGGATCTGCTACGTTTTTGGGATCATGCCCTAAAATGATCTGTCAAAACGGATGTAAGGTGCATACATCAAGGTGGGCCTCACAGTCGGATCCACCTACCACAGTAGATCTGGGGATCCACCATAGCCCCGACCTCTCAAGTGACACACTTTCTAGAAATTCCGCGCCATGGGTACATCTCCTTTTGGCAGCAGATGCAACTTGAAAAGCAGGGGAATTGGAGGCCATCTATTGTAATTTCGATTTCTGCCTGCCTCAAGGGCATTGTGAATTGTTTCCACCAAAAGCATTACTGTTCCCAATTTCAAGGGCATCCAAACAGACTTGATGTTCTAACCAATCTTATTAATCTATTAATTTTTATTTATTTATTTATTCATTTTTTTGATCTTTAAGCAATTGAGAGTTGACAAAGCTTGTTTGTTCTTTTTTACTTCCAATTATGTTGAATATAATAGAAAGTTAAATGCTAACATGAAATGTCTTTTCCGGTAACATCTCTTGTTTATAACATTAGGCTGTCAAAATGTACTCATCATAAAGATGACCCAGGTGAAAACTGGGATGGTCGGATCATCAGGCAGGTGAAGCTATTCAAATCAATACGAGTCAATCACACCAATAACCTCCCCATTCACCTATTATAACCCCATATTTGAGCAAGTATTGAGAAATCTTTATTAACATATTCTAATGCATCTTTAGTGGATTTTTGGATTTTTTATTTTTTATTTTTAAAAACAAAGCTTGTGCATGTCAGTTTCAGCCATGGACGATACGATACCTGATATACCAGTTTTAACCCTTGCTTCATGTCTCTAATTGTATGTTAGTTTATCTAACATAATCCTATGGAACTCATTAAGTAAACAAGTCACATAGAAGCAAGGACTTGGTAATGCCTTTTTGAAAATTATTATTTTCTGGACAGGCGCCTTTTTTATTTTTTTGACAGGCACCTTTTTGCAAATTATTGCATGCTTTATCATAGAATGTCAGAATGCAACACATCTAACCATAGCCATCCACCACTGTAGTTTTTCTGTATGGTAACATCCATATCAAGTTAGATCAACTTTTAAGGCCTTTGCCTCTCCTCCATTATGCATATGATAACTGGATATTTATACGAGGGTAAAATGGCAGATAGAACCAGTACCAACTGGCTAGCAGCGAATGTGAAAGCACTATCAAGCATACCTTTGGCTTTGATAAGCAGCTCCTTATATAATGCTTATATTACATGTACATATCCGTAATCCACTCGTCAAGAAGATCTCACACAGAAGAAATGGGTGCTGAATCCTGGTGTTCTGCAAGTTGATTCTGGAGGAATTCAAGCACTGAAAGGCACTGCATACGCAACACATAAATGTCAGTTCAGATTCAAAAAACTCTACAAACAGATACCGTGAGAGTTATGTGCATATTACCCGCTGCTCTAGAGCAGTCTCGTTAGAATTCAATGTCAAGGACTCTAAACATTTTATGGCTTCTTGGAACCCATCAGCTGCCGTGTGCTCACTGCCTAGGCTCCTGTCCACATCAGCAACTTTGGCCAAAGATACTGCCACATCTACAATCTGAATTCACAAGATACAATGAGCAAGCATTTCTGACAACTGAACTTTAAGAACATTCTAGGGCCAAGAATACAAAACCCAACCACTTATTTACCTATCTAATTACAAGGTCTACTACATCTTGAGAGCATGCAATTAAAAAACACATAACTTCCCTTTTTCTTTCTTTTCTTTTCTTTTTCTTTTTTTGAGAGGAAACACAATTTATTAGCATGCCTGTGAAGCGGGAAAAGAATACAAAGCTACGAAGAAGAACAGAAAAGATTAAAAGCAGCGCTAGCTGCATCTACACGAGGGACCCAATCCAATAAAAGATTGATGATCTTCTAGATGAGGTCATCAACTGAGGTGCATCTATTCCGGAAGCATCGGTCATTCCATTCCTTCCAAATGGCCCAAAAAATAGCCATGATGAGCAGCGGCCAAGCTCCCAGCTTTCCAAACTCTGCCGCCATGCCAAGCCCAAAGAAGAACTTCTACCAACTTCGGCATAACCCAGGCTAAATGCATCGCAAAGAAGAAAAAATCCCACCACTCTCTGAATGAAAGGGAAACAAGTGATCGATAGACTCCGTGTCCTTCCAAGCACATCAGACGTATGTTTAGGAAAATAAGGGATCTCCGCTGCAAGCTATCGATCGTCAAAATTCTTTTCTCCCCACTAGCTAAATAAACACTATCTTTTTCTCACTTTTGTCGATGTTAACCTTTAGGCCTGACGCCGCTACGAAGCAAATAATGATCTTCCGCAGGTTGTCCGCTAATGTCGCATCCGCATCCCAAAATAATAAGCTGTCATCAGCATACTGCAAGTGGATTATGGTAACTCCATTATCCGCAACTTTGAAACGTTTCACTAGACCATTCGACTTTGCTCTATGCAGCATTTTGCTGAAAGCCTCATCAACGACCACAAATAGAGAGAGAGAGAGAGAGAGAGAGAGAGAGAGAGAGAGGTGATCCCCTTGCCTAAGGCCCTAAAGAACCCATGGAGGGACTCGTTGACCATAACCGAGAAAGACACAACCTGGACATAGGATCGTATCCAACTCCTCCATCTATTTCCAAAGCCCAAATGATGAAGCATGTAGTCCAGAAAACCCCAATCGACGTGGTTGTAAGCCTTCTCCAAATCAAGCTTACACATCAAATTGGATTTCCATTCTATCTTGAATCAATGCATTCATGAGCAACTAAACCACTATCAAGATTTTGCCTACCCAACACAAACGCTCCCTGATTCTCAAGATAACCTTTGAAAGGACTCCCTGGATTTGCAACATAAGTATTTTAGCCAGAATCTTATAGTGGGTCCCTATGAGACTAATCGGCCAAAAGTCTTTGAGCTACTCCGCATGGTCAGTCTTAGGAATGGGAACGATAAAAGGAGACCCCATCTCCACAGACAATTTGTTGCGCCCATGGAACTCTGACACAAAGTCCATGATATCAAAAACCAAGGATGTGCCAAAACAATTGAAAGAAAGCCATAGGGAAACCATCTGGACCTGGAGCTTTATCACCACACAGAGAGTCTAACGCCACTTTAACTTCTTCAACCGTGAATGGAGCTTCAAGAGATGCAGCCTCCGCTTCCGAGAGAATGTCAAAAACCAGATTATCAAGGCCTAGTCTATTCCAACAATCAACAGATAGAAACCTCCTATAGTAGGAAACAATGGAATCGCAAAGTTTCGCCTTATCTGCAGTCCTAACTCCAACTACCAAGCTGGATATACGATTGCATCTCACCCAGGCACTAGCTATGATGTAAAAGTATCGAGTATTTATAACCCCCTCCTTGAGCCACGCCTGTCTAGACCTTTGCCACCACTTGATTTCATCTTCTTTCACTTTATTAGCATAGGATTGGGACAAAGCTGCCCTTTTGATTCTAACCTCGCCTAATAGGTCACCTACCTCTTCTAACAAATCTAGCTCATGAATTTCTTTTGCCATCCCCTCAAACTCGGCCTCGTGGGCCCCAAGCACTTTTACAAGTCTGAGTTTTTTACATAGCCGGAATCTAGCAAAACCATCCACCTCAATGGACTTCCACCACTTACCTACCTTCTCCTTAAATATCTCGATCTCAACCCATGCCAACTTAAACCTGAAGGGCTTTAGAACCCAATTTTCCTGGGGCACCTCCAAAACAATAAAGCGACAATCAGTAATAGTTCGAGGCAGGCCACGTTGTGAAACCAGCGGATATTTATCAATCCATTCCAAGGACACTAAGAATCTGTCCAAATGAGATAGGATAGCATTTTGTTACCCATTGGACACTCCTGACATAGAATTTAATTTTGTATTTCCAGGAGAAAAATAAAGAGTCCCATCCATCCCAATTTGAAAAAATATGCAAAATGCTCGATTAGTGTGGTTGTTACAGAAAACAAACAACTTACCATTATTCGCATTGTGATCTTCTAATATAAGAATGGCTACTCTTCTTTTTTAAAAAAAATTATTATTGAACGGCAATAATTTTATTGAGGAGGCTAAAGCCTAAAAAATTACAAATCAGACAATGAAAGAGAAAACAAACAGCTATCAGCTAATACATTGGAAGAATGCCCAAGGCTATGCTGCCCTAGAATATGGAAAACCAAAAAACACACTAGAGTACGGTAAAAATAAAAAATAAAAAATCCACAGATTTGGCCCATTCAACCCCATTTGACTTTGCTCGTCTGAACACACCTCATTAGGGCTGCTTGAATGGTTATGAATAGACCTGTTATTCCATTTGCCCCGGATCGAAAATAAGCACGCCAATAGGAAAAGGTGCTGCAAAATCAACTTTTTGGCATCATAGTATCCTTCATGCCATGCCAAAAAGAATGAACCAATCAAAAGAGGCATAACCCAGATGAGAGTGGGAAGTGTTAGAGAACTTCACCCATACAATGCGTGCAAAGTTGAAATGCATGAATAATGAATATGCATGCTGAGACTGATTAAATGAGTACAAAAGACAAACAAAAAAGGAAGGTCAAATTCAAAGGTTTCCTTGAATTGTGAGTGTTAAAAAAATATTGCTAAAATTCCAACAAATGTGAAGATCTGAATTATTATTCGTTTTTTTTTTTTTTTTTTTTGGGGGGGGGGGGGAGGGGGGCATGTATTTGTTGGTGCAGGGGCTCTTCTTTGGTAAGAATGTTGTCTGGAAGGCATTGTCAGCATGACCTGCTCAAATAGGCCCTAATCCAACACAAATCAAGCATGATTTTGTGAATTAGGGCCCATTAATGCAACAAAAAGACAGAAAATTGGAAAAAAAAAAAACCAAAAAAGTGATGGTTTACCCTTCCCCCAATATATTCCAAAATGGTCCACTCCGCTTTGATTCATCGAATCCTACATAAATTTTTGTTTTGATCATCAAAATAGGTCTAGATCTAATTTAAAATTAGTTTCTAACCTTCCTTCATGGCTGAAATGAAGAAAGATGTGGAATAAATGAGAGAATTTTGAACAAAGAAAATTCAATATGGGCTCTCTATGGCCCTGTTGGCCCCGTAATGGTGCTGATATGGGGGTATATAAACCCATTTTTTTCATAACGGACCGATTCACTCCATATCCAGTGACGTGTGTGATCATGCGTAGCTGCCGTATCAGCCGATAACATAACTGTTTTTTAATACCATGTAAACAAGACTTTCCCAAGCATGCATTTATAGTTATAAGACCGAGCACTAGATGAGCCGGTTCTTCTTCTTCTTCTCTTCTATGCCTTTATCAATAAAATACTATGCAAACCACGGCAGCAATCATTTTGGAAAACTCCAAGGTCTTCTCCAATTGCTTTGCAGGAGCCAAGTACCACATAGCTAATGATAGTCAGAAGGCCAGTACTATATGCCTAGTCCTCCATAGCAAATGGAATATAAACAGGAAGTGTGTATTGGTAGCAATCTCAAGAGGGTTGCCGAGCATCGCTAGGCAGCAAGTTGTGGAGCTAACTCCCCCACTGGATAGTCAGAATGAAAAATACTGGATATGGGAATTCTAATGCATTTTGCTTATAAGCCTCTATATCTAGCACTGGCATTGGCATGAACAGAGTTAACATTAGTACTGTTTCTTAAAACCATTGTAGAAAAAAAAGGCCTGAGGTTTGGTTAAAGATGGACAAGAGTGACCATTAAAAGAAAGAAAGATAACCAGGTATATAGAGACAGATTGTGGATAAATACAGAAAAGTAGGAAGAGAGTCAGGACTGAAGTGATTCATTTGGAAGTTTAAATGATTAGGGTGAGTTTTCACCTCCAGGCACACGAAAAGAAAAAAGTAGAAAAAGAATAGTGAATTGAACTGAATATAAAAGTCTTTTGGTTTCTGGCTTTCTGCCATTTGTGAACTCAGTGGCGTCAATCATCAATTGTGCCATACTTCTTTTTCCCCAAAACACATAGGAGGTAAGCTTTCGCTACCTTCTGCTTACCTACTGGCCAAAGCAGTTGTCCTAGCTGAACTCTAAATACATGTACTGAGTATACATTGTTTGAAACTACAGCCTGCTTCAGTCTTCCATAGCAAGTGGATTGATCTCTACTTCTACTTTGTCATTCTGGAAAACTTGCAGGCTACCCCATTGAAACCCTTCATTTACGCTAGCACAAGCTACAGTATGCAGCACGGTACAAGATTCTATTATATAGGCATGTCTTGTGATTGGATTAGTTCCTGAATAACTTGTTCTAACAATTTCTTTATGCATGAAGGCAGTCTACTCAAGGCACAGGCACTGATACATGCATATAGTACAGCATATTGGATAACAGTATACTATGGTATAATGTAGTGTAGTGTAATTTGGCAATACATTACACTTAAAATCGTAACAAATAAATTAATATGCAAATGAAATGGCTAACCTGGGAAGGGACATCCGAGTGATCTTTAGCAGCATTACGGCGTACATCCAAAGATCGAGAATAATAAGATCTTGCAGCTTGCAGGTCTCCATCATAGTATTTAAGATCTCCAATTTTATTAAGAGATACAGATAGTGTGTGCGCCACCTGCAAAAACATGTCCACGAGGCTTAGAAAAGGCATGGAAAATATGTTGATCAATTGATTAAATATAGGACAATTTCAATGTTTAATATAAAACATTTAAAGGAAACAATAGGAATCATAACTAACCTCCAGATCTTTTACAGATAATTTTGAAAGGAACTCAACACTCTCTTCATAGTAAGTGATTGCAGAACCAGCATTGCCCATCACTCGACTGCAATTCCAGAACACAGGCAAAGGAGTAGAGCACCAGGGATTCAGAAAGATAACAGTATATATAAGATAAAACAATGGGCATGCCATACATCAAGGTTTAACTACTCTGCCTAAATCAAATTACAGAACCTGGAAAAATACCAATAAACAATTTAGGAAGGAAACTTAATAGTCATTAGATGCTTTACTGAAAAGAAACAACTAGAAAAGAGGAGCCTAACCAGCAGTCACCAAGCATTCCAAGGACAGCCCCAAGTTGTGAGCATAACTCTGAGGTGTTACCCAACCTTTCTAATTGCTCTCGGATATCTTCTACACAGAGACTAAGCCGTGATTTGGCACTTTCAATATTCTGTGCACGGAATGCCTGCGCTTAAATAACAACGTATCAAACTCATTGGTCAAGCGGGCAAATTATTCAAACATCGATACTATTAATTAAGGTGAGGCAAACTGCTTTGCTTGTTTTCCAAGAGACCTAGGACTGCTACATTACCCTCTCCAACATAACTCACCCTCACAGCATGTTGCACCAGGAAAGCGCCCCTCTCCAAAGAGACATCCTCGTATATCACATTTTTATGTTCACCTCCCATTTCATTTGAATCTGAATTGACCTGCGACCTCTTAATTCTAGCATGACCCTCAATGAAGCAATCAACAACTTCCTGAAGATCCACATCAGGCTCAATCTTCTCTATGTCAGCTCCACACAGTGGGCAGTCATTAAAGCGTGATATACATGCTCTGTTTACAAAGAGGTTACAGGTAAGTAACAGCTAAAGAATTTCAGATAAAGTGGTCAATGAGCAAATCAAATTAAATAAAGCATTTGCTAGTTGAATTGCTCACTTGCAAAACTTATGGGAACAAGGCACACATTTGCTACTCTCAAAGAGAAGAGCATGGCAAATCACACAACTGAGTGGGCCCAACTTGAACGTTTGAGTATCATATCCAAATGGGCACTTGGGAGATTGTGCAACAGAATCACCCTCCCCCTTTTTATTGTTGTCACGAGAATCAAAACCGAATGGACACATTGGAGATACTGTGACAGAATCACCCTCCTTTTTAACCTTGTCATGAGAATCATATCCAAATGGGCACTTTGGAGATATGGCCACGGAGTTCTTGTCCTCCTTATCATTGTCAGTGTTCCCCGCCTGATGTGTATCACTGTACTCAGACTTCACAGGACAGAGAGCACCAGTCTCTGTTGCTTTAGCAAATGGACAAACAGAACTCATCTTGGTTGATAATTCCCTGTTTCAGAGATACAGAAAGAAAGCTAAAACAGAGTTGTAGGAGAAATATAAACTCTTCGTGATAAAGAACAACAGAGTTCAAATAATGTTTCCATAGAGAGCTAAAATTACCAGCCTAAATGCTAAAAGATACATTAGAACATAAACAAATTCTGGGATGAAAAGGATCCATCCAGTGATAAAATAAAACAGCAGGAATTTATACCCAGAAAAAGAAAAGTTTAGAAAGTTGCAGTAAAGGGTGATCTCATTTTTGGTTGGCCATACTTCACATAGACAAAGGGAATGGACCTTGAAGTCAAACCATGGTTGAGGTTAGTCCCTTTCAGAGAAGGAAGTCAAGGAAGCTGTTGACTCTTTGAGGAGCGATAAGGCCCCAGGTCCAGATGGATTTCCCACTCATTTGTTCCAGAAATTCTGGGATGTGGTGAAACAGTACCTGATCGAGTGATAAGGCCCCGGGTCCAGATGGATTTCCCATTCATTTCTTCCAGAAATTCTGGGATATGGTGAAACAGGACCTGATCGATTTTATTCAAGAATTCCAGACCAACGGTCACCTTTTTTTTTGTTAGCTTGTTAGTACACCCACTGTCAGTTCACACTTCACTGTTAGCCACCCCCACTAGGGAATCAATGCCAAGACCTCAATGTTGAAACGAGGTATCTTTCAGTCAGTCTACCACTTGAGCTATGGATCAGGGTGTGACCAAAGGTCACTTTCCTAGAGGTATGGGGGTCACATTTATTGTTCTTATTACCAAAAAAGGAGAGGAATCGCTATCAGATTACAGACCCATCAGTCTCATCAGGGGGCCTTACAAAATCCTGGCTTAAGTATTGTTCTTATCCTCAGGTCATCTCTGATAATCAGGGAGCGTTTGTGGCAGAAGGGAAAATTCTAGATTGTGCGCTGCTTTCCAGTGAATGTATTGATTCAAGACACATGGAAAGGCAAAAAGGGGTGGTTTGTAAGCTCGATATCGAGAAAGCACACGATCATGTAGATTGGAACTTCTTGAAATACATGCTGGGTTAAATTGGCTGCAGCTTCAAGTGGATCAGCTGGATGATGGAATGTGTCTCATCTGCTTCCTTTTCGGTGTTGATCAATGGGACTCCAAAAGGATTTTTTCAAAACCTCAAGGGGTTTAAGGCAAGGCGATCCTCTATCTCACTTCCTCTTTTTAGTTGTTGTGGAGGCCCTAAGTCAAATGTTAGAAAAAGGCCACCAGCATGGTCTTATTTCCGGCTTTCAAAGTTCAAATCGGGCCCCACTGTCTCTCATATGCGGTTTGCTGACGACCCCCTTATTTTTTGTGATGCGGACGCTATCAAGATAGACAACCTTCAGAAAATTTTGGGTTTCTTCGAAGAGGTTTCGGGTTTAAAAATCAACACGCTTAAGAGTGAAATGTTGGGGATAGGGTTGTCCAATGAAGAGGTTACTTCTCTTGCATCTATCTTCACATGTGGTTCGGGTTCATTTCCATCTTTATACCTAGGCCTTCCGCTATGTTTGGGAAAACCTACAAAACAGCTTTAGGGCAAAGTGTTTGAATGGAAATTGTCAAGATGGAAAGGGAAACATCTTTCTTTAGCCAGGCACATCATTCTCATTAAAGCAGCTCTGTCTAATCTTCCTCTTTATTTCATGTCTCTCTTCAAGTGCCCTAAATCAATGCTAGCCAGACTCGATAAGTTGAGAAGACATTTTTTATGGCAAGGTGCAGTGGACTCTAATAAATTCCTTCTTCAATGGAATGAGGTGTGATTACCTATAGCAGAAGGAGGTGCGGGTCTTAGAGACCTCAATTATATGAACTTGGCGTTGCTTGGCAAATGGCAATGCAAGTATGGGGTCAAAGAAGGAAAATTATGGACAGAATTCATAGCTAAGAAATATGGCACGGAAGAATGAGGATAGACAATCAAGAATTCATCTCTATATTCGTCTTCAGCCATTTCGAAAGCTATCCATTTAGTTTCTCATTCGGTCATTTCCTCATATTCATTCTCTCTTGGGGAAGACGCCCGCCTTAGATTTTGAGAGGATACATGGTGTGGCCCTAGAACCTTGCTTGAGGATTTCCCATTGTTAGTTTTCCTTTCGCTTGAGAAGAACATCACGGTAGACCGTTGTATCTCTCGAGAAGGTTTGGGAGGTTGGTGTCCCCCATGCAGGAGGGGCCTGTCAGATTCGGAATGTGAAGAATACATCAGATTATTACTTCGTCTCCAGCACTTTTCCCCCATTCCAGAACTGACAAATTTGCTCATATGCTCATATGGTTGGGCTCGCCCTCTGGCTCTTTTACGGTTAGATCCTATTATTACTTGGTCAGGCCTCATGGATTCTCATCCAAGATTCCCATTCCTTCAGATTTTTGGTCCATGGAGCTCCCCCCAATGAATCTTCGTTTCTGTGGCTCGTGGGTAGGAAGGGGATTCTAACCATAGACAGCCTTCAGAAAAGAAGAATGATCCTCCCTAACATTTGTCTTATGTGCATGAGTAACGTGGAATCAGTCGACCAGCTTCTTTTGCATTGTCCTTTTGCTTTTCAGATGTGGATCCACATTGTCAAGCTCTTCGAGGTGAATTGGATTATGCCGCAATCTATCCAGCACAAGATTTGGGCCTGGCACAGTGTTCGCTTTGTGAAAGACAGACTATCAGTTTGGTGCCTTTTGCTTATGGCTGGTTTATGGAACCTTTGGAAGGAGCGCAATGCTCGGTGCTTTGACAACAAGCACACATCTTTGGAGCAGATTACGAGGGTGAAAAGGGACGTAGTAGAATGGGCTACTGGGAGCCTTCAAGTAGATTTGAATGTAGTTTGTTGTGTGTTGGAACTGTAGTTCCCTGTCAATTGTATTTTTTGTCTTGGATTTTGCCAAGCTGTTCTCAATAAAAATTTCATTCATAACCCTTTAAAAAAATAAAGGTTAGTTCCTTCACGAGTTTGATTGACATGCCTAACTTGTACTTCATTTCCTTGCTGGATATTGTTGATTCATTCAAGCATTTTATTACTAAAATTTTCCAGCTTGTTTAGAGACCTTTATTATTATTATTATTATTATTTTCATTTGCAGTCATAAAGTGGAACTAGAAGGACACGTCCGACATACCCTGTCACCTGAAAATGGAAAAAAGCTGGAAAAGAAAAAAGGAAGATGGATTTTGCCTGTTCTGTTTTTTTTTTTTTTTTTCCCAACACCAAAGTATTTAACACACATGCCAACAAGCCAAACTGTACATCAGGTCAGGTGGAGACTACTGTCCAAATTCCTTGACCCGAAAAATCAAGCTTCTCCACTCCTCAGGTGGGCCAAAACCATTAAGTGTAACTGGATCGTCGGTTTTGTTTTTAGAGGAAAGAAGAAAAATAAACATAGCAATAAAGTAGAGTCTCACTTTATGAGTCCTAGACACACGAACACAAACACACACACACACATCCATGCACACTCCTGGTACAGCATTACTGGCTATTGAAGGACAGACATGATGCATGCATCAGATCCGCCCCATCCACTGGGGTTGCTCTTCAATGTTAGACCATAGGGCAAAAAATCACCCTGAAGAGACTCAGATAGGCCAAATGGCGGACAGTTGGGAGGGGATGCCAACCAATTAAACCTCCCTAGAGGTTTGTGGGTCCCACCATGTTCTGTATTTATCGTCCAAGCCATACATCAAACACACCCCTCCAGGATGAAGGGACCAAAAAAATAAGGCCTTTCCAAAACTCAAATGGTCCACAGCACGTGAGTTTAGAGGTTTTAGTCATGATTTGACTTTGTTTCCTATAGTGTGGCCCACCTGAGTCTTGGATAAGCCTGATTTTCAGACTCTGCAGTGCACGTGAGGAGGCAAACACAATGGACGGAGTAGACCTTATTTGTGGAATGGCCCGTGGGCACCACAATATCCCGGTACCATTGTGGTGGTATTGGTAACATTTGAGCGCACCCTTATATATGTATGTGAGCATCTATTTCTATATAGACAGTTGATGGAGAAATATAGGGAGAGGAAGGATCTCTACATGGTCTTTATTGACTTAAAGAAAGCATTCGATAGTGTCTTAGAGGGTTAATCTGGTCAGTGTTGGGAAAGAAAGCAGATTCTAGAGAATATATGACATGATTAATGATATGTATGAGGGAGTAGTAACAAATGTGAGGACCACTAGTGGAGAGACAAGTTCCTAATATTGCACCAAGGGTCAACATTGAGCCCATATCTTTTTGCATTGGTTATGGACGACTAAACGAGGCATTTGCAGGAAAAGATGTCATGGTGTATGTTGTTTGCAGAGGACATAGTTTTGATTGACAAGATGAGGAAGAGCATAAACACAAAATTAGATTTTTTATTTTTTATTTTATTTATTTATTTATTTTTTTGTTGGGAGGGGGGGTGCATTGGAATCTAAAAGATTTCGAATAATTGAACTAAAACGGTATTATTATTATTATTTTGAAACGAAGATATCTTTATTGAATAAAGGCCGAAGCTAAAAGAATTACAAAGGAAAACAAAAAGATAAACCCAAAAAACATTTACAACTCTAGCCATACATCAGGGAAATGGGCAATATCTTTGAAAGATGCTCTTGACCATTCAGTTTTGCGCAATTGAAGACCTCCAACAAATGACCATTTCTGCTCTTAAAGCATCGATTGTTCCTTTTTAACCAAATTGACCACATCCCGGCTAATGAGCAAAGACGCCAAACTCTCCTGCCTTTACCAAAAACCTCACCATACCAAGCAAAGAAAAATTGTTCAATGGAACTCGGAAAGACCCATGCTACTCCAAACAAATTAAGGAAGCAATCCCATAATTTTTTGGCAAAAGCACAATAAATAAAAAAAGATGGCAAACAGATTCCTCATTCTCATAACGCATTACGCACACATTTGAAAGAATTATGGAGTGCAATTTTGGTAACAATAGGATCGAAAACAAGGAATTAGTTAAGACCGTTGACCGAAAAGTTTCCCAAAATGACTACTTTCAATACCTTGGGTCAATAACTCATGAGAGTTGCGAGATTGAGAAGGACATTTATTGCCCATAGAATTCAAGTTGGGTGGAAGAAATGGAGATCTACCCCTAGAATTTTATGCGATCACCGTATACCAATCAAATTGGAGGGGAAATCTTATAAGATAGCTATAAGACCAACTATGCTTTATGGGACAAAATGTTGGGTAGTTAAGGGACAAAATGTTGGGCAGTTAAGGGACAACATGCTCATAGGATGAGCGCAGTTGAAATGCGGATGTTGACATATGCGTTATGAGTATGAGAGATGTTGAATTGGTGGATCATTTGTTCCCTCCATTGTCTGTTTGCGAGGAAGATTTGGGAAAGCCTCTTATCAACCCCTCAACATTCAATGGGTGATGACACGATCTATATCAAACTTTCTAATGGTATAGCACAGTGGCAAAGTGGGGAAGGAGGGTAAGGTGGTCTATCGGTTGGTGGTGATGGTTGCCTTATGGGTTATATGGGGTGGGAGGAACAACCGTTGTTGCAAGTGATTGCGTGCATCCGCAAGGAATAGTCTCGCCTCAAAATGGGGCGGGGACACACTGACTTCATAAAAAAAAAAAAAGAGGAACAACCGTTGTTTTGAGAATATGTCCAAGTATGTGGGGACGCTTGTTAGAAAGATAATATCTTGGGTAGTCAAGTGGGCATTCGGATTTAGAGATATGGATGCTTGTGTTCTCATTACCCTTTTGGGCCTGTGATTGCTTTGTATTCTTTTCAGTCTTAGTTTCCTAAGGCAGCTTTCCAATAAAATTTGTTTTCTTTCAAAAAAAAAAAAAAAAAAGGTGAATAAGGATAGTATTAGAAATGAATGCATTCGAGGGAACTTAAGAGTGGCACCAATAGGTAATAAGAAAAGAGTTGATGAACTATGGTCTGGTCATGTGCAACAGAGACCAATAATGGCACCGATAGGAGTGAGATGGTACAAGTTGAAGGCTTTAAAAGGGCAAGGAGAAGACCCAAGAGGATGTAGACGGAGGCAGTAAGAAAAGAGTTGATAACCTATGGTCTGACTGAAGGTATGGCCCTTGATAGAGTGGAATAGCGGAACAGGATTCATGTAGCCGACACCAATAAATTGGTATAAGCCTATAAGGTTTAGATTATGATGGTGATGACGATGTATCTATGTCCATATACATGTATGTATCCATCCATCCATACGTATGTACATACATTACGCATGCGCGCACACACACATATGCTCATAGAATTAGAGTTGAGTGAATAATGTGGAGACGTGCCTCTGGTGTTTAACATGATTGTTGCATAATGAAGGGAAGAATTTATAGGACGACTATAAGACCAAACATGCTTCTTTATGGGATATCGTTGAGCAGTCAAGGAACAATAAGTTCATAGAATGAGTGTAATTGAAACAAGTATGCTGAGATGAATGAGTGGCAAGATGAGGAATAATATAATAGAAATAAATACATTTGAGGGAACTTAGGAGTAACCTCAATAGGTAATAAGCGACATATGTTGTATCGGTTTCGGTGGGCGTATAGGTGCCCACTAAAACCAATATGTGTAATGGCCATTATGGCTGATAAGGGCGCGTAACGGCCATTAAGGGCCCTCATAACGGTATTTTTTTCTTTTTCTTTTTCTTTTTTCCTTTTTTTGCTCAAAAAAATCTGAAAAAAATTGGAAAAAATCCAAAATATTTAGATGATTCCAAATATGTATTCTTTTCTTTTTAAACCATGTTTATGATAGCGTAATGGCCGACTCTTTAGTGAGAATGCTATCTCGGGTTGATTGATGATTTCATTAACCTGACAGGCTTAGACTGACCCCGGATTGATCCAAAATTCATGCAAGCTACTACATTCATCCCACTAATACACATCCCTAAGCATTTAACATCATTCCTCCCATGTAATTTTAAGAAAAAATTCAAATGAATAATGTCGCCGATTTGGGGGACACCACTCGAATGGACCCCAAATCGACCTTGAATTCATGCATGTTGTGATACTCATCTCACTTAAGCATTTAACATCATTTACCCAAGTTATTTTAAGAAAAAAAAATTTTAATTAAATTTGAATGAATAATGTCACCGATTTGGGGGACCCCATTCCAATGGCCCCCAAATCGACCTCAAATTCATACATGCTAATATACTCATCTCACTTATTCACATCCCTAAACATTTAACATCATTTACCCAAGTTATTTTAAGAAAAAAAAAAATTAATTCCAATTTGAATGAGTAATGTCGCCAATTTGAGGGACCACTCGAATGCCCCCAAATCGACCCCAATTCATGCAATCTATGACACTCATCCAACTAATACAGATCTCTAAGCATTTGGCATCATTCTCCCCAAGAAATTATAAAGGAAAAAATAAATAAATAAATAAATTTGGTTGAATAATGTTGTTGATTTGCGAGACTACTCGAGTGCTCCCAAATTGGCCCAAAATTCATCCAATCTAGGACACTCATCTCACTAATATAATGGGCTCCAAATTATGCTTATTTCACCGTTTGACTCTCAAATGGTAGACATTTATTGGGCAATGAAGACTTAAAAAAACCAGTAGTCTCATTTCAATAAACAAGTATCCTTAAATCAACAACTATAATAATTCAAACAATCTAATTTTGGAATTGTGAGTTAGCAATAGTGAGCCCTACATTTTAATGGGTTTATTTCATTCAATACATGCCACATGTACAAATTTTTTAGTGCAAGTGGTGTAAGTGTATCAAGTTTTATGCACCACCAGAGCATCTTGTAAGGGAAAAAAGTTAACAAGTAAAACTAGTTGGACCACAAGCTACGGTCCACTTAGCAAATAACTTTCAACAGGTTAAATGCATGTGAAATCCAACCTTTCCAATATATTGGCCCCAAAATGAGAGCCACTTGGTGCAAAAATAATTCATATATACTCATTAGGTGGGCCATACCATGGACAAAAATTTCTACCCATCGATAAATTGGAAAAAAATACAAGTGTAGTCCACTAGATAAGTGGATACACCTGAATTTTGCAAAAGGCGATCCTCGTGATGGGGTGAACCTATTGATGGAGTGGATTTCTCGCACATAAAAAGTTGGAAGTTATTCTTTGTTGGACTATAACTTGTAGTCCAAGCAATTGGATGGTTTTTATTTTTAAACATATGGAGAGAAAGCAGCCACGTATCACTTAACACACACACACACACATTCACCTAAAAAGAAGATGGGGAGAGGGAGGGAGGGACGGAGATGCACTTGCAGAGACATCGAGACGCACTTGCAAGCTGAGAGAAAGAGAGGAGGAAGAAGACAAATAAACAGGTCAATTTTTTTCTTTGATTTTTTTTTAAAGTTTTATTATTATTATTATGGGAAATGGATTCACCATTACGGCATTAAGATGGACCGTAATGGTCCGTTATGGTGCCATTTTTCAAGGTGGCCCGTTACAACCCCATATTGCATAACGGGTCATGTCGTATAGCCTTTATATAACCAATTTGGCATACCATGGTAATAAGATGAGGAAAGTAGAGTCAAATGGAGTGGCCATGTACAATGTTGTCGAATCGCATATGCGATCATGTGCGATCACATATGCCCATGCGCACATGTGATTGCACAATTGCATATGCGACCGGATATTTTTTGTTTTATTTTTAAAAAAATATGGAAAATTCGAAAAAATTGTAAAAAATGAAGAAGAAGAAATTAAGGGTAACTTTCCTAAGTTAATAAATAAGTAATTTTACATATTTAAAATATATTTGAGAGAAATAAAATCAATTAAACAATGAATTAAATAACAAGTGCTTGAATCTTGATCTTTCAACTTCCAAGAGAAGGAATGTGGAGGGGGGGGGGGGGAGGAGAGAGACCACTTGGAAGTAGGAAATATGAGAGAGAGAGAGCACTTGGAAATAGGAAATATAAGAGAGAGAGAGAGAGAGATAGATTAAGACCACTTCGAATTAAGAAATGTAAGAAAAGAATAGAGTAAAAGCGTTTTGGAGTGAGAATATTGCAAATGTGGTTGGTTTGGAAGCCTTCTTATAGACAAAAAGTTATTTTTTTTACAAAAAAAAAAATAATGTGTCAACCGTTGGCCAATATGCGATCGCATATGCTGTATGCAATGAATTAAACAATGAATTAAATAAGAGAGAAAGACCACTTGGAAGTAGGAAATATAAGAGAGAGAGAGAGAGAGATCACTTGGAAGTAGGAAATATAAGAGAGAGAGAGAGACCACTTGGAAATAGGAAATATAAGAGAGAGAGAGAGAGAGAGAGAGAGAGAGAGATTAAGACCACTTTGAATTAAGAAATGTAAGAGAAGAATAGAGTAAAAGAGTTTTGGAGTGAGAATATTGCAAATGCAGTTGGTTTGAAAGCCTTCTTATAGACAAAAAGTTATTTTTTTTTACAAAAATAAAATAATGTGCCAAAAATAAAATAATGTGCCAACCGTTGGCCAATATGCGATTGCATATGCTATATGCAATTACATACATCGCATATGCGATCGCATATTTTCGCATATGTAACATATGTGATCGCATGTACCAGATCGTATATGCCATGATCGCATATGCGATCTGCATATGGATATGCGCATATGCGGTCGCATATGACGACAATAGCCATGTATATCGGAGACATAAAATTGCACTATTAGGAGTAGTTGGTTCAAGTTGAAGACGATAAAAGGGCAATCAGAAGGCCCAGAGTGAGCAAGGATAGTAAAAGGTAAAAAAAGATTTGATGACCTATTCACATCACAGATTGCTGGACAGATTGGACGTATGAACCACATCATGGTGGGACCCATTTTGCTCGATGCTACCCAACTTTGGTAGCGTTTACTACATGTGATTATACATATTCATTATTCAACGTCTCCCAAGTCCCAAGCACCCGTTAGCCTTCGTTTGAACAATTGAAAAGAAGAAGAGAAGGCAGTTGCGTCCCCACCACTCCCACCCAACCCCCAACAAATATTTGAAAATTACTTTTGACGTTACTTGTTTTGGCAATCCAAGCTGAACCAATATCGGTGGGGTGGCATGTGATTGTTGTGGGGCTATCATCATCAAATTCTCAGGTCCTCTTGGGATAAGGGACTCTAGTTGTGTAGAGGCTGCCAAGCTTCTTCAAGCTATAAAAATTCTAGATAGTCTTCAATTATTCCTACCGGTGGTAGAGAGGGACTCTTGCAAGGCTGCAACTCTTCCTGGCACACGCACACTCACACACACACGCACATCATATATATATATATATATATATATATATATATATATATATATATATATAAAGTGGTTCTATCAGCCTCTATGCCCCCTATCACCACCTATATAGTTGTTATAAGCTAATATGGCCATAACAGCCCATTTTGAATTTTTTATTTTTAAATTCCCTCACTTTTTTACTTCTTCATTTTAACCCTGAAAGAACCTTAAAAACTAATTATAAACAAGATCTAGGCATATTTTGAGGATCAAAATACAAATTTTGAATGGGATTTGATGAACTGAAGTAGAGTGGACCATTCTTGGAAATATCGGAAGAAGCAATAAACCATCAACCTTTTTTCATCTTTCCATCTTCATGTTGTTGTATTTATATGCAATCGGCCCTAATCCACCATATCATGCTTGATTTGTGTTCAACTAGGGCTTATTTGGTCGACTTTTACCAAGGCAAGATGACATTGGCCGACAAACAACATTCTTGCCAAAGAATGGCCTATTACACAGCCAAATACATGTCCAAAACAAAAAATGAATCATATTTAGGATCCTCTCATTTTTAGAATTTTACGAATAATGTTTGAGATTTTTTTCCCAAAAAAGGCCGTAACAGGAACACATCGGCCAATACAGCTATATTGCATACACCGGTGAACTGTTACATAATACTTTGTGCTCGCCTTTTTGTTTCTTCTGTCTGTAGTGTCCCCTTTGTACCCTTTTTGTTGCCCTTCTGGTGTTGTCTGCCCTAGTCTTGGTTAAGCTATTTGGCTGGTGTTAGAGGTTGTATCTCTCTCTCTTTTAATAAATCTTTAATTACCTCTAAAAAAAAAAAAAAGTGAAAAGAAATTTTTTATTCATTTAGGGAATTTTATATAAATGGATGTGCAAGGTCCAATAACATAACCAAATACAATTTAATTATATGAATCCATAGAAAAATGTTAGTATATTCCACCCTTGCTTTACAAGTTCATCTGCCCTCGAATTTCGTTTTCTATGCATGTGCAAGATATGCCCAACCAAGATGGAAGAAAGCATATGCTTGATCTTCCAAAATTTTGCAAAGAATAGTCATGGATATGGGGTTTCCTTTTATATTTCTTTCTTTCTTCTTTTATTTTTATGAATGGTTGTCTCCATTTTCAGCCAACTTGTTTGATTGAGTGAATCACCAATGGTTCGAGGTTTACAATAATATTTTTGCTGTTAACTTGGGAAAATGGTCATGAAAAGAGGCAATTGACTGAGAACATAAACTATCCTTGACACAGATCAATAAGATGAAATTTCTTTCACACAGATAACAGCAGATACAAGCAAGATGTTAAAAACATCAGATCTAAATAACTTGTACAATGGAATAGATCTTTCCAACAAGTTACTATATGAAGCCTGATTGGAGGGAAACATGTCCTTTTGTTCAACCCAGCAATGGTATTACATGTGGGGGAGACCTTTTAGTAATCTGAGATTCGAAGCCATTCATCTGTCTGGGCCCTAAACATGGAATAGCCAATCCCCATGTGTCTCCTTTTTCTTTCTTTCTTTTTTTGTTGGATGGTTTCCTAAAATCTCCCTTATCAGATGATCCTACACATCCAATTGGTGGTTTCCAAACAGAAAATTGGAAGCCATTTAACAGGAGACCAATTGGGTAGCCGAGCAGATTAGATGTGGCCCCGGCCTCACTACCATGGGGCCCAACTTGACGTAAGTGTAGTATATCCATGCTGTCCATCTGTTTTGCCAGCTCATTATAGGGAATGAAACAAAAAACGAAGCAGATCAAATCTCTCCCGACAAAGTTTTAATGGTAAATATTCAATCACCACTGTTTCTTGTAGTGTGGTCCACCTGAGATTTCGATCTGTTTCTTTTTTGGTCTCATGCCCTAATATAATCTTGGAATTAGATCACTGTTCTGGTTGTGCATTCTATATTTGATTGTAATTATATCTTGCTGTATTGTTTTTGGCTTGTACTTCTTCAAGCTGATTTTAATAAAATTAACACATTATCCTTCAAAGAAAAAAATCTTCAAAAACGGATGGATGGTGTGGATATACTACACATACATCAAGGTAGGCCCCACGGTCAGGGCAGCACCGTGTTGGGTGAGGCCAGGCCGCACCTAATCTGCCTCCATTGGGTGGTTATTATAATCCAAGGAGGGCATCTATGGTCCCATCATATGAAAATATGGATCCCCAAAAGTTAGGCCCCATTCGCTACTCTTTATCCATATGACCGGCGTTTGCCTCCTCAAAAACGATCAGATAATTGTCAAAAGAGGAGAACTCTACTCGATCCATTTTGAAAAAAAAAAAAAAAAAGTTTCAGTACTTTATCTACTAATACAGAGAAGAGCCAAGTTTGGATTCGGATCGTAACAGAAACAAAAGAAAATAATTAGAGATAGGGAACGCGTTCTAACATTCTGCATCGAAAATCGAATCGAACTATTAACAACATTCCGCGACAGACAAACTCATGTAATGTGATGTGATAAGATAACAGAAAATCAAACAAACAACTGATGTGGAGAAATAGATTGTGAGTACAATTTCGGATCGAATTTACCAAAATTTGGTTACTGAAGAAATTCAGACACTTCGAATGGAATGGAAAACCCTACATAGATAAGAGATATAGACAGACAGAGAAATAGACGATCTCACCTCGTTGGGACTTGCTTGCAATCTGTCTCTCTCTCTCACTTCTCTGCGTTTGCCGTTTGCCTGTTTTGCAGATTTTAGGTTTTTTTCTCTCTTTATTTCTTTATTTCTTTTTTTATTCTTTCAGTTCAATTGACAATTGGTCGGGGAATGAGAAATTTGGACCTCACCTTCTTATCTCAACCCGAAATCGGATTGCGTACTGAGTTACTCAGTACGATCTTATCCTATTGAGTAAACTCAGTTGGGCCACCGTGACTGCATGTGGTTTATCCACGCCGTCCATCCGTTTTTACAACTCATTTAAGTGGATCATAGCATAGGAAATTGTGGTAACAGTGATTTAAACCTTACTATGTCCCACAGTTACATACAAGACATGGATGAAGCCAAAACATAAATAGAAGCTTGATCCAAAACTTCCGTGGCCATTAAGAATTTTTCAACTGTCAGTGGTTGTGGTGTGGTCCATTCGACTCTTGGATATACTTCATTTTTTGGGCTCAAGCCCCAAAATCATCTGATAAAATAAATGAAGGGAGTGGATAAAGGACATGGTTTGGCCAGCGACGTTGCCAGTAACTGGGTGCCTAGTGGTCAGTGATACGATCGGCTCCACAATGATCTGTGTTTCATCCACTTAGTTCGTATATTTCTATGTCATCATTTTAATCATTTATCCATAAAGGAGGCCGATCAAAATCTTAGGTAGACCACACCACATAAATACAATAGTGATTAATGTCTACTGTTAAGAACCTCATGAGGCTCAGTATAATGTTTATTCGACATCCAACTTATAAATTAGGTCACAGTAACATAGATGAAAGCAAAAGCTAAATATTAACTTGATCCGAAACTTTTGTAGCCCCACGAGGTTTTTAACGGTGAGAGTTCAATCAACACTCTGTGGCCCACTTGGGATTTTGATTTAATACATAAAATTATTTCGATTGACGGCATGGATGAGACACATACACCATGTCAGGGTCCACAGAGCACGCTAGTGGCAGGGGAGTAGCCAATCCGTTTCCGCGGATAAAATACGCGGTGAAAATCACGGAGTTTACTCAGCACGCTTAGCTTAGCGAGGTAACTCAGTACGGAAGGGAAAACACACGTCTCAGAAATTTGGCTTCGGTGGATCCTAACAGTGGGATCTACCGTTATATTTTTACGTTAAATCCACACCGTCCATCCGTTTTGACAGGGGCATGATGCTAAAACTAAAGCAGATTCAAATCTCAGGGGGACTACACCCCAAGAAAAAATGATGATTGACTCTTAAAAGCTTCGTATGAGACCTAAATTTTTTGGGTCAAGATGGTATTTGTGCGGTCACTCCATTCATCTCTCGTGAGCTTATTAACAGGTTGGATTGCAAATAAACATTCTGGTAACGGTGGTAGACCCCCTGGAGTTTCAACACCAGGTCAAGGGTTCGAGTACCCATGGTGGTGACATCCCACGGTGTGCATGTGTAGAGTGTGTGTGCGTGTGGCGTGAGTGTGTGGGGGTGTGTTAAAAAAAAAAAAAAAACATCCTCTAGCGTCAAGAAGTTTTAAATGATAGGCATTAAATGTTTTACCGTGGTGTGGTCCTCTTGAGATTTGAACATAGTGAACCCAACGCCACGTAGCTGCACGGTGTGAGGGCTATGCATTATCCATGTTGTCCATCCTTTTTACAGGCTCATTTTAGGGCAAGAATCCAAAATTGAAGCATATCCAAAGCTCAATTAGACTACAGTACAAGAAATATTGTGGTGATTAAGCACCCGCCGTAATATTTATTTGCCATCCAACATGTTGATAAAGCCGCATGGGAAAACACAAATATCAGATTGATTCGAAACCTTCATCGGTCACAATAACTTTTTTAATGGTGAGCATTTAATCACCATTGTATTCCTAAGATTTGTATTTATTTCATTTTTGTGATTATGAGTTAAAATGAACTAGAGAAACAAATGGATAACATAGGTATACGTCAGGGTGGGCTCTATTAATGCAGTTTACTAGTCGTCCTAACCAAAACTCTAAGTCCTTGCACAAGTAAAATAACAATGAAGACCATAGCTAAAGCAAAGGACTTTTCGATGCCAAACTTAGATAACGAATCTAAGTCTATTTATGTTAGGGTTTTAGTTCATATATTTCTCTGTAAATTGGAACCCTTTTTATGGCCTTGGGATCAACTCCTTGATAGAAAATTCCCCTACTTGGCAAGTGTTAGTTGTAGCGGTCCTCCAAGACCCTTGGCAGATATCTAGAAACGACTTTAGCGATGAGGTTAAGTGGTTGGGACTTGGGAAGGCTGTAGTAGATAGCCGAGCTTGACCAACTGAGGCCGAGCTACGGGTCTAAGGTCTGATGCCGCTCTGATGTCGGTTTTACAGAGTCAAATGTTCGGTTGGGATCAAATTGACCCGTAAGGTAACTCAACATAAACTCGTTGGTCGTAGCAACGAGAGCTCGGTAACAACGAAATTCTCTATTTGTAATCGGGTCGTCGAGCCATTCATAGGGGTTGTAATCGGTCGTGCAACCCGGTTTACCTTAATGTGGTTGTTATTCTCCTATACTGGTCGTCTTAGGTTAGTCCATTTTTACCCATAACAGGCTTCATGGTCACAGTCTCATTAAAAAGTGGGTGTTTTCTAGCCTCACCAAATCCACTCTCTTCCACCAAGAGCCAAATTCTAGTGACGTCAAAGAAACAACAAGTTTAATAAGTCCCTTACATGGTGTAACATCCTGAAATTTTCACTGTTTTGGATTTTCAAAAAAATTCTTGATTTTTTTTTTTGTAATTAACTTATATTATTACTTACTGACCACTAGCACTCAATATTAGTTTATGCACGAGTGGAACCAGTAAAGAACCACACGAGTCCGATTAATCAACTGTAGGAAGCCAATGAATCCGTCCGATCACTTGTACACCAAGTTTAGCCCCATGATTTACTCACATAGGGCCCAAATCTAACCGACTCATCGCTAACTAATCAAGACAATCATAACTAAATTAGAGATCCAACCGAAGCCAAGTCAGACAAGGCCCGGATCTTGACTAATAGAATAAATCAAGCCCGTTACTCTTTTAGCCTAAAAACTGATGGTTTAGAGTAATCATGACCAAATCTCCACTTTTACTAGTTATAAATAGACCACACTATGAACATAGTTAATCCAAACCCTAATCATTGGCCACGAGAAATTTTAATACTTAATTCATTCAAGAAATGCCCCGATTTTCCGAACAAGCTCTAGACCGATCGTTGGTCGGCCACTAGTTCCAAAACTATAGAATAATGTCCGTCTTACTGGGTTCGACGTCTATCGCGAGAGTCGGACCTGGATACTGTCTAGAACTGCTTAACTTGAGTCAAATGACGAGTGCACGAGAAGTGCAAATACCCTAAAGGAAGAAGTCGAAACTTAAGTGAATTGGATCGTCCACTCTTATGCAAAGATGAGAATTTCGGACCGTCGGTTTAAGATCAAACTTAATTGATTTATTCTATTAGTCAAGATCCGGGCCTTGTCTGACTTAGCTTCGGTTGGATCTCTAATATCCGTATAGCCACGGCCCCGATTGACCGTCGGTGACCGTTGAATAGACTTTTAATCATATATGTCGATCGGCGCATCCAAATTGCAAGCCGATCATATCCATACGTAGATTATCATTAGAGCTAACTATTATACGATGTATATCAATATGTACGCCCCATAGTGGGCCCTAGAGGTTAGAAAGACCCTCTTATAAGGCTAGTATAGTAAAAACCTAGCCCTTGGGGCCATTTACACCAAATCTGGCCCTATATAAGGGTTTCATTTGGGTACCCCTCTCCCCATATGAATTTACCCTAGAAGAAAGAAAGAGAGAAATGGAAGAAAAAAGAGGAGAAAGAGAGAAGGGAGAGAAGGGAGAGAAAGAAGAAGGGAGAGAAGGTGAGTCGTAGTTGAAGGTAGGGCCCAAGGGAGGTAGAGTCTTTCAACCCCTTCCCTCTTCTTCAAGAAATTCTTCACCCACAACCACAAGAACAACTCTCCGCCGATTGGATATGTAATTACTCTTTTTACTTAGAAACCTATTGTGTTAAGCTAGACCTTGCATGTATTCTAACATGCAAGTACATTTGACTCAGGATCTCTACGAATCGACCGCGAGTTTGGCAACCCTAGGTTGACTCCGCAAGCTCTTGACGATCCGTAGGTGCGGACTATTATCCTTAGGTGACCTAACACCAATTTACTATGAGTTTAATGATTATGAATGTCAGGATGATATGCTTAAGTAATCTAGAGAGAACCTAGCCAAGACTCTACATGATAAGCCCCCCTAAATCCCATGAAAAGGTTAAGTATTGGTTATTTGTTCTTCAACATGATTAGACTTGATTTGGAGTGACATGTTCATCTCACATGTGATTCTAGTATAACCTTTCTTGTGACATATATAATTGCATAAAATTCTTATTGTATGTTTGTGCTAGCATTAATCCTTGTTGTATGTTTGTACTATGAATGATGGATAGCTCTTGATCTCTTTGGTAACCCCACTCAACACGCACACACATTAATTTTGTATTTTTTTTGTTAATAGTAGCATTGTAGAAAATATGAAATTTTATGTTTGATGTATGAGTGCATGACTTTACTAGTGTTAGAAGGTGAATCCGGAATTGTTGAAATATTAATGAATGTCATAAACCCCTGGGTTGGTTAGGGAACTGAAGTGGGAGAAGGTAGTCCCGTTAGTAGAACCATCCTGCCGCTAAACCAGTGGGTTTGGGCATATGCGAATGGGCGACAGTAGTTGGACTACATGGGTCGCTTGTACTCGATGTCGTCCATCGTGTACTCGCCTGAACTCGCACGGTCTAGTTCGCTTACTGACCAACCATGTTTGTTAGTCATGTCTAATCACACCTGTATGGAACCTAGAACACCTTTCAACTACTAAAGCCTATTGATAACCATTTGAAACCGATTCACTGACTCGAGAGCCGGGTATAGTGGAATGAGACACTGTGTCTGAGCTATCGGCCTACGCTGGGGTGACGATTCTGCCCGTAGTGACCGCGAGTGATCCCTCTTCTCAACACTCCCCATGTGTTTGAAATCGAGGATGGAGAACCCGATAGGAACAAGGATCGCGGGGTCTTGGCCTTGCACTTAGCCTCGCAACTAGTTGAGGGGCCTTGGCCTCGCAACTAGTTGAGGGCAATGATATGTGGGGTGTACCAGTTTTTTCAATCTGCTGGATGAATGGAATTAATTAAA
Source organism: Magnolia kwangsiensis (assembly GCA_037074715.1). Classification (NCBI taxonomy): domain Eukaryota; kingdom Viridiplantae; phylum Streptophyta; class Magnoliopsida; order Magnoliales; family Magnoliaceae; genus Magnolia; species Magnolia kwangsiensis. Next base: position 99,968,786 of record CM073586.1, read on the forward strand.
AACTCGGCTATCACGATCCCGATCCCATCGCACTAGTTAGGTTGGTGACTCGGTAGTTAAGGTCGCAATGAGGGAGTGTTGGTCATGCGCGATCGTTAAATGAAATCGCTCGAGGGAGTGTTGTTATGAGGTCATGCATCATATCATAATACATGTATATGCATTAACAAGACTATTTACAGATCTGTGAATGTATGTCTTTCATTAAATTCATCATATAATTGATGCTTGTTGTAACTTAAGGCTAATAGTAACCACTGAGTTAGCTATTCACTCCCACTCTGGGATGACATTTTAAAACACAAACCAGACCCTTTACTAGATGCAGGTGAGGCGAAGCTTGACAAGCCGAGTAGTGTGAGCATGGATAGGGAAGAGGAGTTTTCCTACGTCCAACTTATGAGTGGATCACCGCTAACTGTGCGGGTTGTTTATGGGCTGTTGAGTAGGGATCTAGCGCACCATTTCCTTTGGGCATTTTTTATATAAATTTTATCGGGCGACGCCTTGTGCGACCCGTTTGATATTCCTATAGACTTGTAGTTCTTAATCGCATTTATTTCAGTAGATTAGTTGTGGTCGTGGTTTATGTTCCAACCGATTCCTTTATTGCTTATTTAAATTGATTTATGTACAAATCGCCATAATTAAGATATAAGCGATACCCGGGAATTTGGAGGCCGAGTTCCTATATGGCCCTTGAAAATCTAGGGTGTTACACATGGTAAGATTTTATTGGTTTAGCTCTATGTCTTATCCATCAAGTACTTGACTGAGGCGGCCCTTGTCGTGAGGCCACCTTGATGTATGCATCCAATATCTATGCCATCCATCTATTTTGCTAGATCATTTTATAGTACGAGCCAAAAAATGAAACAAATCCAAATCTCAAATGAACCATAACATTATATATATATATATATATATATATATATATATATATATATATATATATATATATATATATATATATATATATATATATAGGCATGCTCACCTACGCACATGCGCACCTTTACACATATGTCATGGGTGTCGAATCCGAACAGTCCATAAGATGCGGAATCCCATAAAACCTTAGGGGGTCAATTTTCACCCTGATCTAAGAAATGTTTTGGATCAAAGTAAAAAATTCATACCAAGGGGTTTCATGAGGTTCTGCTTCATGTGGACCGTTTAGATTTTCGAGACTCATCAAATATGATGAGTTTTCAATAAAGTTCGTATGTAGTACGTACAAACTAGTTCGCAGGTAAACATTTATATATATATATATATATAATGCGGTGATTAACCATTAAAAACTTCTTATATGTCACAAAAGTTTTAGATCAAGCTTATATTTGTTTTTTTTTTTTTTTACTTTCTTCCAAATTTATGTGACCTTGTCAACTGGTTGGATGCAAATAAACATTACAAAAACATTATGGTTGGCCAAAAGAAGTCTCTAATGGTGGGGCATTCAATCACTACCATTTCTTATAGTATGGTCTACTTGAGGTTTGGATCTACTTCATTTTTGGGATCATGCACTAAAATGATTTGGCAAAATAGATGGATGACATGGATATAGAATACAATTATCAAGGTAGGCTTCATGGTAAGGGCTGCACTGTCTTAGGTGAAGCTTGCTTGGCCTGATCTCTAACAATGGCACATGGCCCAATCAAATCTCACCAAGACTTCACCGAATCTAGTTCCCTTGGCCAAACTACTTTAAAATATCTATGGACAGTCTCATCTTTGACAACAACGCATGATAGTAGCATATGTTCCAATCAAATCTCACCAGACCTCACCTAACTAGTTTTACCATATCTGTACAAGCTCTGCATTCACATATGTATTGTCTTAATGGGCCAAAATTTAGTCCTGCTTATTCATGGGTCCCATAAGGAAATAAAAAGGGAATTGTAAATGTTCATAATTATTAAAAGATGGGTAACAAACGCAGATTCAGCTAGGCTGGGGAGAAACCTTAATGTCAATGAGGCTGTGATTGCTGGCTTACCTTGACATATGTGTTGTATATTCACGTCATCCATCTGTTATATCAGCTCAATTTAGGCCATGAGCTTAAAAATAAAGCAGATCCAAATTTCAAGTGGACCACACCACAAGAAACCGTGGTGATTGAATGCCCACCAGTAAAAGCTTCTTAAGGCCTGCCATAATATTTGTTTGCCATCCAACCTGCTGATAAGGCCACATTGACCTGGATGAACAGAAAACACAAATATCAATTTAATCTAAAACTTTCGTGGGTCACAGGGAGTTTTTAATGATGGCATTCAATCTCCACTGTTTCATGTAATGTGTGCCACCTGAGATTTGGATATACTTCAGTCCTTTCTCCCACTGGACTTGTGGATATACAACACATACATTGATCAAGTTGGGCCCCACAGTCACGTCTCACCAAAGTCGGTGTTTCCATGGCCTCACCCAATCAGCGTTAAGAAATAAATAAAAATAAAAAGAAATAGTCATACATTTCGGCTTTAATATAATTGGATTCGATAAAATGTAAATTCTATTATTATTATTTTTTTAAAAAGGCAGCTACGTATGCACTTATATGTGTGTATACTACATCTATATGTGGTTAAAATAATTGAAATTTTATATACATTAGCAATTATGTACACAGGTAATAAAAAATGGGTTAGTATAATTATTCCCCTCTCCTTATTATTCCTTTTCAATTATTTTCCACACAGATTGATTCATCTCTACTAGCATTTTCCCATTTCAATTCTATCAATGGATCGAGTAAAAGTAGATTGCCTGTGATGATATTTCTGCGCCCAGAGGTATGTGGGGCCCATAGAAATATCCGGATCCACTCTGTTCATCTGTTTTGAAAGACCACAGTAGGATATGATTCTAAAAACAAGCCCATGTGGGCCATAGCACACGAAACAGTAGGGATTGAACCCCTTGCTGTGACAGAAGTTTTGTATCAGGGTGATATTTCTTCCCACAGTTTATCTTAGTGGTAGTAATTCTTTTAACGGTTTGGATGGCATATGAACATCATGGTCAGCTCCAGGAAGATTCCAATGGTGGATGTTATTGTCCCACTGTTTTGTTGGTGTGGCCCGCTTGAGTTTTGGATTTTCCTGACTTTTAGATCCTATCATATTGTGGTCTTTCAAAACAGATAGACAGAGTGGATTTGTCACGGGCATTTCTGTAGACCCCACACAGCCCCAGGCACAGACATATCTCCGGGTCAGCCGCAATCCGCTCCCAATGGAGCAACTGCCAACTCTTTCTTTTAACAAGAGTATTTTCTTGAAGGAAAAAAAAATGGTGTTTAACTCAATTTGCCCCCAAAAAAATAATAATTTAATAAGAAGGTTTATTTATTTATTTTTAATACTAAGTTTTAAATGGTTAGTCAATTACATAGGTTGTTTTTTTTTTTTTTTGAAAAAAATGTGGAGTTTTGCTTACTATGGTCCCACCTAGACGAGTTTGTCCCAGTCTATCCAAGCCTGACCCGTAAAGCAAATCTTAGGCCCGATCCCAACGTAGCCTTAAGAGGCAAAATAAACAGGCCCAACCACAGTTCAAGCCTGAGGTCGGCCTCCACTTGCGTGCGGACGTAGATTTGGTACACGTATTAGTAAGAAAAAATGATCATTGGTTCACATTCCTTGCCTATGCAGTTTATATATATATATATATATATATATATATATATATATATATATATATATATATATATATATATATATAGTGCACATGCATGCTTGGTTTAAAGAGTGTTATCGTATGGATGCATGGTCCCTGATTCATCTTACTATTTTTTTTAAAAACCCTTAATCCTGATTCTCTACGTCACCACGTGATATTATAACTTTAGGTTCTCTCTCTCCTTTGTAGTTTTTGGATTATGTCCTTAAATGAACCGGGGCGTGAACTGTCGTAACCATTGTATAAAGTGGATTTTATAGTCAGCATGGTGGCCCTTGGAGCTTCTTTGCACAGGCTTTCTAAGTAGAATTGTGCAGGCTGTTTACACTCATTTTCAGCACCGTGACGTGGACCAATGAAAAGATACTAAGTGTTGACACCACGGGTTTGGTACTCACAAAAATTCTATTCACACTTAAAGATTGTTCAACAAATCTTCCAATGAATAGAGACCCTTACATGTACCTTTAAGATGTTGGAGATTTGTGCTGTGAAATCACACGGATCTAGATTTAGGATAGCAATCCAATAACGTCAAGCAATCACAAGAGAATACAAAGATTTAATGTAGAAAATTTTTATAGGAAAAAATCACAGCACAAAGCGATAAAAATCCACTATAAAATAGAAATTACAAAGATAATAGATTTACCTGATTCGAACAACCTCGAATCTCACTCTTGCTACACCCTTTGACAACCCTAGAACTCTTTTAAAAATCCTTAAAAAATCTTTAGGAAGCCTTAGAATAATTTAGAATTGCCCTAGTGACCCCTATTTATAGTTTAGGAAACTCCACTTACGCACCGACTTTGGAAAAGTCTGGAAATCGCTTTGAATTTACGTAGTCCGCGCGCAGTCTGCGTAACCTTCGATTAGTCAAGCCAGGGCTTCGACTGGTTGAAGGACCCCTTCGACTGGTTGAGCCTGACCCTCAACTGGTCGAGCATCTCAGACACCCAAATACATTGCTTGCTGGACTTCGAGTCGAGTGAGCTTCAACCAGTCAAAGGGACCTTCAACTGGTTGAGCCAGTCCCTCGACTGGTCTAGTAGTCCAGAATTTGAAGACATCACTTTCTGACAACAATCTCCACTATGTCTTCAATCTTCAAACGTGTATCTTGTTGCCCTCTTCTCTTATCTCTATATTGCATCATAGATTCAATCAACGCTTCTCATGCATACTACGTCCTTCTTTTACGCCATCGTCAAGCCCAAAGAAGTTGTACCGAACTTAAACTTCTCCGTAGGAACGACCTTGGTGAACATGTCTGTCGAATTCATGCTGGTGTGAATCTTCTCCGGTGTTATGCCTCCTTCCTTAAGCACCTATTAGATAAAGTGATGACGAACATGAATGTGCTTAGTACGTGAGTGATAAACAGAATTTTTAGCCAAATTGATAGCGCTCTCACTATCACGGTTAACCGGCACGACCTCTTACTAAAGTCTCAATTGATTTATTATACTTCTAAGTCAAACACTTTCGTCACTATCATATATTCTGTTTTTATCGTAGAAAGAGCCATCACGAACTGAAGCTTCGACATCTAATTAATTGCTCCACCTGCTAGTACAAATGAGTATCCTGAAGTAGACTTTTTGAAATCCACACTGCCTGCATAGTCAGAATTAACATACTCTACCAACTTTGTCCCTGTCTTCTCAAAAGTTAAGATGTAGTCTTTCGTACCTCGAATGTATCGAAGTAGTCATTTCACCGCTTCCCAATGTTGTTTGTCGGGGTTTGACATGTATCTGCTCACAACACCGACTGCTTGTGAAATATCTGGTCTCGTACAGACCATGACATACATTAAACTGTCAACCGCGAATAAGGCACATGAGACATAACTTGTTTTTTCTCATTTGATTTAGGACATTATTCTGATGAAAGCTTGAAGTGAGCCGCATGGAGAACGCTCACTGGCTTTGCCTGGTTCATCTCATACTTGATCAATACCTTTTCAAGGTATTCTGCCTATGATCATAAAAGCCTACTCTTCTTCTTATCTCTATGAATATATATGCCGAGAACCCTCTTTGCAGCCCCTAGATCTTTTATCTCGAATGTCCCCGATAACTGAGTATTCAGTATGTTGATTTCAGAGATATAATGACTGAAGATCAACATATCATCAACATACAATACTAGGATGATGAATCTGTCATCACTCAATGTCTTGTAATAGACATAGTGATTGTATTCACTCCGAGTAAAATTTTGACTCACCATGAATGAATCAAATTTTTTAGACCACTGTCTAGGCGACTATTTCAGGTCATACAACGACCTTATTAACCTGCAAATCTTTTTCTCTACCCCTTTAATTTTGTAGCCCTCTGGTTGCTTCATGCAGATCTGCTCTTCCAACTCCCTGTGAAGGAATGTAGTATTGACATCCATCCGTTTTAGCTTAAGATCGTATTTGGTAACCAATGCCAACACGAATCTGATAGACACCTGCTTAACCACCAGCGTAAATATCTTTATAAAGTCGATTTATTCTCTCTGAGCATAATCCTTCACTACCAACCTTGCTTTGTATATATCCTATTTTCTTTTAAATAACAACTTGTATTCGATTGCTTTTCGGCCCACTGGAAGCTTCGTCAGCTCCCATGTGTAATTTTTATACAACGAGTCCATCTCATCGTCTATAGCCGCCTTCCACTTTTCTGTATCAAACTCACTGAGAGACTCTTGAATAGTAGACAGGTCCCCCTCATCTGTAACGAGTGCATATGCAATATTAGAGTCATCCCTGTATCTTGCCGGTAACCTACGATCACGGGGTGTATTCCTTCTCATAGGTGGCTGCTCTACTTGATCTTGTATCTCTGTCTGCGCATCTATCTTTGCCTAAGTATCATCTGTATCTATCTGGATGTTTACGATTAACTTTTTTAGTTCCTCTTACTCCTCTTGATCATTCTTGCGGAATAGAGAGATTTCATTGAGTTTGATGTCACGGCTAGTGATGACCTTACGTGTGACCTTGTGAATAACCTGTAATCTTTCACACCAATACCATAGCTAATAAAAATATACTTCTTGGCTCTATGGTATAGCTTATCTCTCTTAACTGACGGTACATGATAGTAAGCCTCACAACCAAATATGTGAAAATTTAAGTAGTCGATCTTATGACCACTTCATACTTCGTCTAAAATTTTACATTCAATTATCGTTGAAGGAAATCAGTTCACCAAATAGTAAGCCGTGTTAATGGCCTCAGTTCATAAGTCCTTGCCCAACGCAGTATTACTTAACATGTATCTGGCCCTCTACAGAAGAGTCTGATTCATTCGCTCATCCACACCGTTTTGCTCGGGCGTGTGACGCACTGTATTGTGTCTGATGATCCCTTCATCCTTGCAGTAAAAGTAAATTCTCCACCATTGTCAGTCCTTAAAACTTTTATTTTTCGCTCTGATTATTTTTTAACCATGATATTTTATTGTTTGAATATGGTGAAAACTTCGAATTTACGTATCATGAAGTAAGCCCAAACTTTCTTAGAGTAGTCGTCAATGAATGAAACAAATCATGACGAATCCCCAATGGAAACTTCTGACGATGACTCCCATATGTCAGAGTGCACATAATTAACCACTCCCTTACATATTTTCCAGATTTAAAAGACAATCTAGATTATTTACTATATATACAATGCTCACATATATCTAAATTAGAATTTTTTAAAGCTGGAATCAAACATTGATTATAAAGTACCTTCATACCTCGCTCACTCATGTAGCCCAGATGAGCATGCCACATACGTAGAGACGTGGAATCTATAATAGCTGTTGCTGCTCCACCTACTGAAGTACTCTCAATCAACCTGTACAGGTTTCTGTACCTTTGTGCTCTCATAACCATGAGTGCCCCTTTTGAAACTTTAAAGACACCATCAATACTAGTGAACTTTCACCCTATAGCTTCGAGTGCAGCGACAGAAATTAGGCTTTTCTTCATATCAGGAACATGCTTGACATCAGTCAAGATACGCTCCATCCCATCAAACATTTTGATACTCACTGTACTAATAGTCACAACATTACATGCATTGTCATTGCCCATAAAAACCTGTCCATCATCACATTCCTTGTAATTGGTGAACCAACTCCGATGAGGAGTTATGTGATAAGATGCTTCTGTGTCAAGTATGCACTCGTTTTTATGATTGTCGTGTAAGTGACCATTCATGGAAATAGACAGAACATCACCACCACTTATTTCTTCATCAGATGTGACAACATTAGCCTCTTTAGAAGAAGTCGCTGAATTTTCTTTATTCACTTTAGGATTTCTACAATCATTCTTCATGTGTCCAGACATCCCATAATTCTAACATTTTAATTTTCTTTTGCCCATGCCCTTGGATTTGGATCTAGGTCTTGAAGATCATATACCTTGCTTAGAATTTTTGCCCCTCGTAATTAGTCTATCAGAAGATGCCCCCAAGTCGCCGTTTATATTTCTTATAGCCTTCCCTTGAAGAACTGAGATAACGGTGTCGGCACTTAAGTTTTATTTGTGGTGCACATTGTGTTCCTGAATGACTCATACGATGCAGGAAGAGAGTTCAACAATATACATGCTTATTCCTCATTTTTGACCACTTCCTCCATATCCAGCAATTTACACATCAATTTGTTAAAGTTGTTGATATGGGCTTCTAGATGTCCACCCTCTGCCATCTTGAAGGTATAACACTGCAGCTTCAAGTGTAGGTGATTTTCAAAGGACTTCTTTGCATAAATATTTTCTAACTTCGCACACAAATTAACTGCAGTTTTCTCCCTCAAAATATTATAGAGAATCTCATCCGTGAGACATAAACAGATAGAGGCTAAAATATTACTATCAAGGTTTTTTCATTCTTCATCTTTCATGGTAGATTTTCGCTCCTTAAGAGTCTTAATCTTACCTTACTTAGTTAATAAGCTAATCATCTTAACCTTCCATAACTCAAAATTATTTTTTCTTGAGTACTTCTCAATATAAAAAATTACCATTTTTCATTATGACTAATCCTGCAGATTCAGATCTGTGCCCCAACGATAGCTCTGATACCACTTGTTGAGAATTCGTGCTGTAGAATCATACGGATCTAGATCTATGATAGCAATCCAATAACGCCAAGCAATCACAAGAGAACACAAAGATTTAATGTGGAAAATTCTTGTGGAAAAAAACTATGGCACAAAGCGACATAAATCCATTATGAAATAGAAATTACAAAGAGCTACACGCTTTGATTCGAACAACCTCGAATCTCACCCTTGCTACACCCTTTGATAACCCTATAATCATTTTAGAAACCCTTGAAAAACCTTTAGGAAGCCTTAGAATAATTTTGTATAACCCTTGAGACCCCTATTTATAGTTTAAGAAACTCCACTTATGACTTTTAAAAAGTCCGAAAACCGCCTCAAATTTACACAATATGCACGTAGGCTGCGTAACCTTCGACTAGTCGAGTCAGGGCTTCAACTAGTTAACGGACTCCTTCGACTGGTCGAGCATTCCGGACACCCAAATACATTGCTTGTTGGACTTTGAGTCGAGCCAGTACCTCGACTGGTCGAGCAGCCCAAAATTTGAAGACATCACTTTTTGACAACATAAGAAAGTGAATCAAGGAATACCACATGGCCATAATTAATGAGACAACGTGCTTGACACGTTTAAAAAAACATGTCGAGAGAATAGTGAATCCTATCATGAATCTTATTATAATATACTTAGTAAGGCCATCTCTCATAGTCCTTCTAAAGTGTGAGATTTTTCCAAAGATGTTTGGAGAACTTACAAAGGCTTCGAAGATCCCAAATGTTCGAAGATTGGACTGATATCCAAGAGAATTCAATTGTTGTTCGAACTCAAATCAAGAAAGAATGAATATCATATCGGGTTCCAAACCGTACAATAATCTAGATTAAGAGAATAAGAAATGTTGATGAAAGATCTAATATGACCTGTCTAATAACAAATTAGTATCAGGTGGCCCTAATCCATCTAATACCTCCAACACTCCAAACCATTAATGAGAAAAAGTTTTGGTTAAATGTAGGATGTAGTTTGATTGAGCCATCTAGATGCATGATCATGATCAATTTGATGTTCAGAATTAGTGAGAGACACTCCTCGACGGGCTGAGGAAGTAGACGTTCAATATATCTACTAATTCTGGACCTCATATTGATCATGAATACTAATTCCGAGACAGCATACGTTTAATATCTCTAAGGCCGATGAAATATTCAATACCCTACTAAGAGCAAGTTCATAAAGCTGCCCTCCTATAAAAAAAAATCCTCTGCCGAGAGACTAAAAAAGAGTGTCTATTGTAAATGGCACATCATTCGTATATACTCAACTAAGAACTGTATCGTATTTAGGAACTTAGTGTAGAAAAATATTGACAAAAGTCTCGCCAAGTTTCCTAAAAAGGAAATGATGGGCTTTGACTGGGACCCATTCCTATCAATTGCCTCGATCAACAACATCTCGATTGACCTCAAAACAGTTGTTGCTGTATCAGCCGATACCCCATAATCATTAGCTCTACATGGTCTGTGGAAGGAGCCACCCCAACTTGGCCCCCAATGGACTCAGCCACATGCAAGGGTGCTTGTGATTGAACATTCTAATAACACATCTCCTCAGGGGGTAAAAGTATTACGCCTTAACTTAAAGCTGAAGGCCAGATGAATTTAGGTAGCCAATGGGCCAAATGAGATAAGAAACGTAAAGAACGTCGAGGGCTAAGCGACCGGGTCAGCCGGTCACCACAAACCTTCAGCTGGGCCGTTATGGGACAATTACCCATATGACAACGATCATGAACAACCTATGAACGCAGAAAAACAGTCAACCAATCTGAACCGACTTCTATTCATAAAACCAAGCCGCAAAAAATATAGAATTGGAGGTCCAACAACCATGATTGTAAAATTTGTGGTTGCCCGTAAAATATTCCACCAAGATGAATCGGGATGCAACTCGAGCATAAACTGCTAACCAGACCTAGGATGGTCCGACCGACCAAAGGATTAATCGACCGATGGACTTCGCAATCCATCGAAAGTTCCCTTGGCTTCCTTGGGCTTTGTCGCGAACTCAGAAATGCCAATTACAATGACGAAGAGCAGTGGCAAGAGCCTTAGTTATCGCTGCTTGAATAAACCATATAAATCCGCGACTAGTCAAAGAGAGGCTTGGCTGCAACCTGTTCAAACACGTTCTCCCCATGACACATACATGGAGAAAGGCCCAACGAACAAATGCGTTAATACTGATGTAATATCCTGAAAATCGGGGGTCGAGCGAAAGCTCAGCTCCTGAGTTTTGGAATGTTACAGATGGTATTAGAGCATGATTTGGATTAAACTGGACCTGGGTTATGGTAACATGACACACACTGACGCACTCTGGACGCACACTGACACACTTTGACTTACGAAGGGGGCGATGAAAATTTAAAAACCATATTAGAATCCCAAGTTTCGCCGACAAGTGAGACTATACGGTAATTTAGTCCATAACGTATCTTTCGTCGCGTGAAGCGACCTAAGTCGCCTCTAGGCTGTTAGTCGACGGGTTTGAGTCGTTCCCTGAAGAATTTCAAATCTAGAAATGAATGTCCTTAGGTTGTGGGTCAACCACAACACCTTACACTGAATCTCAAAACCTAAAATTTCTTTTTATCCAATTCCTTCAAAATCTCACCCTCTACTAATTTATTCTTCATTTGTTTTTAAGCACATTTATAATACACACCAATCCTAGGGTATAAATGAGGAAGAACAATACCGAAACTAAAACTTACCATAAATAGCAAATAAATGGATAAAATGGGTTTTGACCCTTAACCTTTTGGAATCTAACAAAATAAATGGGTTAGTTGGATAGATTAGCATCTCCTACCCCAAAATCATATGTTATACATCATATAAAATCATTTCGATTTGCAAGTTTGCTCCAAAAACGCCTCAAATGGAGTCGGGGGCCAAACGGAGCACTTGCAGGGGGACCCAGGGTGGGACCCAGACTTTTTTGGGGCCTGGGGCGCAGGAGGTCCTCGCCCAAATGGCGAGCCCTCGCCAGTTTGGCCAGTGGTCAGCGAGGGCCTCGCCGGTCAACGGGCTCGGATGGGTCCTGGATTCGGGCCGATGGTGTTTGGGGCTTAGTGGAACCCAATGGTCCAGGGTTCGACCCTTCGTTCATTCAAAATTCGCTACTTCCTTCACAAAATCACCCCCCAAGCTCTCATTTTTTTCCAAAGCTGCTGTTTTCTCTCTTCAACCTCCCTTCCAATCGTTTCTCCCTTCATTTTTCATTATTTCCTTCATCCCTCTACTGTTATCAATCATACCTAGCACCTATACTCTCCATTTTCTGCGATTGGAGCTCTCATAGCTCCCATTTAAGCTCCAAAATGTGCCAACCCCCAACCTCTCCTATCTTACCTTTTTCTTTCTTCTATTTTTTCCTTTCTTGGACCTATTTCACTCCTCTCTCAGACCTAAATTCGTGGCAACCCATTAGGTCAGCCTTTTCTTCAATTTCATCAATTTTCCATGGCTCTTTTTAAGTTAGTTTTAGCCATTTTCTCGATCTCTCCGCTTTTACCCATGGGCGAGACCAAACACAGTAGCTTAGTTCATAAAGAGTGACCATCTAGTGCTAGGACACCTAGAGTTTTGGACCTAGAGTTAGTACTCCTAGATTGCGAAAGATCTGGCGATATAGGACAATCTTGACGCTAAGCGATAGAACAATTCCCTGTAGTAAAAATGGTATGAAACCATCCAGCGTATAAGCTTAGACTTTGGATTAGAGCTAGTGAGTTACAGAATAGGCTATTAGTTATATTAAGTAGTGTAAATACTGATTATACTAAGGAATAATAAGTTTGAATTGGTTGGAGTAGAACCTCATTCCTTCAATAGATCCCTTTAATACTTATAGACTTCTGTTATAACCCTTAGGAAAGTTGTTTTAACTTAAAACCATCCACTCTCAGGGAAAACTTATAAATCCCTCAGATTGAACTTAGGATAAACCAACACGCCCTTTAGAATTGCCCTCCCAAGGACTTAGAATAATTGGAGACACGGAGTAGAGAAATTATATATAAGCGAAGTATTCACGGTTTGAATCGACTTCTTAATCCTAGTAGTTACCAATGAATCTAATGCTCTGATCAAGCAGAAGATCGGCATCGACTCGGATTAAGAATTGATACAACAAATTTTCTATCCTAGCTAGACAGAAAGTCTATGTATCCGGCTCAGACCCACTACACACCTTTTCTTCCGTGTTGGCCCAACCACCTACAACCAAAATTTATTGCTTTGTCTTTGAAAAATGTCGAGGACTTATAACCAGTAGAGAATTAAACATCTTGCCACCAACTCACACCTGCCCCTGAAATCAACCACAATAGAGACTAGGCTCATTTCTATAACCATAGGTACCAATGTCATAGAATGCATCATTAGCAAAGGAAGACCAATGTAGCGAGAGGTTTTTTCCATTTCATATCAAGGATAGGCCCTAAGTTACACCTCGTTCTGATATACTGATCGAGACATAGATTCTTGAGTCTTAAGAAGGACTAAGTTTTTAAGGGGGTAGAACTATTGAGCCCAATCTAGCTAGGATTAGCTAATACAACCATTGGATTAAAGTAGCGTAGCGGAAGCGTGGTTGGCCCTTCCCCACTGGCCCAGGATTGAAGAAATTGATTTAAGTTATACGTAAGGTTAGGTCATTAAATAGGATTTGAACCTTCCTTAGAATGTCAATACTAAAGTCTTTCTAGGGACTCATTACCCTTAGCCAATTTCGAGGAAGAAATTATTTTTAAGGGTGGTAGATTGTAACACCCCGAATTTTTACCAACCTGGAGTTAGACGTCCTTAGGTAACGGGTCAACCATAATACCTTGGTAACCTCTTAGAACTCAATTCCAAAGCTAAAGGAATCATTTAGAACCCAATTCTTTAGAAATTTAACATGAATTAGCTAGCGCTACACTAGATTTCCTGCAAAATTTACACCAACCACTTTAAATACGATCTGTAAGACCCAAAACCTCTAAAATTGTTAACGCTACGTTACCCTTAAATCTAGGATCAATCTCTAAACCCAGTTGCTCACGGGAGCATTCGGAAACTCCGTATCGGACCTGTATCGCACGTCGAAAGTCTGATAGCTGTGAACTTAGACCATTACGACCGCCTAGTTGGACTTGACTATCGTTTCGAAAATCAAGCCCAACCGATGTCCTGAGACCATTTCCTTGCGTCCGGAGTAAAGAGAGTGAGAAAAAGAAGATTTTTAGAAAATAAATTAGAATCTGTAACGTTTCACTTACGCGTTATTTTTAAGCGTTCTGACCGTCAGAATTGGACCAAATTTCACCTTCGGATTAGAAAAAATTACCCTTACATGTCCAAGGACTTGTGGCCTTGATCGGAGTTCGGTAACCATTGAATTGACACTGGTCCGCCACGAATGATCTGGAAATCCGATCGGACTGAAAACCTAACTGACTAAAGATCCGATGTTAGTGAGCTTAAGTCCGACCGCATTTGATAACAGAACCTCCAGAAATACTCCGTTGGATCAAAACAGACCCACTTTGGTTATAACTTAAGTTTACTTTGGCCCCAAGTCTATTTTCGTCATTTTTGGGCTTATAAAAAGGCCTTTAACCCTCACTCTCTCCTCCCATACGAATTTGGGAAAAACCCTAGGAGAGAGAAGAGAGAAAAGAGAGAGAAAGAGAGAGAGAAGTTGGTGCTGCTTCCTGGGATTCTTCCCAGTCTCTCTACGTGCCTCATCCGCTTTTCTGCTTCGCTATTCCGGCGATTCCAACTCCGTTTTCAGGTAAGAAACCCTAACCCTAACCTGTTTTGAAGCATAGGATAGTTCCAATGATGTTCTAGCTAACCTGTTTCTTACCATAGGTAGCGTATCCACCGTTGACAAAGACACATCGTCTGAATCACATCGTATACGTATTTTCTAGTTTAAGGTGCGGACTATATACGCTTAGGTTATGGTTTTCAAGACCTTCAATGTTAAGTAATGATTTATTCTTGTCTAGGATGCTATTTCACATGTATAAAGTGCTGTCCGTTTTATTTTTTAGTTATACGTTGATTATGTTGAATATACTGTATTCCTCGTATTTGTAGAAAATACCGTATACGTATAAAATTCGGGTTTGTGCTTAACATGATTAATTGCCGTGAACATATGCTTATTACATGTGTGACAACTCCTTAGCGAAAGGACTTGCCCTAAATCACGCCACGACCAATATACGCTATATATGTAAAAGTGTTTAGCTCACGTGTTTGTGAAAATGTTTAAATGAATACGGAACCCGGATTCATGCATGCTATGATTATCCGTCATGGGTATATGCAAGTGATATATGGGGCAACTCTCTAGTGAAAGGATTTGGTCAAATACATGATATATCAACATACGATATATAGTTAGTATGTGTAGCCTAAGTGTTTGTGAAAATGATCGAATGAGTATGAAATTTGCTTTCATGCTCGCCATGACTAACCGTCATGGTTATATGAATGTTGTATAGGCGATAACCCTTTGACGAAAGGATTTGCCCTAATACGTATGCTACTGAACACATAATATGTATGATGTAATGTGTAATCTAAGTGTTTGTATAAATGCCTAAATGAGTTAGTAGTTAGTAAAATATGATTGCTAAGATGGTTGAGATATGGATTTCAACCATAATATTTGATTGTATGATTTCCTCCATGTACTGTATTTATATTTAAGTTATGCTTCATGAATGTCCACATGATTGTAGGATATGCTTCATATGCCTGTTATGGAATTTGTATGTGATTGGGGCTATGCTACAGTCCAGGTAATCGGTAATCGTTCTATAAATAATAGTTGAGGTCATTTTCGCCACTTAGCATGAGTTTAATGAATATGAGTCGTGCTTGGGGTGTTTGACAGTGGTTAGGCCACACGGAGTGCTTATGCATTCCATGTCGTTCAACTCAACGTGCGCTTAGCCTAGTTGAGCTTATCAACTAACCCGATTGATCGATGCTTGTTCACCATGTTTGCTCGCCACTATTTGAATCTAAGGCACTGAGCTTACCAGTGAAACTCTCGTTAACCATGGTACCAAGATCTCCTAAGACTCATGAGCCGAGCATGATGGTATGGGACACCGTGGTCGAGCTGTTAGCTTATGCTGGAGCCACAAACCTTCCCGTAGTGACTAGTGAGTACCCTACTCTGAGCAGATTATGGTGGTATAGGACATTATATTCTTGTTGTCGGCCTACACTAATTGGTGACGAGCCCTCTGTAGTGACCTTGAGTTTATCCTGACACCACATGAGGACGACGAGTCCTGATGCAGTCTTAAGGATACAAATAGGGCTGTATTGATAAGGTGATGGGGGAGAGGAGCAATGATTGCGGGCAACAACCCTGACAGCCCTTGCAGCGACTTAGAACCATAACATCGTATGAGATTCCTAGGACTGATGACCCTAGAATGGATCAACATTAGAAAATGATACAAGGGAGGTGTCTTAGCTTCCCAATCCTGCTATGTGAAAAGGACTAATAAGAACTTGGTAAGCATACTCATATCATCGCATTGCATGTGCTATCGGTGTTGGCGTAAGAGCACTGAGGAAGTGACTGACATGCACGATAATAAGATGAAGATCGCAGAGGAAGTTTGTGGTGAGGGCATGCATCATACTTCATATCATCCTTGCATTAACAAGAGTACCTAAGACCTGTGTGATTGTACTGTTTTATCATTACTGCTTGATTGGATTGATAACATGTTAACGTTTGCTGTATATAGATTCCACTGAGTTGATCACTCACTCCCATGTTACGGGACGGTGTTGGCCACACCAACCAGTCCCTGTTTTAATTTTAGATGATGGCGATGCTTGCGAAGCAGAGCCGGACTTGATAATGTTGGGGAGAATTTCTCTTATATGCAGGTTCTGATCGACGGGGTTTACAGGGTTACCGATTGGATGCCAATACACTTGGTATTTCACCTTTTATTTAAACACCCATGTATATTCTTTTCTTTCCATTTTTGGAGTATACATGTATTTAGTTAACCTGGTAACATGTTCACACTCTGGAGACTTACAATCATTTATATATTTTATATATTTATCACAGTCTTCTGCTTACGAAATTTAACTGTCTCTAGAGTATGATATGATGTTTTGGCTTAATCCACTTCATGTTTTATGCACTCATACAGCCGACATTCATCCATCATAAAAAATGTTGCATAAGTGATGTTTTGAAACTCGGGAACTGAGCTTTCGCTCGACCTCCGATTTTCAGGATGTTACAACTGAGGAATATACTTTAATTTAATAATCATTCAAAGGGTTCCTATGCCCAGAAGACTTCATGCAAGAAGTCAATTTAGATATCGCAACATCACAAAAAGGAGAGAGATCCAAAATGATGGTATCATTTGAGACCTTACAACTCATCACCTTTAGTTGCAATATGACATTCATCCTTTTGATGAAGTTCCAGGCACAATCAAGCTAACCTGATCACATAGCCAGAGACGTCGAAAAAGAAGGCAAGGCTTCAACGATATTTAACGTCGAAGCCCATACAATTGGCCGAGATAGGAAAATTGACGATCCTATTCTAGTTAAGGACAATGGGGAGCAAGGGGAGCCTGATACAACCTAGGCCAGATTTGAGGTCCCGATGACTGGCCAGAGGGTTTGTCTTCATTAACAACAGTTAGAGAATTCAAAGGGTTATCTTTAAGAAATCCCCAGAAGCTTTGTCCAAACACTTGAAGCCTTTATATGTATCCACACACATGGACGGATACCCAGTGTCCTACATCATGGTCAATAACAGAGCAATGATCAACATCATGTCAATGTCAATTGGTAAGAAACTGAACAAGTCAGCTAATGATATGTTTCCTACTGAGGTCGCGGTATCAGGATTCGCAGGAGCAATCACCAATACAAAAGGGATACTATGGAACTGCAAGTCAGGAGCGACAAAGTTATGACTGCTTTCTTTGTCATCAAGCCAGCCACCAACTACAACACATTCCTTATAAGAGACTGGATCCACTCTAATTGGTGTATCCCCTCCTCACTCCACTAGTTACTAATTTTATGAAACAAATTCAAAACTGAAAATCGTTTGGGCCAACAAACGATCATTTAAAGTAGATTCAAATTTGGCCGAAGCAAGCCTCTACAATGGGAGGTTTGGTCCTTTGTGCTTGATCGATCGTGATAAGAATGGCTGGCCAGCCATAATGACGGCTGCAATAGACCCTGCACAGGAGCTTAACACAATTATTGCAACAAGCCTAAACTGAGAATGGGACTCCTAAGTTACAAAAGGGGTTTCAACCAAGGACGCCAAAATGGATGCTTTCATCAGCAACATGACCATGTTACTAAAAAACTTCCTACTTAGTCTGATCCCTACCCAATTCAAAATTAGCCTCGATCACCTGTTATTACAATAATAGAGGGGTGGTATACGGAGCTAAATATTGCCACATTTGAGGAATCCCCATGTAACACATCAAATTCATGTAACAAGTTACATGCACTTATACACACTTAGACATACAATCTACCTCACGAAGAACACAGTGAATACTTATATATTGTGAATTGAAATATCCTCACTTGTATACATGGTAAAAGAGTTTGAATTTTGAGGACAATTATTTTTAAGGAGAGTAGACTGTAACACCCTGAATTTTTCAATACTCTGATATTAAAAGTCCTCGAGTGTTACTATGAAAACCTAATTCAATATATATGTGTGTGCGAACACACATGACTTATAATATACACCATTGCCTGATAATTCATAATTCATCCATTTTAACCATCTGATCTTGAGGTATGACAACCCACAACGTACCCATAAAATTTTAGATGAATTCGGCTTCGCTTGACACTTAATTTCTCTACATAGGTTTACATTACTAATGATTGTTCAACCCATGACCTCAAGATCAGCCCATATGTTGAATCATACATTGATCCAACTATCCAAAAGACTTCTTATGGTCATTTAAAGTCATCTAACCGTTAAGTTTTGATCTAGACTATCACATCATCATGAAATTGGCCCTGAACGTGACCTAAGCATTTAGACCTGATCATCAACGATTTTGAATGTAAGATCATGATTCTGATATGTAGATGAATGTTCTATATCGTTGAAATTAAATTCTAATAAGTAGAAATATACCATTGATCATCCCAAGTTTCTCATGGTGTATATGTTCATACTGAACATCAAACCCTATAAAATCTATTTCTAGGAACTCCATCACAATGAAATTTAACACAATGCTTAGTTAATCCAATTGAACCATACATTATCAATTTTGAGACTTAACTTATAAGACCTATTGTTCATCAGATTTTGCATGATAACCATTGGATGACCCACCTAAAAATCACATGAAAAATCCCCATCGAATCCATTGGATTACTTTTCACGTCAAGCTATATCTAGATCTATTTTCAGAAATTCCAATACATCCAAGAGGAAACTCATAATGGAATTTCCTAAACAAAAAAGGATTCAACACTCGCATGCATATCCCAAATTGTGCAACTTCACCTAATGAGTTTCATAATTTGATCGTCTGATCGTGAGATCACCCATTCATTCACGTCCAGACACCTAAAGGATCCCCGAAAACTATTAATTTATAATTTTGAGACCTTCAAGCTACGATTATGGCATGATCTGACTTTCAAATTCAAATCGAACTTCATATAGTCATTCAACTAAGAATGGCCTTTTTATTTTTTTATTTTTTTTACACATGCACACACACTCACGCCATAGTAGGGTTTCACCACCTATGGATACTCGAACCCTTGACCGGGTGTTGAAACTCCTTAGAGTCTACCATCGGAGCAAGAGTAAGGATCCCTTAAATCAATTTTAAATTCATTAATTATTCTTTAGTTAGCTTATTAAGAATATAAGGTTTATAGCCTATATAGGTTATTTGAATTTATTTATAAAAAGAACTTTATTAAGACTTTTCATCAACAGTATCACTTTTATTATCATTTTTAAAGATTTTTCTCTTCTCGTGGATTTAATGACTAGTTTTTGAGAAAAAGATAGCGATCTCTTTTATTTCCACCATGCAGCCATTCCATTATTTGTGTTATTAGTGCTTCATAATAAACCCCCTCCTCATGAATGAATTGCTTTGATTATGTGAATAGTCGTGGGCCTTAAAATTAGTCAAGTCAGGTTTTTGTATAAGGGAGTTGTATGCAAGCACTTAAAAATTATATACATAGTAGAGATTAACTCAAATTAAACTAAGTTGTGGAACCTATAGTTTCTAAGTCACAGTCCAAAGTCTAATTTGTGAACAACCCTAACTTCTTATTTGCAAACACGTGTTCATTGAAAACCATTTTATCTTTTCCATTTTTATTGTTCAATAAGCTAAGGCCAATCCGATATTCAAAAAATTAAGTAGGCAAAATTTTTTATTCATTATGCAATCTAAATTAGGATTTTTTTTCTATGGAATAGTTTCATTTAACTTATTTGTATGCCTATTTTCATTAATTTCTAAATGAAATTAATAATTTTTCTTTATTCATTATACCTCTTTTAAAAAAAATCATTAATTTCTATTTGCGTATATGTCATGAGTTATCATGTCTGATCCTCTGGATTACAGACACAAGCATAGAAGGTTTTGTCCATAGTTTTGGGTGAGAGAGAAACTTACACTTAGGGCTTAATCCAGAGCTTGTATTTGAAATGCATTGGATTTCAAATCACAACTACACCTGAAATCAAGGTGATTCTAGGAGCTTATATTTGGAATGCATTTTATTTCAAATCACAATTACTGACTACGAATCCTCAATTGTATTTGACAGCTTGTGATTAAAATGCAGTGGGAATCCAAACCTTCCCTCTAGATCTTGTATTTGAAATGCAATGGAGTTCTTTAGCATATTCATATAAATCAACTTTAATATTCCAAATTAGTAATACATATATCATATTTTATGGAATGATTGTAATAAGGCCATTGAAATATATATTTTGGCCAAAATGGGAAAATTTTGAGCCTTACGTGGGCCACAAATATAAGATTCATAAATAAGCCACTCACCGGCTCTTTTAACCATCCATTTAGATGGCAAACATTTGGACAGTTACAGTCATTCTATTAATGTGAATTTAGAATTGCAGTCAATACTTAGGATTGTTTTGGGATATCATCAAAGTGCCACATATACAGTAGATTAGTAGTTAGGGACACCTTTGCTGTGCATGTGTCAAAACGGCACACCTATGTAGGATCTAATACATACATCTGGTAAGCTCAACAATGAAAATATTCTTATTTGTCATAAACCCAACTCAAAACCTACATCCAGAGACCATGCCATGCTTCAGGCAACACAATCAGTCCCACCAATGGCCTGAAATAATATGGCAAACAGTCGAATTTCAATAGAGGAAACCCCACTGGAGAGAATTAATAGACGGATGGGATGAGTAGGTCGGTGGCATTTTTTTGGGAAGCTGTCTGAAGCGGAGAAGTTGGCTGCGCATTGAAACTGTGTAAGCTGTACAAAATAATTACAATCCACCCGCCTGTCTCTGTCTCTGCTCTGTCTTTCTCTTCCCGTTATCAATGCAACTACTCAACGGTCGTGATAAACTCCGATTTGGGGTCCACCGAAATTACATCCCTGATGCTCTCTGCCAGCTAGCCTCTAATTTTTAGTTTTGTCCTCCCCCGGCTGGACAATAATCTGTCCAGGCAGGGCTCTGTGGGGCCCACCGTGGTATATGGGTTTTAATCCACGTTCTTCATTCATTTTAAGGATATCAACCGGAAAAAGGGGCAGATCCGAGGCTCAAGTTGACCACATGGTAGGATTGAACGCTTACTATTAAAAACTTCTTGGGAATTGATCAACCTGAAATTTGTATTTTCTCTTCATCCAGGTCTATAAGACCTTATGAACCGTTTGGATGGCAAATAAATATCACGGTGGCCAGTAGGAAAGTTTCAACATTGGGTGTCCTTATCAATGCTGCTTTCAGTGGTGTGGTCTACTTGAGTTTTGGATCTGCTTCATTTTTTGATTCATACCAATAATGATTTGGAAAGATGGATAGACGGAGTGTATAAAATCTATACCTCATGGTCGCCCCAAGAAGTTTTTAAGGGTAGTTGTTTAATCCCTGCTGTTTTTTGTAGTGAAGTTTACTTAAGCTTTGGATATACCTCATTCTTTGTCTCATGCCCTAAAATGATCTTTCCAAATGGATGGATGGTATGGATTTAACACATAAATCATAATGGAGCCTACAAAAGTGGTGAAGTCACTCATTCTAGTGTTGGAAAAGTTGTTTATGTCTCGTGTGTAATCAACTGATGTGAAATCCAATTCAACCATGTGATTCATCCCATGTTATATATAGGGTCCAAAAATTAGCCCTATCTATAATTCAAGTTGATCATATGATTTAAAACATTACACATGAAAAGCTAACTTGACAGCCGTTTTTATTGGTGACACGCTTGAATTACTAATTAGCCTGCTTTTTGTTAATTAAGCCAATCTTTTGGTGTATTATTTAATAGTTAGTGTGGATTTCACATATACACTTACAAAAATTAAGAGTGGATATTTTATTATTATTATTTTTTCTTTCGGTTAGCTTATTAGTATGCCCATTGATGGATCACACTTTAATGTTAGCCACCCACTAGGAATCGATACCAAGACCTCAGTGTTGAAATGAGATATTTTTCACTCAGTCTACCACTTTAGCTATGGATAGGGTGTAAGGGTGGATATCTCTCTTTCAACTGTTTCCATTGATACGGCACACTCGAGTCACTTGTCAGCCTAAATATTTTTGATCGGACAAGTGTATCTCAGGTACACATCAGGATGGGCCCTTAAAATTAAAGGTAGTGTCGTTCGGGCAAGTGTATATCAGGTGCACATCAAAATGGGCCCTTATAAATAAAGGTGGCGTCGTTCTGGTGGGATTGCTCCATTTAGCACACGGAAGCGGATTGCTTGTGACTGTGGGACTGTGGGGCCATAGAGATGTCTGTGACAAATCAACTCCCTCCATCTGTTTTACAGGAGCATAATTGGACAGGATTCTAAAAATAAGGTAGATTTAACTAAAACCTATGTAGGCCGTACCATATGAGAAAGTGGGGATTGTTTGCTCAGAAGTGATAGAAGTTTTGTATGAAGATAATATTTGTGCCTACATTTTATCTGAGTGATAATAACCCTGTGAACTGTTTGGATGGCATATAAACACCGTGTTCAGCTCTAAAAAGGTTTCAACGGTGGACGTTGCCATTCTCACTCTTTCATTTGTTGTTGCTCATCTCAGTTTTGAATGTGCCTGATTTTTAGAGTCTTGTTCTACTGTTGTATTTTAAAACAGATAAAGGGAGTTTATTTTTCGCAGACATCTCTGTGGAGCCCACATAGACCCGGGCCACAAGTATCTCTTTGTCCGGCGGCACTTTTCTCTAGAGGTATGATACACGTGTTTTGACGTCGCAGAGTTATTGAGCCTGATCGTGATGTATTTATTATATCAACACCCTCCTTTTATTTTTCATGATCATTTTAAGTTGTGAGCCTAAAAGTGAAGTAAATCTAAGACTCAAGTAGCCCACACCATGAAAAAACAGTGGGGATTGAATGATTACCGTTGAAAACTTTTCAAAGTCATAGAAGTTTTGGATCAACCGTGGGAGTTATTGTCTCCACTTCTTGCTGTGGTGTGGTCCACTTGAGCTTTGGATATACCTCATTTTGAGGTCATGCCCTAAACTGTTTTGAAAAAAAATGAATGGATGGTGTGGATAGAACACATACATTATGGTGGGCCCACAGAACTTTAACATGTCAACACAACACCGACTAAAGTGTTGTGTGGCCAGGGTAACGTGGTAGCTGGTTTTTCCCTCACCGTAGGGCCCATCTTCATGTATGTGTTTCTACATCCATGATGTTTATCATTTTTTCCAATTCATGATGGAAAAAATGAGGTACATCCAAATCTTAAGTGGACCACACGGCTGGAAACATGGTGAGTTAGAAACTACTTGGGGCCACAAAATGTTTTGGATCAAGTTGATATTTGTGCTTTCCTTTCATCTAGTCTTGGCTGGTTATTCATTAGCACAGGTTTAGCTTACGATGTGTTTGGAAGCCCTTGGCCAAGCAAGTATTTCACATAGAGCCGGCAGAGGATTCCATTAATAATTGGCCGTTTTGACCCTTTGGCACAATTTGATGAATTTAGTAGATGCTTTTAGAAGGCCTCAATGACCATATATCGAACCTATCCAATTTTTACAGTGTGATGGTTGGCTGTTCATGAACTGGCTATACCTACCATTTTTTTTTGAGGGGTCAATATAAACAATGCAGTTTATCCAACAATAAAATTAATACGAATTATAGAGCCATGGCACAATCAAACCCGAACAAACAAAATGTTGAATTGAATCGAACCAGTCTCTACTAGGGGTTATTGGCAAATAATCGTTACTTCATAGGCCTTGGGAAGTTTTCAACAGTAGACATTCACTGTTATGGTGTGGTCTACTTGGGATATAGATATGCTCTTTGGTTCCATGCACCAAAATAATTCTAAAATCTAATAGAAGGCATGATATACCACGTCAAGGTGGGGCCATGGTCTAGGTAGCACCCACTAAAATGTTACCCATAAAACGCTCCAACCATTAGATGCCTCACCAAAAGTTAGCCGGGAATCAAAAGGTAGACCCATACATGATTCAAGTGAGTCCTATGAAACGTTTGGAGGGTGAACTTTTCCAATATGCCTTTTTCAATTGTATAGTTTACTTGAATCCCTGACTAGGTCCAACATAAGTGACTCATCTGGTAGGTGATGGTTGGGGTGGGTTTCATATTTAATAACAGGGTGAGCCTAACCATGCCATAAACTCTTTTTACCTTTTTGAAATAACTTTTCTAAACAATATTTATGAACATTAATTAGTCTAACTTAAACATACAATGATGTCTTTTCAAAATGAGTCTATCAAGTAGAAGTGGATTGGCTGGTATACCACATACCACCAATATGGCTGGCGTGTTGAGTTCACAAAGTTATGTGTCTCATCATAAGGTTTGTGTTATATCCAAACTGTCTGTCCACCGTAAGTCTTGAGCCAAAAAATAAGACAGGTCCAAAGATCAAGTGGACCACACTACAAAAAGCAGTGGGAGAATAAATGACTACCATTGATATCCTTTTGGGGAGTCACAAAAGTTTTGGATCTAAATGATATTTATTTTTCCTCTTCGTCCATGTCTGTGACATTACGAACAGATTGGATGGAAAGTCTACGAATATTTCAACGGTGAGAATCATTGTCCCTACTCCTATTTATTATATCCACTTGGAGAAATCATTTTCTACTATCATCCCAAAAACTCCATGTGTGATATCCTCCATGTGTACCCACATCAGCCATTTCGGTGATGTGTGGTACACCAGCCAATCCGCTTCCCTCTCATGTGAGAGAAGAGGCCCATTTAAACACGAACTCCTAATGTAAGTATATTGCAATGGTTAGGTAAAAAGAGGATGATGTATACGAGAAATTGCCACGTGCCAACGGGGAACACATGGAGGATATCGAAGATGTGTATTTGGTGGGACCCAACATCAGGTTGGGCAGGTAGGCCACATTATCTATAGAGTGGAAGCTGAGGGAGGTGAGTACCCACCATTGCAACTGTGATAAACTTCATGCAGTGGGTAAGCACGGACGAGTAGAGAAGAGGTATGCAAAAACCCACATGCCAACACCTTATTTTTAGCAAGCAATGGAGCAAGTGGTGTCCAAGCTTGAGTTAATCCAGACCATTGGTGGGGTCAGTTGTGGCTCAACAAACATAGACTATTCATGGAAAGTATATGAATTCAACAGGAGGATCACAACGTTTGGATGAAGAGAAAAGTAACAAAGAGGGGAAGAATGTCAGCATTCGAATGGAAGTAGGGAAGATGGTAAAAAAAAAAAACAAAACAAAACAGGGGAGTTTAAATGTTCTCCAAATTGATTATTCCCAACGAACGTTTGGTGGGTAACATACATATCTTATGAGTTTTCTATTTTGCCTTGACTGTATCTGGTGGGCAGGCATTCAAAACTTCAACTGCATTCTCTCTCTCTCTCTCTCACCCACACACACCTATTGATCTTTTATCCTTTCACACACTCACACACCCATTTTGTAAATTGCAATCTTCTCTCCTTTAGAATGATATAAATTTACACACCCAATAAAGAAAAAGGAGAGAGAGAGAGAGAGAGAGAGAGAGAGAGAGAGACAGAAGATGGAAGTCCAAGTGGAAGAGAGCTGGGAGGAGTTGAGGGAGAGTTTTAGAAATAGGAGGACAAGGAGTGCTGCTTGGAGGAAATCCCAACTGAGGGGTCTTTTGAGGCTCTTGCATGATAAAGAAACTGACATTTTCAATGCCATGAAAAATGATCTGGGCAAGCACCCCACCGAAACTTACAGAGATGAGGTTAGATTGAGAGAGACTGATTATATGCTTCTTTTCTGCTTCTCTTCCTCTTTTTAACGTTATGGTGGATGCTCTCTTTCCATATATATATATATATAATTTTTTTTTGCTAGGTTGGAATTCTAGTAAAATCTCTCAATCTCACATTGACTTGTTTGGATAAATGGATGGCAAGTTCAAAGGTTAGTGTTTCTTAACTTTCCAATCACAATTCAGGATAGTACACTTTTGGCACCGAAGTAGGGAAAAAATGGGTGTGAGCATACATAATTACAAGAGAGATTGAGTGAATAACACTGAGGATCATATCAGAGAGAAATGTGCAAAGAAAGAAGTTTGGTGATGATATGGGGATGGTCCATTTTGATTAAGTTTTTAGCGGGTTTATATTATATGGCGGCCCCATATCTCATCAATGTTCAATCCTAACAGCATGGTGATCGTTTGCTGCATGTTTGATTTGGAGAGAGAAAAAGATCTCAATTAAGGGGTCGTTTGGATGCCCGTAAGTGGGTCAAGTTGTAAATGATTTACAGGTAAATCATTTACAGTGTGTTCGGATGGCCTTTTTTGCCTGTAAATCATTTACTGGTTTTAAATGATTTACAACATTTACCCCCATCTCATTTACAGGCAAAAAGTTTGAATTTCATTTACAGGCTCTCCATTTATAGCCATGGCTATAAATGGAAAGATTGGTTCTCCATTTACAAGACTTAAGCAATTTACAGGCTATCCAAACATCGACAATCATTTACAGCTTAAAGCCAAACATGCTGTAAATGATTTACACCTGTAAATCATTTACAACTTAAACCATATACTGGCATCCAAACAACCCCTTCCACTAGCATGAGTACGTGTGTTAAAAAAAAAAAAAAGGCATCCAAACCACCCCTAAATGGTAAATTCCTTTTATTAATAGGGTAGCATGGTATAGTGATTGATTATAATAAAGAGTATGGTTATGGCTTGGCAGGTTCATGTGCCTTTGGTTGCATTTCCCACATCAGGTGAAATTGTGCCTGAACCTCTTGGTGTTGTTCTCATTTTCTCCTCTTGGAATTTCCCCTTGGGTATTCTCTAACACCCTTCCCCATTACTACTTACTACCATGGTTTAAAAACCTGAAAACTCTTTTTAAGTCAACGTTCAATCAGGTCTGGTTGAGCCAAACACTCAACCACATCTTTACATGACTTGTCTTTGTACTTTATAATTGAACTAAAAATATTTTTGAGTAGCAAATAGAAACAAACATTTAAATATATTCTATTTAGGTGGAATAGTTTTTTAAAAAAAGAAGAAGAAGAAGAAGAAGAAGAAGAAAATATAAAATGATGCATTGGCTGAGGTCCGCTGGTTGGAGATGCTTGCTTCCTTTGGTAAGCTTATGACTCAAAACTCACCAGCTATTTTTAGCTTAAAAAAGTGAAGAGTTGACTAGGAAGATTACTTGGCTTGAGTCACCATGAGTGGTGTCAATTCTATCAAGTTAACAAGTAGGCTCGCCAAGTTGGAGCTGAGTCACAGGCACGAGTGAGTTTCCTAATGACCCAGATCTGAATTTCATCATGTTGAGTCAACTCATCTGAGTTTGAATCAGAGAGTTTAAAACTATTCACCCCCCAAGGTTTTATTCAAACAACATGGTTTGTACAGGGTTGGCATTGGATCCGGTGATAGGCGCCATAGCTGCAGGAAATGCAGTGCTTCTAAAACCTTCAGAACTGGCCCCTGCATGTTCTTCATTTCTAGCAAAGAACATTCCATTGTATTTGGACAGCAAAGCCATTAAGGTGGTGGAAGGTGGTGCAACCATTGCTGAACAACTCCTCAACAAGAAATGGGACAAGATCTTTTTCACAGGTGCATTTCAGAACATGTAAATTTAATAAAAAATTCCAATCAATTAGTAAGTGCTAACACATTACCTATCAACTTCAGGGAGTGCTCGAATTGGACGGGTCATCATGTCCGCAGCTGCGAATCATCTGACTCCTGTTACGCTCGAGTTAGGTGGAAAATGCCCTGCAATCCTTGATCTGAGTTCCATCTCTAGCTCTAGGGACAGAGCGGTATTTATCTCTACTCACTGGTTTTACTAACTTAGCCCTAAAATCCACCTCCCCCTCTTATATCCTCCTCCCCTTGTTTTTTGCTCTATTTGAAGTTAGGGGTGAAAATGGGACCATATGGTCCTCAATCCAGTTCGTTTTGTGCATGTATACAGTAAGTCTTGATGCTCATTGGTCTTGGCCATGAATTTAGTTTCTAAACCCTCTATACCAATGAGTCTGTACCTGGGCAGATGGCCTGCTTCAATGCCCAAGCATTTAACACCATCATGCCCAGATCCAAGGCTCAGGGGCTGAATCTGGACTAGTCTCTAGCAGATAGAATTGCAACCTAATTAAAATGTGCAATAGTCCAATGAGAAATACCACCCATAGCAGGAAGTTCACTATAATGAATCTCATCTAGCGCTGAAACTTTTATCATGAGATATTCTGAATCAGTCCCCATTATGGATGCATAGAAGATCTCTCTGTAAAGGAAAATAGATTTAACAAAAATGTGGGTGTATTAGCTACATCATCGCATGTTTATCATTCCAAATTGTCTTTCCATTCTGCGTTTGTCTGAAGGCGGCTATAAAGCGGGTAGTGAGTGGAAAATATGGCCTCTGCAGCGGGCAAGCATGTGTAGGAATTGATTATCTGATCGTGGAAGAGAAGCACGCTTCTGCAGTGGTACTTCTTTTTAAAAAAATATTAACAACAACATCAATCTGATTTCTTTTCCAATGAGATTGTAGTCAATAAGAACAATCTACACTGATTTCTTCAATCCTTCACAGATTGATTCCATGAAGGAGCGCATCAAGAAGTTATACGGCGATAAACCATGGGAAAACAACAGCATGTCAAGGATTGTCAACAAGAACCATTTCAGGAGGCTAAGGAATCTCATAGAAGATCCAGCGGTTGCTGCTTCCATAGTTCATGGTGGTTCCATGGATGAGGAAAATCTGTAATTCCCCAAACCCCTTCTTCATTGTCTTCTTGTTTCCTTCTTATCCTCGTCTAGTGTTACATTGTCACCTATTAGTTGCTTTCTGAACCATACATATCTGGAGATGGAAAACCATGATCTTACAATGGGTTTGATGCTTTCCTTCCCCCTTTTCCCCTTATCCCATACTATTGAAAGAACCCAAAAATCATAGCCATCTAATGGCAGATATTAGCTCATTGAATGTGGACTGTTAGTACTATTTCTTTTCTAATATGTGACTGATTTTCTAAATGGTGAGATTTCCTGTCCTTGGCCTGTCCATGTTGGGGTCTGTAGGATAGTAGAGTGCGTGCGCATATGTATGTGCATCTGGGTGTTTGGAATTTTATATGTATAAGAATTAAGAAATCTCATTTATAGGGGTGATGTTTTCTTCTATTTAGATAATGGGTAGATTTATGCATACTCGGGGAAAGGATGAATGCACTGGAATTGAAATAAGAATGCTCATTTTATTGAATCTCTCTAACATTTCTGTAGGTTCATCGAGCCAACAATCTTGTTAGATCCTCCATTAGAAGCTGAGATCATGACAGAAGAGATCTTTGGGCCATTCCTTCCAGTAATAACGGTAAGAAATCTTCTCTAATGCACTGATCCCAAAGTATAGATATGCATAGTGATTTATCCTTTCAGTGAAGAAGAAAGATTCAGTTAAGCTCTAGACCCAATCCATTTGATATAGAATAACTTTGAGTTTCTTTCATACAGGTGAAGAGAATTCAAGATAGCGTTGATTTTATAAGCTCTAGGCCCCAGCCTCTTGCTATTTATGTGTTCTCGAATGACGAAACACTTAGGAGACGGGTGATAGCAGAGACATCCTCTGGAGGGGTGACATTTAATGATGCCATTATCCAAGTAATCCGTCGTCTGTCTCTCTATCCCTCTCGTCTTCTTTCCAATTCTTGCAGGATTTTATAAATATTCATGCCTTGTTTCATTACAATTGTAGTTTGCATGTGACACACTACCCTTCGGAGGCGTTGGCCAGAGCGGTTTCGGGAAGTACCATGGCAAGTTCTCGTTCGACACATTTAGCCATGGAAAGTCAGTGCTTAGGAGGAGCTTGAAAACTGAAATGAGCTTTGGGTACCCACCATGGACTGATCACAAACTCCCATTCCTCAGAGCAGCTTATAATTTTGATTACATTGGAATATTTCTTCTGTTGATTGGGTTGAAGAGAAAGTAATGGAAACCCAATTTCAAGTATCTATTTGCTATTTGGTTTGCTTTAAAAAATTTAAAAAAAGCATCTATTTGCTTAAAAAACATAAAAGATATGTACCTGACCATTAAGGCATATGGTATGTTTCTATGTATTTGCTTATGGGTAGAAGACAATTGAAATGTATCTTTCACATTACTTATAGTTTCTTCTCTTTCTTGCATGTAGTAATCATACGGTGTGATCGATTTTAGCACCCTTATAGTCTTTCTTGTGTGAGTAAGAAAACGCAGTGACTCAGCCCTTCCACTGGACACAACCAAGGGCTCAATTCTAGCTTGTTGTGTTGAATTCATTATATTAGGAAATCCCCATTCAAACAGATCTTCTTGCTGTAGTACTCTGTATAATAGGCAATTTCCAATTTACAGGAAATTCTTTCTTTTTTATCTCCTAGATTTAGGATCTGATTAGAGATCTGAAATTCATCACAATCTAAGAGGTTTAGACATAAGAAAAATCATTCACCTTATCCAAAATTCATTTTTTCCTTTTTTTTTTCGCATTAGAGGAGAAATGGCGTCATCATTGCTTGGAGGACTCTGATCATTGTACATATACAGTTGTATGTACAAATCTATACATACAAAGATAAGTAGATATCTGTTACTGTTTAGAAATATACATTATACATGGTGCTCCTAACATATATTTCACTGTTCTCATTGAAATAGACAAGAATAAAACCTGCAAGGTGGCCCCTATTTTCAGTAGCATGGGAAGCTACTTGAATGGCTCAGCACCATTGCTAACAGATATTGCGCAAGCTGCGTCTTGCTAAGGTGCAGTAACATATCCACTAGTGTAAATCATTGGCCCAGTTGTCGATAGGGACACTAACATGTTGGGTGAACGGCGGAATCACATAGAGATAAATCTAAGATAGCGATCCAAAATCACCAAGCAAAAGGAAGAAGAATACAACGATTTAACATGAAAAACCCTTTCAGGAAAAAATCACGGCACAAAGTGACAGAAATTCACTACGAAAGTAGAAATTACAAAGAGAGAAGGCTTACCCAATTCAAACAACCTCGAGTCTCACCCTTGCTCCACCCTTTTGAAACCCTAGAACTATTTAGAAACCCTTGGAATAATTCTCAATCCCGTTTATACTCATATTTATAGCCTATGGGAGAATCCCAAACAAAATCAGAAACAAATTTTGCAGATACGGCGGATTCGAAAAATTCTGTGCAAAATGCTCAATGTCATCGAACGCCTTTCAATTTCATCGAAATTTATCCTTCGATGGCATCGAACTAACACCCAAATTGTCTAAAG
Organism: Magnolia kwangsiensis; assembly: GCA_037074715.1. NCBI lineage: Eukaryota > Viridiplantae > Streptophyta > Magnoliopsida > Magnoliales > Magnoliaceae > Magnolia > Magnolia kwangsiensis. The sequence continues at coordinate 100,000,767 of CM073586.1, forward strand.
ACAAAACTTGATTTTCCATAAAATCTCGATTGGAAAGTAGAAATTACAAAGAGAGAATGCTTACCCAATTCAAATTACCTCGAATCTTACCCTTGCTCCACCCTTTTGAAACCCTAAAACTATACAGAAACCTTTGGAATAATTCTCAATCCCGTTTATACTCATATTTATAGCCTATGGGAGAATCCCAAACAAAATCAGAAACAAATTTTGCAGATACGGCGGATTCGCAAAATTCTGCGCAAAACGCTCAATGTCATCGAATGCCCTTCTATGCCATTGAAACTTATCCTTCGATGGCATCGAACTAACACCCAAATTGTTTAGAGACAAAACCTAATTTTTCGTAAAATATCGATTGCATTAATCCATGTTCGATGTCATCAAAGGTTTAGTTGAACATCCATCGATGGAATCGGAAAAAGTGCCCAGATAGGTTAGCGACCAATTGAAGAAAATCCGAAAAATCTCGATGGGATTGAACATTGTTCGATGTCATCGAAGGTAATATCGAACAGACTGTCAATGGCATCGACGGACCCTGAATCTAACTTGATTTAAGACATCAAATACAACGTAACATTCATTTGATGGATGGTTAGAATCATCCTGTCACTATGATCAATGGGCCATGTTCCATTGTCATTGCAGCACAACAGAAACACCTGAAGTTGGGTCTTGGCCCAATCGCCAATAGGGACACTAACATTCATTTGATGGATGGTTAGAAATCGTCCTGTCACTATGATTGATCTATGGGCCATGCTCTATTCTCATTGGAGAATAATAGGAACACCTGAAGCCGAGTCATGGAAAGCTGCTGATATAAAGTTTGTTTGAAGTTGGAATCAGTTTTCCATGGAAGATGCCAAGAAAGAATGAAATACCCACGTGGTCAAAATCAATGAATCGAACAGGAAAGCTAATGTTACGGCAGCCATCGATCCATTGCTTCCTCTGTATTTATAAAAAGAGAGGAAAAAAAAAAAAACTTTCATACTCTGGAAGAGCGCAATGGTTGATATGCAGGTAGTAACAAGTGTACACATGGCCCAAATTATTTTGCGGATCATTAATTCATAATTCACTAATTTAGTTGTCTAGCTAGTCGATAGATGTCCATTTAATGTACACTTTGAAATGAATAAAATATCTAATGGTCTGAATTAATCAAACTAGATTCCACATATCAGAGATTTGGATTATTCGAATAAATATATTTTTTCTGCAGACATCTTATTTATAGAGGTTCCTGTAATTTGGACGGCTTAATTAGGCTTAATGCATTCCACAAGTACAATTTCTAAGCACCTGAGTATCAACCAATCATACTTCCAGAGTATATATAAAAAAATCTCTCCTTATAAAATATATACTTAAGACTGGTTCATAATTTGCATGAACCGTCAATTGTTTCAGCACGGCGCGCAAAAGGTTGAAAAGGGGGCGCGGATTCAGTCAAGTCGGGACCTGACCGTTGTGACGGTAGGGTCCATCTTGATGTATGTGTTGAATATCCTCACCGTCCATCCATTTTTCCAGGTTATTTTAGGACTTGGGCTTAAAATTAAAGTAGATCCAAATCCTCAGGCGGACCACACCATAGGAAACAGTGGAGATTAAATGCCTATCATTAAAAACAACCTAAGGCTCACCGTGATTTTTATTTTCCATCCAACCTGTTGATAAGGTCACACAGACCTGGATGAAGGGAAAAACAAAAATAACAGGCTGATCTAAAACTTTTATGGCCCACATGAAGTTTTTAATGGTCAATCACTGTTTCCTGTGGTGTGGTCCACCTGAGACTGGATGCATCAGTTTTGGTACCAGGTCCTTAAAATAAAATAAAATAAAATAAAAGCTGGAAAAAAGATGGCGGTGTGGATGGACAACAAAGTGGGCCCACGGTCACTGCCTGACAGAATACGAGTCTTTCGACTCTTAAAAAAAAGGAAAAAGGGAATGCGGAAAAAGATGCGGCGGCGGCTGCTGTACAAGTCGATCTGGATTAACATAACTAATCCACGTCTGTTTATGGAAACAAAGGAATTCTGGGACCATAGAGGCTTTTCGTGGGTGGGTCTAATCTAAGCCGTTCAATATATATATTTTTGACTTTACTTCAAATATCTTGCCTTGTCCAAGTTTCTCCATCTTACAAACTAATTGTAAGTACAGATGCCCATGGGTTGGTTTTGGACTGCGTCTGAACCACAACCCATTACCCTTTGACCCAACGCAAGTCACCTAAAATTCATCAACCCAAACCCAACATTGTAAATGGGTCAGACTATTAACCTGACCCAACTCACCCCAATCAAACCAAGGTTTAAGAATGGAACAGGACACTGTGGCTAATGGCTATGTACAACTTAGCTCAGACAGTTGATATACATTTATTTTAAAAAATAAAATTAAAAAAAAACATCAATACTTTTTCTTCTATATTTTGTTTGGTGTTCTAGGACTGGATGTGTCAGGTTGTCTAGCTTAACCAATTGATCACCTATATAGGTGGGTCAAGTCGGGTAGGGCTTAAGTTTTAACCCAAGCCCAACCTATTTGCTTAAATTGGTCATATTTCTAGACCAAGCCCATACCAACCGCCTGAACCAATGTCAAAAACAGGTTGAGCCAATAGACCTGTGGGTCAACCCTACTCATTGCCATCCCTTATTGTGAGAGAAAAAATGTCCCAAACCAATCTGTCTTCTATATATGTAGTAGTGATTTGCATGTTTTGTCCACCAACCAACCAGTTTGAATGATACTTTCAGTTAAGTTTTAAAAGTATGGTCCGAATGCATTTTACAATACCTACCAATATCCACCTGATGCAGGGTGCCACTGGACAATACGGCCCAGCCTCACCCAAGCCGATGTGGCCCACCTAATGTATGTATTCTATATCCACGCGTCCATCTATTTTCCCATATGATTTTAGGGCATGAGCCCAAAAAGGAAGCAGGTTTAATTCTCAGGTGAATCATACCATAGAAAACAGTGATGATTGTCTATTAATTAGCCACAAAAGTTTTGGATCAAGCCGATATTTGTTTTTTTTTTTTTTAATAAAAAAATTTACCTATTACTTAATTAACAACACAGAAACAATACCGTCCGCTCTAGGAAGTTTTTAATGGTAGGGCGTTCAATCACCACTATTTCTTATATTATGGTCCACATGAGAATTGGATATTCTTCATTTTTGGGCTCATGCCCTAAAATGATCTAGAAAAATGGATGGACAGCCTGGATATAGAATAAATACAACAAGGTAGGTCCCATGAATGGGCCGCACCTAATCTGCTCCTATTTGGACGGTGATCAATAGGACAGGCGAAAGCCGATTTTTAAGCCGTGAATTCACTTTAATATTTCGGGAGGTCAAACTGCAAGTTGAGAGGTTCCACGTTTGTTGAATTCGGGCAAGCCCCCATATTCCCGGTGGCAAGTGCTGTGGAGCCCACACTGTGATATTCATGTTTTATGTATTATCCATACCGTAAATCTGTTTTGCCAGCTCATTTTAGGGCATTAACATAAAAACAAAGCAGATCCAAAGCTCAAGTGGACCACACAATAGGAAACAATGGTGATTGAATGTCCACTATTAAAAACCTTTTGGCGGCCACGGAAGTTTTAAATCAAGCTGATGTTTGTGTTTTCACTTCATTTGGGTCTGTATGACCTTATAAACAGGTTGGATGACAAATGAACATCATGGTGGGTCCTAGTAAGGTTTCAACGGTGGGTGTCAATATCCCCACCGTTTCCTATAGTGTGGTTCACTTGAGCTTTGAATCTGTTTCACTTTTGGACTCGAGTCCTAAAATGAGGTGGCAAAATGGAGATATGAAACAAATAAATATAAAGGTGGGAAGCAGAGAGTGGGCAGGGTCACCAGGGAATCCGCTTCCTCAATTTGGTAAATATGCCCATCACCACTTGCTTTTAGATTCTAAATGCTTTTCTAACTTTTAACTAATTCAAATCAAAAGCCATTTCACAGCCAACACCCTTGACTGAGTCCACTAAATTCTGATGAGTCAGACGACCGAGTTTTGAAGCCAAAAAGTAGCGACTTGTTGGCCGTTGCTCTTCCTAGCATCAATGCATCATCCTCTTTTTTTTTTTAATAACTCCATCTTATCTTTTTATAGTGGCTAAAACACAACGACGTGGCAAACTAACAACCTATAGTCGGACGTGGATTGACTACTTACCCACTCGCTACTGGTCCATGCTATGTGGGCCCCACCATGATGTATGTGTTTTATCCACGCTGTCCATCCATTTTTCTAGCACATTTTCGAGCATGAGCCCAAAAATGAGGTAGATCCAAATCTCAGTTGGACCACACGACAGGAAACATGATTGTTTGAATGCCCACCATTGAAAACTTCTTGTGGCCCAAAATAGTTTGGTATCAATCTGATATTTTTGTTTTCACTTCATCTAGGCCTGTGTGACCTAATCAACAGGTTGGATGGCAAATACACATTACAGTGGGCCCTAGGAAGTTTTTAATGGTGAGCGGTCAATCATCATTGTTTTTCTATTGTGTGATCCACCTAACATTTAGATCTGCCTCTTTTTAGGTCCATGCCCTAAAATGAGCTGGAAAAAATGGTGAACGGTGTGGATAAAACATATACATCATGATGGGGCCCACGAGTCCACGACCCTACGGGCGGCGTCGGTATGCAACCCGCGTCTCCAACAGCTGTTTTTTTTTTTTTTTCTTGTCCGTATGAAGGATGGAATTCCGCGAGTGAGATGGACATGAGGCGGGTTACCCGACGCATGCCAACTTGGCAATATGTGAGAGATCCAGACCATTTTCCAGGTGGGTCTTACTGGAAACATGCTGTTTCCCAAGAATCATGTCATTCCACTGATCATGTGGGATTAGCATACTACGGATATCAACGGTCGAATACAAGTTTACGTCATCTGATATGTAGACAATTCGGTTCTTTGGGTCAGGGCATCTTCCAAGTTGTCCCTACTTAATCAATAGCCCGGATATCGCACATGTGTACCATGCTGGTATGTGTGCAGCGAGCGAGTAAGCGAGCGACGCTCCCTTCCCCATCTCAAACTCGCTTGGGCCCCGGTGGCGGTATCAGCAGCTTTCTGCACGAGGGAAAAAGAAACATGGGAAGTTCAGAAGGAACAGAATCCGCTACACTACTTGTAGGAAGCGTGTGCAACACTCGAGCTCCGTGAGGCCATCGTGAATTGTATGTGATATCCACTCCGTTCATCAGTTGAAATACCTCACGTCCACCGTACACGACAAAAATAAGCTTGATCCAAACCTCAGGTGAGCCAGAACAAGGAAACAATGATCCTATCACGCCTAAAACCTCTAAATCCAGTTGGAGAGGCCCACCTGAGTCTTGGATCACGGAAATTTTTGGAAGGTCTCTTCATCCTGGTGAGGCTCACCTAATGAACGGGTTGGATTCCATATAAAAAAGAAAATGGGGGCGGCCCATGGGAAGGTTTCTGTGGTGGGCGTCCCCATCTCAGTGTTCTATGTGATCTGGCCCACCTGAGTTTTGAACGGGCGTGATTTATGGGCTCATGTTCTAACATGAGGTACCGCAACTGATGGAGAGAGTGGATGACCCACAAACATCAGACGGTGGGCCCACAGCTGTTATGTTGCACACTCTGCCTAAAGACAGGATTAGGCTCCAAGGAGAAAAACGTGGGTTGTGACGGCAAGCTGATGTAATCGGCATACAAACTTTAGAAAGGTGATGAGACGGCAACCTCCAGGTTCAATGGACACGTGTTTTATTCACACGAATGCCTTCTCGTGAGTATCTATCTCTATCAATATGATCGAGTGAGAGCCGCTCCCCAAATAATAATTAAAAAAATAAAAAAAGATGAAGAAGAAAGACAGAGAGAAAGGGAGATGTATCAGATATTACTGGTAATAAAATAATAATAATAATTTCTAATACTTAATGGGAAACGCCAAAAGCCATGCTCTGAATGTCTCATTGGTGGACCGTTGAATGTCGACCTTCTCTTGGCCTTTTGACAACCCCAACATACATACAGGAGACATGGCCCCACCCCCACAACCAAATGGGAGGTGTGGGCACCACCTTTCCCTCTCAAATCATAATACATAGATATTAATTAATTTATATATATATATATATATATATATATATATATATATATATATATGCATGCATGCATTCCTCTAATTCTCACGTTTCCCATCTCCTAAACACCCATAACATACCAGAGAGAAGGGGAGAAAAAAAAAAAAAAAAGAGGGGGAGAGATTCCTAGCTGGTTGCTCCAACTAAGACAATCAAAACAAGGATCAGATCTATCCATAACCTTTTTCTTGAATAGAATGGAGAGGAAAAGAGATGCAGAAGCTGAACTAAACCTGCCACCCGGATTCCGATTCCACCCAACCGACGAGGAGCTCGTTGTTCATTATCTTTGCCGCAGAGTCATGCACCAGCCTCTCCCCGTTCCCATCATTGCCGAAATCGATCTCTACAAATATGATCCTTGGCAACTTCCTGGTACTATTTTCATCTCTCTTTTCTATAATAACCCAACAAGTTACTTGGATTTGATCTTCAAATTTCTAACGTGTAATCACCTGTTTTTGATTTGAAAACAACAACAATGACGACGACAACAGAGAAGGCTTTGTTTGGACAGAAAGAGTGGTACTTCTTCACGCCAAGAGACCGCAAGTATCCCAACGGTTCCAGGCCCAACAGGGCAGCAGGAACCGGATACTGGAAAGCTACAGGTGCTGATAAACCTATCAGACCAGCAGGAAGCAGCAAGCATGTGGGCATAAAGAAGGCTTTGGTTTTCTATGCTGGGAAAGCACCCAAGGGAATCAAGACTAATTGGATCATGCATGAATATCGTCTCATGGATCCAAACCACCTGAATAACAGGAAAGGCAGCTTAAGGGTAGGCTACAACATCTGAGAAACTTCTTTTGCTTATTTCTTCCTCTACTACAACTACTACTACTAAAAATTTAATTGGACTAATTGAGAAATCTTTTTCTTGCAGCTAGACGATTGGGTTCTCTGCCGGATTTACAACAAGAAGAATAGCTATGAGAGAATAGTGCAGCAAAACAAAGAAACATCCCTCGAGGAGACTATGGATTCCTTTGAGGCTATCGAAGACATCGGATCAGCCAGAACTCCAGAATCGGATGTTGATAACAACTCATTTTTAGAGCTGGATAATCTTGGTAGGACCAAAGGCTACACATCTCAAGGTCCAGATGGGGTGCAAGCAGTAAGAATAAACATGATGGGCACTTTCCAGAAAGGGGAGTGTCCGAAAGAAGATAATGAATGGTTTATGAATTTGAATCTAGATGATTTGCAGAATTCTCTTGCAACACATGGGGGGACATCGATGCAGGATTTGACATACCAGGATTTCTTCTTCTCGGGCCTTTGCTCTCCACAGTTTAAGACTTGCCAGAACCAGATGTTACCCTTTTGAAACTTAGTATCACCTACTTATGTACAGTGTAGAAGAAACCAAGGGAAAAAAAAAAAAAAAAAACTGTAACTTCCTCCAACATTATATCAGATTCTTTTGTTTTTTCTACCTAGAAACAGATGGATCTGGATTTTATTTTATTTTTTTTAAAAAGCAGGACAGTGGTAGCAGTGTTAGTTGATCCTAGTTCCATTCACACCCATTGGAATGGATGTTGTACATATATAGCTTTGTAGTAATCTATAACGTCATTTGTTTCGAGAGATCTGCACCCTATGGGATTCAGTTGATTTGTCTGTTCTTTCAGTTTTCATGCTCTTCTTCTATATGACAGGAAGCAGCAGTTTGGCTATGAGGAATTACTGGAACAAGATGCATCCTGATTGTATATGATTCAAACTGATGGAAGCTACTCAGCTTTCTCACTGATTGTCAGCTAGTATGTAATCGAGCGACATGCACTTAAAAAAGATGATTTAATGCTCTAACAAGTCTTCTGGAATTACCTCTTAAAAAAGATGATTTAATGCTCTAACAAGTCTTCAGGAATTACCTCTCCTGAATGTGAGCATGCACACTTAAAGAAACATCAAACTCATTTCCTTGATAAAGTAAAGAAAATAATGATATAGCTGAGGCCCACATCAAGTTAAGGGTGTGTGATCCCTTCTCTGATAAATGACAATTTCATTCATTTTAGTAACTGACCTCGTTTCAACACTGAGGTCTTGGTATCAATTCCCTAGTGGGGGTGGCTAACAGTGAAGTGTGACCTGACAGTGGGTGTACTAACAAGCTAACCCCCCCCCCCCAAAAAAAAAAAAAAGAAAAAAAGAAAAAAAAAAAGTGCAGTTTCACAATGATCCTTTCTACTCTCTTGGTGTCAAAAAGTTCAAAAAATCGCAGGAATTCAACTTCCGAAATTGAGACCGAGATCAAGTTAAGAGTGTAACTCGGGTTTTCTTTTGACTAATTGGAAACTAGAAATATCAGCTAATAGTATGTGCATTATAAGTTTAAACTCACCGAATACTGAACAATCTCTCAAGTGAATTCGGTCCAGTTTCCAGTCTTCAGGCCTTGATTCGATCCACCGAGATCATGGATTTCTCTGGGAAGCTTCATCCACAAGCTCTAAGACCGTTGATGTCTTACAAAGATTACCTAAGACTGGTATGAGACATTGGAGAGAGTTCTGGTTCATGAAAAGTGAAGTTAAAGAGGCAAGCTGTTATCAGGTTGCACAGAGTTAATTACGAGATGAAGATGGAAGTCAAAAGCAAATACCTCCTACTGAATTATGAGAAACCATATTCAACAAATTGTTTCTACTTTCCTACGAACAACAATTGATGAATACGCATAGAAGCATCACAAATTGCCAATCGAAAGAAAGATCACCGAATGTGGTCAGCAAGCTGTATCAAATTATTGGACAGGGCTAACAAGGAAATCTAGAAGCAAGTCTTCGATGGGAGATTGACTAGTGTGGAGAAAGCTTCCCAAATGGCCTTAAATATCCAAGTTGCTCAAGCATGTGAGATCACTTGTTCCCAGGGAAATCAGATGTTCCAAGTGATCTACGCAGGGAAATCACACTTAGTTTCCCGAAACATCACTGAAATATATTAGTAATGTCTTGTTACTCAGGGTGGCAATGGGTTGGGTTGCCTGTGGGTCAACTGGCCTGATTTACTTTAGAGGCGGGTTTGGGCTAATAAGAATGGGTCAGGCTCAGGCTAGAAAATGTGGCTCATTTAAGTAAAGGAGGCAGGTTCATGTTGAACACTATCTGTCCCGACTTGACTTTGCTGCATAGACCCAAACCCAAACGAAATAACAGAATATAAGTATAGATACATGAATATTATGTATGTATATATGCATCCTGGTCCATGTTGGCCATATCTTTAGCCCCATAATTCCATTCTTAAACCCAAGTTGGATTGTGTGGGGCTGAGTCAGGTCAGTCAAACCTGAACCAAAAACAATTACATGGGTCAGGTCGGGCTTATGCTTAATGAATTTGAGTGGGTTAGGCTCAGCTACAGGCAGTGTTTTAAGTAGTGGTAGCGTGTTGCGTAGCGTTCAACCTTCTATAGCGTGTAGCATAAGCTACGTGATACTTCTATTTTAATTTAAAAATAGAAAAAATATGATAAATAGTAACAAAAAAATAACAAATATAAAAAAAATACCTAAAAGATGATTCATTTTTTCAAGTATAAGCATGTTCAAACAAGTTATTAATTATCATTTATCAAAAGCCCATCAACATATATAAGACTTCCGGCCAATCAGCCTATTGGGTAACCTGCATAAGATCCTCGCAAAATTACTAGCATCATGATTTCGGGCGGCAATTTCTGAAGTTGTTTCCAAATCACAAGGTGCTTTCGTTATTGGCCGACAGATAGCAGACAAATCCCTGATAGCTAATGAATGTGTCGATGCTTGCATTAGAAGAGGCTCAAAAGGGGTAGATTGTAAGCTGGATATAGAGAGCTTTTGATCATGTAGATTGGGGATTCCTCGATTACATGCTACATCGTATTGGATGCGGGGTGACATGGAGAGCGTGGATTCAAACTTGCATAAAGTCGGCAAAATTTTCAGTGCCTGTGAAAGGTTTCCCGAATGGTTACTTTAGTTCATCAAGAGGTTTGCAGCAAGGCGACCCGTTATCACCTTGTCTCTTTGTGGTAGTTATGGAGGCTCTAAGTAGACTGATCGTCAAACGTGAGGAGTTTCCCAAGGCTAGAAGGTATTGCGGCAGATACAAATGTGAAAGTGGCTAGATGCTTCTCTATTATTGGAGGGAGGTTGTGTCCCCCCAAAAGAAACATGGAAGAATTTTTGGAGATGTTGCGCTTGCTTAGCAGTTTTCGTCCATTGCTTTTGGAAAGAGATTCCTTGAGATGGTTAGTAGATAAACCTGGGTCTTTCTCGGTGAAATCTTTCTATATTAAAATTTTGGTGCAACATCGACCCCATTGATCGCTCATACCGCTTTTGTTTGGAGTTATGGCGCTCCACCCAAGGTGGCAACCTTAGCTTGGTTGGTGAGTAAAAACAAGATTCCCAATATAGACAACTTGAAAAGGAGAAAAAATGACTCTCCCAAGGTGTGCCTCTTATGCCTCCAGACTGAGGAATCAATGAACCATCTCTTCATACACTGTCCTTTTTCGAGGAAGATATGGGAGTTTTTTCCTCAACACGATCGAGATTCAACAGGTCGTGCGGGTATCCATTGACTCAATGCTAATGTCATGGCATGAAGGTGGGATAGGGAAGGCAGGGAAGAAGATCTGGCATTTATGTCTATTAGTGGGATTGTGGTCGATCTAGTGGGAAAGGAATTGGCGATGCTTCAGGAACAGGTCTAGCAGGATTTCAGAGGTTTGCAACCTTGCAGTTGCCCTGGTTCAGGATTGAGTGGCTGACCCCTCAGCTTTGTCTTAGTTCTTTTCTACTTGGGCTTTGTATATAGCTTTTCTTTCCTTTTTCTTTCTTTTCTTTTTGTATTTTTTCGACTTTAGCATTTTAAATACAAAGTTATAAACCAAATTAAATAATTATCACATCAACAACTTTCTAAACAAACCACCTTAATTAATAATGTCTAATTGAAACCATAAATCACAACTCACAAGTATGAAAAAGAAATAAAAATCCCATAGGTTAGGAATATTAAGTACAATACAGATGTCATCAATATAAAGAGGGGTTTTTTAAAAGCCTCTTTTGAAACCTTAACTTTTCAGTTTAGTTTTAAAGGTTTTTTAGTGTGTGAGTTTCACTCCAACTTTAGCAAAGGATCACCACCGTTTTAAGTGAAAGTAAACAAAGAAAGGTTTGATTTAAAATTTTCATTTTAAAATTTTGGATAATATGAAATTTACACCATTTTTAACAAACAAAAATTCAATAAAATAAAATAAACAATGTAGCATACGCTAGAAATATTGCACGCTATGTAGCCATAGTGTACGCTACGAGCCTTGTAGTGGTGTAATCTATAGGGGATTTACACCACGCAAAATAGTGTACGCTGCCGCTACCGCTACACTACAAGTGCTATTTGAAACACAACGTACGCTACAACCCCTGTAGCGTACGCTACATGGGATTTACGCTATTTAGCTATGCAAGCGTATGCTAACGCTACTGATATGCTACGAGTGCTATTTGAAAAACTGGCTACAGGGCAATGGGACTAGGTTGGGTTCACTTCACATCAGAATTCTTGGCACATTTTGTGGGTTATAGGTTGGGTGACAGGGTAAAATGGATCTAGGTTGAGTTCCCAACAGAATTCTTGGCCCATTTAGTAAAGGGGATGACACTTTTTCTTCTTCCTTTCTTTCTACTGTAACGTCCCAGGAATTTGTTGATACCCCCACCCAAATGGCATAGCAAATGACACCACTATTCCAGTGAATAATGGTGTTTGCTTACCTTCTCAATGGGAGAGCAGAATGAGGATTGGGTACGGAATGATGTAGTTCTTATGAAAGCGAGTCAAATAGTTGGGAAGCTGATGGCTCTATGAATGAGAAGTGGAACATGACGATACACAGAAAAGTATACTTCCATGCACAAGGGTCAAATAACAATCCTGAAATTGATGAAGGATAGTGAGATGAAGAAGAAACCAGAACCTGAATCCACATTCCATGCCCTTACCATGTGCCAGTTTGGCTAATAATGATCATGACACCATTCACATTGATAGGCTTGAGAGAGAGGTACAACAGTGGACAAGTGGATCAACAGTTGGATCAGTGGATGTTGGTATTATCTACATATCAATTATGCCTAGAAGATCAAGATGAATGGTTTCAGGTTTGGGAAGAAATCAAAGGACCAACAGTGGAATTGGTTCACTAAAAGGGATAAGAAAGACACAGTGGATGCTAGCAAAAGTATACCAATGTGACTGTTAGGCCTACATGATCACCTCACACTGAAGCCACAGGGAACATTATGCAGAGGGGTCATGGATGAAAGGCTGAACTCGAGGTCCAATTCCTTCAAGCCAGGGAGAATTGACGCCTACTATCACCAGCGCACATTCACAAGACCAAGATGGACCTCATGATATATCACAACTGGATCACATTTACCGCAAGGACAGATAGGTGACTTCTAAGGATGTGGCGGATGAATGGTGTGGGCCTCACAGTTAGCTGAACGAATTGATCTGTTTGATCTATGGGCTATATGGTTCAATTTTGAAGAGAAGTTGAAGCATAGGAATTGTTTCTCAATTGAATAAATGGAATGAATGCAAAGTTATGGTATTTATAGACTTCTCAAGTGTACATTGTGGGATTCTGCAGATCTTGTCAAGCTTATCTAGAGATATCCACAAAATCTTCTCAATCCTATCTAAACGATCAACATTGATTCTAAGAATACACGCATAGCAGTGTTAACAGAATTGTGTAGTTCACAATATGAATTGTATGGTTCATATAGTCTCATATGGGTGTATTATTTGAAATGTACACCCAAATTGTAAATCTTAAATAATCGTATGGTTATTGTACTCTTATTGAATCGTACAATAATCATATGGAATCATATGAATCCTACAATAATCGTAGACTCATAAATGGGCACAAAATTTACGTAAAAAATAATTTTTTTCAAAAAAAAATTATTTACTCAATTATTATTATTATTATTTTTTTTGAAAGGTGATATTTATTGAAAGAAAGAAAGCAACAACAGGAAGACAAAAACAGCAAACCAAAAACATAAACACTCCTAAAAATAGCTACAGCAGAAAAAAGCGGAAAAAAACAAAGAGAGGAGAAAACCTAAAAGAAACTAAAGATCTAGAAAACTAAGGATACAACAACAACTAGTGCCACCACTGGTGAAAGAAAACCCCCGACCCAAGGAGTCCAGTCCCTCACAAAACTGAATAATAATCAAATTTTCTTCTTTTCGCTATTTTGCCTATAAAACATGAAAAAGGCACTCCCCTCATATGAGAGAGAGATTTTGATATTCAAAAATCCGATCTAAAGAAATCAATATATCCTTCTTCTTTTCTGAGGAAGTACGAATGAATTTTATTGAAAATGGCTTGACAAAGTCAAGAAGAAGAATACAAACAGCAAAATGTCTTCCTGAAGGCGCCTTGTAGCCCATTCAACTACGTCTCTTTTCACACTTCCCATGAACTGATCTGGAGATTTAGACTTGTTGTTGAAACACTGAGCATTGTGTTCTGCCCAACGATTCCAAAAGCCAGCCATGAGGAGTAACCGCCATGCAGCTAGCCTTTCTCTCGCTATAAGAATGCCATGCCAGGCCCAAAGGAGTTGAGGAACTGATTGTGGCATGGTCCAATTGATCTTGAATAGATTAAAGATATGGATCCAAAGTTGACTAGCGAATGGGCAATGGATTTGAAGATGATCTACCGATTCCACGCTGCTCATGCATAGAAGACAAATGTTCGGTAGAATCATACGATCTGCTTCCTACCCGCTAGCCAAGTGAAGGAAGAAATTGGAAGGGAGAGATGTTTTCAGATGAGATTCGCGAAGGCCAGATCATATTGTAGAAAGATTTTACTGAAAAAGAGCCAGAGACTGATGCCGACCACACCAGAGAGTCGCTCGAACCTGGAGAGGGGTAAAGTAGCTGACTAGTGTAATCTTCGCACTCAATATATCCTTCTTATTCACTCAATGAATCAAATGCTATTTTTTCTAACATGATTCTACAGTCAAGAAAGGTACAAAAGAAAAAAAAAAATAAATTTATTAAAGGATCAAAATTTTTTCGAACCTATTTGCTTGTTGTATGCTTTTTAAGGTAAAAATTTTTAAAAGACAACAAAAGAGATTTTTTTTTTTTTTTGAAATGTAACACTAGCAGGGATTGAACCCTAGATCACTCATACACACTAAACTGTCTCTACCAGCTCATCTAACAAGCGGGAAACCCCAATTACTTACATTTTCAGATGTTTTTGATATTTTTTAAGATATCAAAAAAAAAATCTTATGATTTACAATCTGATTTTTGATTCAATACAATTCAACCCCAATTACGATTTGTGGTACGCTAACAATTTTGACAACATTATAGTATACAAGCTACAAAGATTTCCCACATTTGAATCACGCCACAATTTTTCAACATACACCACCATTTCTTAACATATCTGCCAAACAACTTTTAGTTTGAGAGCTTTTTTATTGATTAAGTTGAGTATTACTATCACTTGAGTTAGGAAAGTATTAATACATAGTGAGTACTTTTTGCTTAAGTTATTGGGTCTTTTATCATGAGAAGGTTTTGTCCACAGAAAGTCTGTATGTATGAAATGTACGAGCTCTTTTAAAGGACAATTGATGAAAAACAAAATTATTCATTTATGTTCCTGTAATTGAACTAACATTGGAGAGATTTTACAGTGAGTGGTGGTGAGTGTGTGACAGGGAGATCACACGCACACGCACGCCCTCTTACGCATGTACGCAAGGAGGAGGAGGACCCCACCGTCGATTTGGATCGATGATGGCGTCCAGGGATGACCTCCTAGCTAGATGACTATGTTTTGGTCCCTTGGAGTCGACTCGATCGTCATATGAATCCCACCATGGGTTCTCATGATCGTGGTCCACTATTCTAAACGATTTAGTACTTTGAATTTTGGTTATTTTTGTTATTAGGAACATCATGGATGGTTTAAATTACTTTGATTAGTTGTTATTTGTGGTTACTTTATCTCTAAGTAATAGGTTGTGCACATGGCGCGAGTTTTGGAGTATAGGATTTTATTATAAATAGACACCCTTTGTAGGCTTTTTTTTCTCACGGAAGATTGAATAAAATTTCTGCATTTTTCTGCTCCTTTCTGAGTTGTGAAAGCCTAATTGGGTGCGAAGCCCTCCCTTCTTCGAAGGGCTAACTACCATGGTGCAAAGCCACACTCATCCCGATTCGCCCCCATCTCCTACTATCAATATCCACCATCTCCTACGACCAACCAATCATGAAATTCATTATCCTTTCGCAGCGATTTTTTTCCTACAATAGAATTTTGGAATCTGGCCCTACAGGGGGGTTAAAATTTCAGCGGAGCACTGTGTTCAAACCGATCATCAATTTGGCCTGAAACTTGGAGGGAAGGTGGCCCACCCCTGGCCAACCAGGGCCAAGATGACCTTTTTTTGATTTGTGGGCACCACAAATGTGCGGGCCACCACCAGCGCACGTAAGTCAGGCGGGTTTTTTGTTCATACGTGCGGAATCAGTTCCAGGTTCTCTCTTTCCTCTCCTTCACTCCTCTCTCACCTGATTTCCCTAACCCTAACCCTAAATTGTCTTAAATCCTTATTTCCATGCCCTTTTTAAACCCTAGGGTTCCCCGAATTGAAATCCGTGAATCCCTTGGATTGAGAAAATATTTTTGTGCATGTGTGGATGAATTTACTCTCCTTTGAGTATTGTTTGGTCTATAATTTTTATTAACCCAGCCTTAACATGTGTAGGTCTGTACCCGCATATATTCCCCTTGATTGAGTGCTTGACTTTATGTGGGATGTAGAATTTTGTGTGATTGTTTCTAATTTAGTATGATCTTAAGCCTGAATTTTTATTTTTATTTTTTGCATATCATGTTTAATTTTCATGTCCTACATCACATTTGGTATTAGAGCTTAGGTTTTCGTAGGGATTGCATTGCATGGTTAGGGTTTAGTCTACTCGCGTTTATTTTACATTAAATTTCATCATATAGGGCTATTTAGGACCCATCATTCACAACATAGATTGCTAAATTTTCTATTGTCAGAAATTTCTCAATTTTCATTGCTGAATTTTCTGTTAATAAACTGTTTATACAATTATGTTGCTGGAATTTTAGGAGCGTTGCGTAGTTTCTCTCATATAGAGTCTTATAGGAGCATTTAGGTCTCATTTAGACGCATATAGTTGCATTAGAGGACCTTTGAGTTGAGTGGGTAGTTGTATGCCCACACGTACTGGTCGCAGTTTTAGGTTGCACCATACACTAAACATGGAGCAATTACAAGAGTCAATGGACAACATAACCCGACAGTTTGAGTCTTCGGGTAGGCGCCTGGAACAACGAATTGACTAACACTGGGATCAGCTTAATGTGTGCGTTACCCAATTAGAGACCTCCGCCTAGGCAAACCCCGCCATTAGAGAAGATGCCCAATTTCAAGCAGGTGGTCTGGAGGATAGACAAGGGAATGAAGGTGGCCAAAGAAACAGACATGGATGCGCACCCACCCTGCGAGGGGCATCATGATCATTATGACCCAGATGCGCAACTCCTCAAGGGAGTTAGAGTAGATGCCTCTTCGTTTGATGGCCACTTGGACCCTAAAGCTTTTTTAGATTGATTGGCGGATATGGACCACTATTTTGAGTGGTATGACATGTCGGATGCTCGTCGGGTCCAATTCGCCAAGATAAAGCTCGTGGACCAAGCAAAGAGGTTTTGGGTTACTGTCGAGCAAAAGAAAGAGACGACGAGGGATCCCCCAATAGTCCATTGGGGAGAAATGAAAGAAACTTTTAAGGAGAAGTACCTCCCTTTCTCTTATCACTTATGGTTGATTGAGGAATGAGAGTCTCTTCGATAAGGTTCCATGACTGTGGCGGAATACGTTGAGAAGTTCGAAGAGTACTTGACCCATTGTGAAGTTGATGAGGATCTCGTACTCACTCTTGCTCAATTTAATTTAAAATGGGCCTCGGTTCTGACGTTAGGAGAGTTGCTTGCCAAGGACATAGACACTCTTGATCAGATGTATCAAGTAGTATTGGAGGTCGAGCAATATCTCAAAGCATCTGTGGGAAGGCCGTTTGATTTTCACGATTCTAGTACTAAGGCCAACCCTTCTGGGGCTAAGCCTAGCACTAGATACCAAGACAAACCTTTTAGCAGTTCTCGGTCCAGTCCCAAGGATGATAAGGGTAAAGAGGTTGTCGGGTCTAGCTCGTACAGAAGCGAGACAATTAGGTGTTTTAGGTGTTAGGGGTTTGGTCGCTTTACCCACCAGCGTGGCACGAGAGAGGGCACTAAGGTATTCCTTATTGATGGGCAAGTAGAAGTAGTGCACCCAAAAAGTGACAGTGAGGAGGAAGAATATGAACCAGTAGAAGCCCCTATTGATGAGGAAAAGGGAGCGCGAGAGTCTGTGACCCTTGTAGTTATGCGTCGCACCTTTACACAAGCAGATAATACCGATGATTGGCGCCGCTGTGTTGCTCCTATTCAGTTTGGGTCATATAAAGCTACAATTTGGTGTGATGTTGTTCCTACGAAACCTATCGATCTTGTCCCTACATCACTATCCCATAGGCCATCAGAGTCTGCAGAGTCCTTTGCGCATCGCATTCATTCATTGCATCAGGAAATCAGGCAGAAAATCACTAGTAATGAACATTACACACTTTCTGCAGACCGACATAATCGTTTCAAGGAACTCGATGAAAGGGACTCTGTGATGGTCCGCATCAAGCTAGAGCAGTATCCTCAGGGAGTTGTTCGTAAAATACATGCGAGTATCGCTGGACCATTCAAAATTATAAAACGAAACGGTCTCAATGTTTATGTGGTAGACCTTTCACCCTCCATGAGAATTAGTTACACATTCAATGTGAAAAATCTAGTTGCATTTCAGGGGGGCACTGATGCATTATCTAGCCTTTCGCCTAACCACCTTGATTCTCCAGACTTTTTCCTTGATCCATAGTCATTTTTCGACCCATTTTCTCAGCCTCTACCTCTCATACATATCCGTCCCAACCCATCTTCCAAGCTTCTACCTCTCATACCTACCATTCCCACACCCAGAGAAGAGATAGAGGATATCCTGGACCATCAGATAGTATCGATGATGGACGACGAACTTCAAAAGTTTCTGGTCAAGTGGAAGTCACGCCCAGCTTCAGACAATACGTGGCTCACTGAGGATGAGCTTCAGAGACTTGATCCTGACATCTTAAAGTGGTTCAGGAGTTTTGATTCGCCAGTGGTGAAATCTTCGCAGCCGGGGAGAGTTGACGATGACATCACGAGCACACGTACGCAAGGAGGAGGAGGATCCCACCGTCGATCTGGATCGATGACGACGTCCAAGGAGGACCTCCTACCTAGAGAACTACATTTTGATCCCTTGGAGTGGACCCGATCTTCATGTGAATCCCACCATAGGTTCTCATGTTCGTGGCCCACTATTCTAAACGATCTAGTACTTTGAGTTTTGGTTATTTTTGTTATTAGGAATATCATTGACGGTTTATATTGCTTTGATTAGTTGTTATTTATGGTTACTTCATCTTTAAGTAATAGGTTGCGCACATGGCTCGAGTTTTGGGGTATAGGGTTTTATTATAAATAGACACCCTTTATAGGATTTTTTTTTCCTCATAGAAGATTCAATAAAATTTCTGCATTTTTCTGCTCCTTTGAACTGTGAAAGCCTAATTGGGTGTGAATCCCTCCCTTTTTCAAAGAGCTAACTACCGTGGTGCAAAGCCACACCCATCCCGATTCGCTCACATCTCTTACCATCAATATCCACCATCTCCTACGACCAACAAATCATCAAATCCATCATCCTTTCACAGTGATTCTCCCACTACAGCAAAATTTCGGAATCTAGCCCTACAGGGGGGTTGAAACTTCGACAGAGCACCGTGTTTAAACCGATCATCTGTTTGGCCTAAAACTTGAAGGGAAGGTGGCCCACCCATGGCTGACCAGGGCCAAGCTGACCTTTTTCTGATTTGTGGGCCCCACACACGTGCAGGCCACCACCAGCGCAAGTGCGTCAGGTGGGTTTGCTATCCACACATGCGGAATCAGTTCCAGGTTCTCTCTTTTCTCTCATTCACTCCTCTCTCACCTGATTTCCCTAACTCTAACCTTAGATTGTCCTAAATCCCTATTTTCATGCCCTTTTTAAACCCTAGGATTCCCCGAATTAAAATTCGTGAATCCCTTGGATAGGAAAAATATTTCTGTGCATGTGTGAATGAATTTACTCTCCTTTGAGTATTGTTTGGTTATTGATCCAGCCCTAACATGTGTAGGCCTGGACCCGCATAGATTCCCCTTGATTGAGTGCTTGACTTTATATGGGATGTGGAATTTTGTGTGATTGTTTCTAATTTAGTATGATCTTAAGCCTGAATTTTTTTTTTATTTGCATATCATGTTTAATTTACATGTCCTGTATCAGTCTGCACCTAGTGACCTAGTAATGAGTGATTCCAGTCCAATTTGCCGCTCATGAGTTTTGTTTTCTATACTTTACTATATCAGACAGGATTGAGTTCTCTACTTCCTGAATCAAAATTCCTAAACCAGTGTCAATTTGCTGAAAATCTTTGTCTATACATTGCACACTGTCAACTAATTGGGTGGACTATAACAATAGCTAAATTTGCTATTTTATGTTCTGTAGGCAACAGCTACTCCAAATATAATGATTGGAGAGAGAACACGCAGTCCTATACCTGATATGAGTGTTCTAGAATTAAGTTTCTACGTAACTTATCTTCTGTAGTTTTCAGTTTCTGTTACATACATTGTATTTGATGTGGTAGTATGATAGTTATATCCAGACTATTTGTACCATGACTGAAAACATGTATAAGCTTTTGGTGGAAATATATCATGTAGCCATCGGGTAAGCTTGTTTCCAGGGTGGTATTCCACTTCTTACTGCAATAAGTTGGGTTTTGATGCACAACAAAAATACAGAAATCAACATGTACAAGTGGTGGAATCGCCCACATAGCAATTGACATGTTGAGAATTGATCATGTGAGAATATATTTCCACATGAAAAAACACAAACTCATTGGTTATGGCCTTCTTTTTCTTAACTTGCTCACTTCTATTAAAAAGAAACTATTCCTGTCAGGTCTTCCTTATATTCACTTGACCGAAATCTGAAGGCATATTCACTTGAGAAGAAGGCATGAATGAACGAAATCTGGTCCTTTGACCTCAACTGAAATCTGCCATGAATGAACCGCCTCAATCTGTTCTCCTTCCAAAATACGCTAAATTGTAGGTTTGTGACTCTTCTTCAAAACCTTCCACCTAACATCAGCCCCTGAATAGTCTCGTCAACCAACACCATGCAATTAGCAAACAACATACAAGAAGGAACCTTTTTTTTTCCAAATAGAAGCAGTTTCTTCTTTTTCTTCTTCTTCTTCTTTTTTCTTCTTTGACATGCATGTAAAAGTCCCCAATTTAGCATGGCATAACCCAATTAATCCCGAATAACTTGAGGAGTTTCCACCAGATATCCAAGGAAAAGGGACAATGCAGAAATAAATTATCAACCATTTTAGCATCCCTTACGCATAGAATATAGCCGTTGTAAATAATCTTCTTCTTAATCCTCAAGTGGTCTATTCTGAGCACCTTATTCTTGCCAACCAACCAAGCAAAATCAATAATGCAGGGGGGGGACTCAAGCACTTCCAAAGACAAAACAGATTTCAGAGTGTCCAGAGTTGAAAATTGCCCACATCGTCAATCCTCCTTAACAAGCATGTCTGAATCCAAACAACTAGAATCCCTCCAAAGCACCCACCACATCTAGGAGAGATCCAGTTACAGCTCCCACCACCCTAGACAGACTAGATTAGGCATTTCTTCCAATCCTGAAACAATCGTAGCTCAACCCTATGGATCTTACAAAATTTTTATAGGACTCCTGGTTGGACAACCCAACTCTTGGGCATACCGGGAAAGCACCAAATTTGGAATGCCTTTATCTGCCCCCGAGACCACCCAATGCCATCCCTCCCCATCCAACTAGCCTGTTAATAAATAAATAAATAAGACAAAATGAAAAAAGAAAAGAAAAGAAAAAAAAATAAAATCTAATCTCCTCCACTGTTCCCTAGCCTCCCTTATATCCTCTTAATGGGACCTGATTGAGGACTCCTTAACCAAGGGGCAAAGGGAGATGTAATTCTGGGCTCTGAGGCCTAAAAATGTGTGACACCAGTAGTGGAATTTTGAGATTCTTTGGGTTTGGATAATTTGTAAACAATTAGTGGGTACGATCACATGTTAACGCTTTGGATAGGATTGAAGCAATTACCAAGCTGACTATGGCAGCGCAGGAATTACCAAAGAAGCATTTGATTTATTTCCTTGTTTTAGAAAAGACAATCTGTGAGAGAGGATACCCTCTTTTAAAGTTTAGTCATTATTAAATAGTTGGTTTTGAATGTTGTTTTCCCACAGTAGTGACTTGGAGACCTGCAATTCCCTCTCCAATTGGGCTTTGGGAAGTGTTAAGAAACAAACCAATATGGCACAAAAAAAAAAAAAAAAAAGGGTCTTTCAAGATGAAATAAGAGATAGGGTTTTTGGTACATTCATTCATTTACAGTGAATCAAGCCTATGATATGCTTTCGTCTATTGGCAGCTTTTTGGGGAACCTTACTAATAGACGCAGCCTTTCTTCTCTTTTTCATGGATGCTTCTACTAGACAGACAGACAAAGATTTCAGATTTGATTGAAAGCAAGTGTAGTTCTGCTTCTACTAGACAGATAGAGATTTTCATATTGATTGAAAGCAAGCGTAGATGAAGAAGGCCATTTGAATTAATACCAATACCAACCTTCAAAGAAGCTTGGACTGTATATTATAATATTAATATAATAGGAGAAGGAGAATTGCTGCAGTGAGAGAGAGCGAGGGGATAGGTATGTTTCCGAATCCCGATAGAAACTAGACATTGAAGACAACGATAATCGTGAGCGGGCCGGGTTAGGGTTGGATCAGTGTTTGGCCCTCGCCTAGTGCGCCCCAGCCCCGGCGGACGCAGTATGGCTGATGAACCCAACAGCAGCCAAATAGCTGGAGCGGAGACTACACCATAGAAAAACAGTGAAGATTCCATACTTACGTTGGAAAACTTATTAGCCCACGGCAATGTTTATTTGACGTCCAATCTGTTCGACCAAGGGAAAACAAAAATATCAATTTTTGATCCAAAACTTCTTGGCCCCCAACGGTAAGCGTTCAATCCACCCCTTGATCCCAAAATACCATGATGTTTGTGTTATAACCGCATGGTGTATCTTTTTAGGGTATGAGTCCAAAAATGAGGTAGCTTCAACACAGAGAAGAGCGGGAACAATGATGACCACCGTTGAACCTTTCTAGCGCCCATCATGATATTTACTTGTTATCGAGCATGTACATAAGGTCACATGATGAAAGGAGAAAACAAATATCAGCTTAATCCAAAACTTCTGTGGCCTTTAATAAATTTTCAATGGTAAACATTCAATCTCTCTGTCTTCTTTTAATGGGATCAACTTGAGCTCTGGATCTGCCTCATTATTTGGCCCATGCCATAAAATTATCTCACAAAGTGGATGGATGGTGTGGTGGATGTAACACCATATGCCATGATGGGCATGATGTACCCAAAGAGCTTGGAGACGTTAGCACACTCTTAACCTCGCTGTGTGTCACCCCCACGCAATCGGCTTCCCTAATTTCCACTCAAATAATGAGCCCAACCTAAAGTAAGCTCTTAAAATTTTATTTTATTTTTTAAAAAAAAGAATAGAAAAAGGGTTAAGCCTACTCATGTCACTCTCTCCATGGTCAACAACCAACAAGCACTCAAATTATATTATGGTTTGTGACAAAGGTCACCTAATTGTGGTGCCTGGTTCATGCTTATGACACACTGGACCATTTTAAAAATAAAGCCAATCAGATGGTTAATGTTCATCAATCAAAATCCAATTAAAGAAAATCAACAGCATTTGCTTTGAGGTGTAATCCATTTACAACAGGGCACCACTGGGTTGTTAAATAAGTCCTAACTCTTGCTTTGAGTTTTAACACCAGGTTAAGGGTTCCAGCACCCTTACATAAGTGATGATATCCCACTACAGTGTGAGTGTGTGGTGTGTGTGCACGCACGTGGATTAGAAAAATTAATTGATTTTTTTTCTTTAAAATTAACTGCAAATATATTGAGAAGGAGAAGATGAAAACAAAGAAAGCAAGGAAAAAGAGCAGGCTGCTGTGAGAGCAGCCAGCGCCTAGCCACCTAAAAATGAAATATCAAACCCTTTAAGATATTTGAGCTAGCAAATTTGGTGGTGGTGCCCAATCAAGCATTGTTGTTTTTACAAATATGGCTTATAATTAGTAAGGCAAGTCGAGACATGAGATGGTCTTATCATGTCCATTTTTTATTTTTATTTTTTGCTTCATCAAGACAAGGCCCAAGTTTTAGACTGATTGTTGTGCATGCTGATGGTTTTTTTTTTTTTTCATGCCATTTAGTACAAGTTGTAAATGCTGAACACACTTTGTAGCAGCCTGACTTCTTTATTTTTGTAATTTTTACTCTTGATTATTTTACCTTTTGCATTTTGTAATCTTAATTTTTGTAGTTTTACAGATTTTTTGAAATAATTCGAAGCTAGAAAAAGTCAGAGAACAAGACAGAGAGGAGAGAGTTGTCTGAGGAATGACCCAAAGTTAGTATTTATAAACATAAAAGTAACACTCAAGTTACTTTCACGGAGAAAAAAAAAAAAAAAACAAATGCACTTTCACAGTATCTTTTTATTTAATTGTAGCCTTATACAAGCATCTAAATTCAAAGATCATGAAAAGATATTATAACCATTTACTAAGATTCACTAACAATCAATACCAAAGATATAACAAAAAAAAATAAAAATAAAAAATAAAAAATGAAAAATGAAAAACATAACGGACATAATCACTAGCCACATTTTAATATTTTTGAACTTTTATTTGAATGCCAAGGGCAAATACGCACTTTATTGCCAATCCTAGAATAATGTAAAAGGAAAAAAGAAAAGAAAAGAAAAAAAAGAGAGCTTAATTTCACCTTCTTATAGCATCCCTTTCTCTCATATGTAAAGATAATGCCCGAGTCCTCCCACCTACAAATGTATATAGATAGAGAAATGCTAATGCGTGACTAGCTAGGCCCACAGGACAAGTCTTACCAAATCTACTCTCTCCACACATGATGCCACGTCTATTGTTACATTATGTGGGACTAAATGCCATGGGCCAAAGAGGACTATGGCCTGGCCATGATTTCAACCAAAAGACTGTCCCACATATTGGACACCTTTTTTTTAAAATAATGATGGGGCTACAGCAAAAATGCTTGTGGGCTGCCTTATAAACGAGCTGGATTTCACATATGTGGGAAGAGTAGGAATCGAGTGGCTATCATCAGGAGTAGACTTGGGCTGGAAACAGGAGAAATGATCAAGACACTGTATGTATCACAATTCACAAGTTTCGATATAACCATTTTTTTGCCAATCAACATATCACATGTGTACAACATCATGTTGATGCAGGTGGTGGACTGTACCATGATGATAACTTGAAAAGAAAAATAAGGCCGATCCACTCACTGGGTGGGCCACGCTAGCACACTTGAGTCATATAGCACTGGGTGTCAATTGAGTGGGCCACGCTAGCACACTTGAGTCATATAGCACTGGGTGTCAATTAATTTTGTTGTTTCTAGCTTCGGCCTGATTTTAGTATCAGCTGGTCTTCAAGGTCTGGCCCACTTTTTTCCCAGATTGGATATTCTACGATATGACATGCTGGCCAAGAAAGGAAGGAAAAAAAAAAAAAAAAAAAAAAGGCTGTATCATTAGTTGTGATACAGTGGTTGTATCTGATCATTTTAGGTGAGATGTGAGCTTCATTACCCCAGTGGGAGTTGGGGAAGAGACGCCAGCTAGAAACAAAACCCGCCGTTGGGTCTTAGGGAAGGTTACCAGAGAATATTCTTACTTTATTTTTTCTTTAATCCACAACCGCAAATGGCTAATCAAATCCGACATGCAGGGCCGGCCACGAGGGATATCCCTCGCAATCCAATCCGCATCCCTTGACAAGTGCTTGTCAGACCAGCCGCCCCACTTAAATTTTTTTATTTTTTTTTTAAGAAAAAAAAAAACAGAGCAGTTAGGCAGAGAGAGAGAGAGAGAGAGAGAGAGAGGATGAACTCCCTTCTGAATGTCAATGCAGGCAAATGGGTGAAAGCAACAGGAGAATGGTTGCTGCTGAATGGCTTCCTAGAGCTCTTATTCTTAATTATTTTGGGGTTTGGATGTCTGAGACTCTTCCAACCCAGAACTAAGAAGCTGCTTCCTCCGGGAACCTATGGTTGGCCTCTCATTGGTGAAACCATGCGCTCCTGGAAATCTACTAAACCTAGTGAATTCATAGAGAAGAGGAGAGAAAAATACCACCATCAAATCTTCAAGACTTCCTTATTCGGCCACAAGATGGCCGTCATGTGTGGCCCTGCCGCCAACAAATTCCTCTTCTCCAACGAGAAGAAGCTCGTCGTCACTTGGTGGCCTCGCTCCGTCCAAAACATCTTCCCCTGTTCCATCCTCACTGATGCCGGCGCCCACGCACACAAGCTAGTTACTTCTTTCCTCAGGCCCGAAGCTCTCCGCCACTATGTTGGTCTCATAGATGGGCTTGCGCAATGCCATTTCAAAGACGAATGGCAAGGTAAAAAGGACGTGAAGGCATTCCATCTCATTGATGTGTACACATTCATGTTGGCATGCCGCCTGTTTGCTGGCATCGGAGATAATCCAGACTGCATATCGAAGCTGGCCCATGAATTCCACCTCTTGGTGAGAGGAGTGCTGCAGGTGCCTCTAAGATTACCTGGCACCCGCTACCACCGGGCCATGAAAGCGGCTGATGAAATCTGAAAAGTGCTTGGAAATGTTGTGATCGAAAGGAGGAGAAGGGCAGCAGCATCGTCGACACAGGACATGATGTCCTTTCTGCTGGTGACCCCAGACGACAAGGGACGGTTGATGACGGAGAAGGAGATCTTGGATAACATGCTTCTGTTGCTATTTGCAGGCCATGACACCACTACCAGCGCTATAATGTTACTCGTGAAATTTCTTGCTGAGAATTCCCACGTCTACGATCACGTCTTTAAAGGTCTCTCTCTCTCTCTCATCATGATACAGCACACATGATACAGCCATCAACATGTCCACATGTGTAGGATATCCAATCGCGCAACAGGTTGGCAACACCATGATGATCACCTGGTATGAAAAGCAGGCCGATCCAGTCGTTGGATAGGCCATACCAGTACACTAATTCATATTTCATACCATTGTCTATCAACTGATTTTGGTTTATAGATTGGCCTGATTTTAATGTACCGCGATCACCAATGTCTGGCCCGCCTTTTGCATGTATGGGATAATATACAGATTGTGACATATTGACCCAGCTGCTGTATCTGATTGTTTCTCATTGTTATTAAATTGAAAAATGATGATGGTGGTGGGGCATGCGACTTCAGAGCAAATGGAGATTGCAAAATGCAAAGGAGAAGGAGAGGTACTCAACTGGGAAGACATACAGAAGATGAGGTTTTCATGGAACGTGGCCAGTGAAGCCATGAGACTCTGCCCACCCGTTGGAGGGGCCTTCAGGGAGGCCATCTCAGAGTTCACCTTTGCTGGTTTCACCATTCCCAAGGGGTGGAAGGTAATAGCCACACATTACATAGCTAATCTCAATTAGGATTTCAGTATTAGATAGATAATGCTACTTGCACCTGTGATTTGAAATTTTCAACAGATTCATTGGAGGCCTTACACGACACACAGCAACCCCAACTGCTTTGTGGATCCGGAGAAATTCGATCCATGGAGGTTTGACAGAGACATTCCAAGTTCTTTCACATTTGTTCCATTCGGAGGAGGACCTCGCATGTGCCCTGGGAAGGAGCTGGCTCGGCTGGAAATACTCGTCTTCCTCCATAATTTGGTGAAGAGGTTCAAATGGGAGTCAGTTTTTCCTAACGAGGAGATAAAACTGGACCCAATGCCACATCTCAGACAAGGGCTTCCTATTCGCCTCCAGCCTCATCTCACCTGTCCTAGTACAAACAACATCCCTGCCAACTAAGGTTGATGAGGTTAGTTACAAATTGAGGATCCCTCTATGTATAGAACAGGAAACCTTCTATCTACTTTACACTAATGGCCAGAACAGTGCTATGTGACAACCACCTAACGGCCAAGAATACTGTTCTATAGATAATTCTACATTACCTTTTCACTAAAGAACTCTAGAGATCTCTTCACAGCTCTATATGTTTCTAACATTCTCTAGAATTCTCTACACTGTTATGCTATGTAGCAGCTTCTCTATATGTATAAGTGGATCTTCAATTGACAAAGTCCTGATTTAGCCTCTTGCAAGAAGCCTATTAATTAAATATGTGAAAAGGAGTTCAGCAAAAATAAAAATAAAATAAAAAATCTAAAGGGAAATAACCATATGTTAGAAAGGGGTACAAGAATAGGATCTGTCAAAGCCAAATTGAATTGTGGCAGTCTCTTTAAGCAAGGGTCCACCCACCATGAAAGGAGCTGCTCATTCCAGTAGGCAGTACCATGAATGCACCGTGCCGACCACAAATGGTTAGTTAAAATATATCAACGGTTTAAATATAACATGATTGACAGGTGAGACTATCAGCATCAACAGACTGGCGTGCTTTTTGTGCATTGGGCCATTCATAGGTATCCCACAAGTTAAAGAGTTCCTATCAGTGTAGAAGATCCCCGTACGCATTACCTTAGCATGTTGCTAGCCTAATGAGTTCTTCGGGCAATGAACGGCATCAAAAAGTACACAGTGAGATGAGGAATTAATCAATAACAATCTTTGATTTTACCTCCAAAAGATTACAATGTATAACCAAATCTCATCTCTTTGGTTCCACCTCACTCAGAGAAAATGGCCAATCACATAAATTATATATAGCAGATCAATTGACTAGTACTCTTAAATTATATATAGCAGATCAATTGACTAGTATGCTCAAGTTCTCAAATACTATGGTAAAGGTCACAAGCAAATTATTAATGAAAAGCTGTGCCATGAACCAGCTGTTGCTAAAGCCAAACTAAACATTGCCCATGTTGGGCATTGATGCTGCATGGCATGGTCCATGCACTAATATGATGATACAAGATCAATGGCACTACCTAGTGGCCATGCCGCTTCAACCAGGTAATCCTTGTACTTCACATTCTTTACCAGCGTGATCTCTTGCAATGGATTGAGACCTGCCAATTTAAAAGAAAAGAAGGAAATAGAATCTCATCAAGCTAAAGATGATACCATGCATATCCGAAATATGATGGCTAATGGGCTAGTAACATACCAAATCCATCTTTGAGCAATGTGTACTGATATACAAGGTCCATGCATAGGTAAGGCAAGTCCCCCTCCTCAGCAAGCGGATATGTAGCTTTAGCATTCTGGAAACTCACTTTACAAGCATGTTTGGCTGCATTCCAAAAGTCTGCAGGTTTAGCTTTGGCAGTCGGCTGCTTACGATCTATGAAACCAACCTGTGTTGGAGGATATTGACAATTAGCACCGAGGAGGAACTGCTTTCCAAACTGAATCAATACGATTATTTTTGGTACATTCAAAAGACAGAGAAAGGTCTCCAGTTTTCCAAATTCCACCCAAACAAGTCATGAAAAATTGATAGAAAACAAAGAATAAATGGGAAAATCCTGGGAAAGAGAAAATTTGAGAAGAACAATCACAAGAAGAGAGATAGGCAAAGGATGTTCTTCCAAAGGAGGGTGTGTCAAGTTCTCTCTTTATAATGGGAAGTAATGGCCATTGCCCTCCCTTTTCTTCTTCTCCTTTTTTCTTTTTTTCTTTGAATACAAATTTCAATCATTGAAGGGGGAAAAAAAAAAAAAAAAACAGAAAAAGAGAGATTGGTAAAGGTTAAGCGAGAATCACAGGGGACAAGAAATGTGAAAAGATTCAAGGTTTTCCTTGGAGAGGGCACCTGTCAAGAGGTTTGAGAATAATGTTCAAACAAGTTAGAGAGAGAGAGAGAGAGATAGAGAGCCCCAGAATGCTGAGATTTTTCAACTCTTTCCTAAGATTCCAGTCAAATAAATCAATATGGCCTAGTTATGAGGAAGAAATCCTGATTTCCTAAGATTCCAGTCAAATAAATAAATACAGCCAAGTTCGAAGGAAGAAGTTATTTTATCCATCGCTACAAAACCCAACTACATGACACATATGCAACTTAAGCAAGAAAGTCATGACCATCACCTCGCCAGCTGTGTCAAAGAAAAAGGAGGCTACAAATAGGTTTTTCTGCCCAGCTCCACCACCACCGTTCTATACACTTCCAAATGTGCAATTCATGTGCGTACATACTGATTCGTTAACTTTGAGAGCATTGACAGCAGCCCTCCTGCATTTGATAAAGCTGGATCCAGAATGTGAAGCCGACACATCATACACCGATCCGCTGTATCTATAAGACCCTTCAGAGTCGCAGAGAACTTTCAACATCATTTGTAAATTGCATGATAAATAAATACAAGTAGCAATAAGATCAGTCCTATAACATGCTTAAAGCTGTGTTGGACTCTTTATTAGAATTTCTAAATTTTGTGCGATGGAGCTCTTTTTTGTCATATTGGAAACAGAGATCTTACTTGTACACACAAAAATCTTTTGATGTTTTCCCAGGAATTCTTCTAAGTCTAGTAATCCCAAAAACTAAGAATGATTTTTCCGATGGCCTGAGACATATGCGGCGAAAATGTCAAGGGAATTAAATTGTTTATCATGGAATAGGCCAATCCAGCACGAACAAACAAAACATCTCAGTATTGTAAATGGGAAGACAAAGGTTTGTTGGAGCTGAGCAATTCAGGCAATGATGTTGATTTTTCTAGTTTCTCCCATAGTTAAAAAGAAAAGTTGGAAAAGGGTGCAGACGACATTTCTAAGAAATTTAAAAATGGGGACAGCCAACATACCATGATAACCATCCAAAATGCATGGATTATCAGAGGTCCCCACAGCCTTGAATATCTCAGCTCGAGCCGCTAATAAACCATAGTTCAAGTAACTGCATGAGAGAGGAAAGAGCGATGTTAGTTGATACATGTTGGACATGACATACGCAATAAGCAGACAATGGTAATTAGACAATGCTTTTTGTATGAATGACAAAGCAATTTTTCTTCTTTTTCTTTTTCTTTTCTTTCTTTTTTCTTTTTTCCTTTTCTTTTCTTTTTCCTTTTTTTTCTTTTCTTTTCTTTTCTTTTGGGTAAACATGGCAAAGCAAATTTTATTAGCAAAAAAATGAAGAGGAAATTCTAGACTGGTTAAAATTCTGTTTTTCCATTCTCTCCATAATTCCAGACAAAGCTGGAGTCGGACAACAAAGATAGCCTTCATAGAACTTTATTTTTGAGAAAGGCCTCCATTTTCGACCCATGAACAAAACTTCAGCGTACCCCAGCATTGCCCACTGGGTACCAAAAGGAGACAAGGTACCCCCTATTAGATAATTAGAGAATGTCTATAGGTATTTTGTTGAAGGTCATCTTCAGCCAAGAACAGCGTTAAGTATTATTTGATAACTAGAATATGTTTAGAGAATTCGATTGTTTATTTGTTTTCCTATCCAAAGAGATAAGGAATTGTCCAATCGATTCTCAAGACGCATGACTTTTACTAGCCCAAGGACCATAATCATCATCATCTAAACCTTTCCCAACTATTCAGGTCGGCAAGCACCATACTCAACCAAAAAAAGAAGAAAATAAAATAAAATTCCAGATACAAAGCCATTTTTCTTCCCAACCAAGTTGTGACCATTCCTCCCATTTTTGGATTCTCCTAACCATATCATCGCGGTACAGATTGCAAGATAGGAAGAAACTGTCGGCCAGTGACTGGGAGCTTAACTGAAACCAGAACAGCATCATCCTTGAGCATCTTCACCACTAGATCGTCTCCTTCTAAATTGCAGTTCTGATTCAGCCAATATCTTACCTCTGTAACTCCCAGCCTAACAGATACGACAAAACTGAATTCCAGCACACTCTGCGAGTCTTCCAACAATTTCTGATGGATTCTTTTCTCTGTCCCTTTCTCTGTTTCCTCCCTCCAAACCTCTTGTGATGGCTGAGAACACTCTCCTTTCTCTGGATTCAGAAATTTCTTCTTGAAATCATGCCTGGGGCCTTCAGTGGGTGCATCTCTGTATGATCTGCTACCCATGGCTTTACCTAGATCCCCCCATCAGGTATCCGTTATCCTTTGTCTGTCCCTTTCTCTCCCAGCCTCTTCGTAGGATCTGATTTTTCCCTATTTTCCTGCACCAATTCTTTCCCAGTTTTTGCCCCATTTTCTTTTCATTGAGCTCCATCCCTGTTTTTAATTTCCGGCCTGAAACATGCTATCTGAACTCCCAGTTGCTTACCCCCAAAACTTTCAACATCCAGGAGCTTAACAGCTCTCCGCCTCGTCTTCCCGGCTCATCTAGATGAATGTGAAGCTGCACTTCTCAAGAGGAATTTTGAACTCGAGGGATAACCACCTCCATCACCTGGCATGCACGGCCAAAAACTCTTTCAAAGTTAATCGGCAGCCTGCCTGATGGGAAACCTACCACAAATAGCGTCAGTAGTTCAGTCAACTCTTCCAATACTATCCTCCCTTTCTTCCTAACCACTGATTTCTTCCTGCACACGACTGTCCAGCCCCCCATTTTTTCTTCTTCTGTAAACCCATAGTCGACATCTTTTTTATAAAGATCTTCTCCACTTTCTTCTGTAAACTTCCTGATTGATCTTCTCCACTTTCAGTTTTTCTTTTCGCTACACTCGCACCATTGTATTTTATAGTTTTTACCTGGTCAAAATTATGGACAAGCTAGGAAGCATGAAAAAGCTTTGCAGTCAGCTGCCCACTAGACATAAACCTTGCTTTTTTGGGACCAGCAACACCGCAATTCCAGAGGGTCATATTGACACCACTCAAGAGGCCAAACATGGTTCAAACTAGTATTGACCCGCAGCCCAACTATTACTTGGCACTCAACCGCAAGACAAGCAAGCAATGTTATGGAGGGTAATGGCAGTGCAAACAACTTTTTTTTTTTTTTAAACGATGATGATATTTCATTAAACAGGCCGAAGCCTAAAAATACAAATAAACAAATGTACAGTAAAACCAAGAAAAAAATGACCACCCTAGCAACAACAAGCTAGGATTTATGCTTCCACCTATTCCTTAACATTGTGGCGTGCCCTTTTGAACACTTCTAAAACTCCTTTCTTCTTATTTCTGAAGGTTCTCTCCTTACGTTCCCACCATATAGCCCATAGAGACGCTAACAAGCTTAACCTCCACAGGCTTTTTTTCAGATTTCCCTATCCCCTTGCCATGCAAAGAGATTTTTTAAAAAAAAATTAAAAAAAAAAAAAAAATCCTCTATTTAACTTGGAAACACTCATAATACTCCAAAGACTTGAAGAATATGATCCCACAACTCCTTTGCAAAAGCGCAGTGAATGAACAGGTGATCTACCGATTCCGCATCTTTATAACACATGAGAGAAACATTAGAGAGAATCTCCTTCCTTTTGCAAAGATTATCGATTGTTAGCACGTTTTTTCTTCCCCACTAGCCATCCAAAAATCTCCACCTTTAAAGGAACACCATATTTCCAAAGATAGGCCGTTTAAGATACCCCAATATCTTCCTCACTTAAGCGTTAGAATGAATAGAGGGATCTCACTGAAAAGACCCAGATTTTGGTTCCAACCACGTGATGGAATCTGCATATGATAACTCTGGAGTAACCTTTGAAAGCATTTGGAGCAATTGAACCAATTTCTCAATCTCCTCATCCCTCGGATTTCTTCTAAACAAAGGAACCCAAATTACCTCATCACCCCTTATTGAAAAACGATTGCTCACTTTCACACTTTCTTCCCTAGCTAGCCTGCTAATGAAAGAAACCTATCACTCAACATCCCCTCTCCAACCCATCTATCCTCCCAAAATCTAATTAAGATAAATGAAAGGCCTTCTTCCCTAGCTAGCACTGCGGTGCAAACAACTGAGCACAAAGCACCCAGAAAAGTGAAAGGCCATCATCAAGTCCTTGTGATGCAATCAAGAGGCCACACAAGCAAGCCAATCAAAGAGCTGACCATTTTTTTTGATTGGTGATATGAACCAAACCATGGTTTAATTATAAATATGATAAGATCATTGATCATAGTACATTGTGGGGCCCATGGGATCAATCAAATGGTCTGCAAGTTAAGACATTTATCTTAATTAGTTATTAGGATTAGGGTGAGTCATGACACATTCAATAAGTTTCCCTTCGTATTTTTGACACTTTTTTGTTAGGGATTGTGTGGGTATCACAAGATGTCAGAACAACACATAATTGGTCCAGCTTAAAGGATTTCTAATGAGCCCAAGATCATACAACTTGATGTTGTCTGGGTGAGTTAAGGTTAATTTACAAAAGGTACATATATATACACACATACACACACACACACACACACACACGGAAACGCTCACCTACGAACCAGTTCGTACGTACTACATACAAACTTTTTTGAGAACTCATCATATCTGATGAGTCTCGAAAATCTAAATGGTCCACATTAAGCAGAACCTCATGAAACCCCCTGGTACGAAATTTTACTTTGATCCAAAACTTCGGTGGGCCATGAAAAATGCAAATAGTTTCTTCCCTTGATTTGAATTTCTCTTTGCTATGGCCCACCAGAATCTTAGATCAGGGTGAAAATTCACCCCCTAAGGTTTCATGGGATTCCGCATCTTATGGACCGTTCGGATTCGACACCCATGACACGTGTACAAAGGTGTGCATATGCGTAGGTGCGCATGCCTCTATATATATATATATATATATATATATATATATAGAACTTTGACAATTGTATTACTAAAAAGGCCGAAGCCCGAAATGTACAAAAAAAGGGGGGAAATTACAAAACATCCCCGCACACAAGAACTGTTGGGTGACCTTTGCAACGACCACCCATTCCATGACCAAAGATTTAGCCCTGCTAAAAACCTTTAACACTTGACTTGTTTGTTCTTGAAACATTGGTTATTCCTTTCTAACCATATAACCGACAAACCCGCAAGCAAACTTAGTTGCCAAATCTTTTCCCCAAATTTGCCAACTCCACCACCATGCCACATCATTAGAAAACTATCAATGGACTTGGACAGCACCTAGGAAACTCCGAATAGTTTGAAAATTTGTCCCACAATCCTTTTGCAAAACCAGTGGATAAACAAATCATCCACCGATTCGTTGTCTTGAAAGCACATCAAGCATGCGTTTGGGAGATCAAACCCTCTTTTGCGAAGATTATCTATTGTAAGCACCTTCTTCCTCCCCACAAGCCACGCGAACACCGCCACCCTTGAGGGAGAGTCATAATACCAAACAAAAGCCATAGGGCCATGAATCCATCCGTTGGAATCAACCCCACTAACACATGCATAAAACGATTTGACAGAGAACTTGCCATACTGTCTTTTAGTCATACCATTGAGTCTAGTTCCAAGATAGCCGGGTGAAACTTAGAAAGCAATTCCAACAAGCTGACTAATTCAGCAATTTCTTTGTCATCTAGATTCTGTCTGCACAACAGGGCCCAAGCTACTACCTCTCCAACCATGGAGAAGCAATTGGCCACACTGAAACCATCTTCAACTGAAACCCTTACCAAATGTGGGAACAACACGCTCAACTTTTAATCCCTTACCCACCTATCCTCCCCAACTCCAATATTTATCCCATCCCCCGCCACAAATCCCACCCCTTTCTAAACTCTCTGTTTTACTAACGCCACCGACTTCTATGACAATGAAGCCCTACATAGTGATGAAGCCCTCATCCACCAACCCGAATCTTCTACTCTGTATTTTTTTACTATTATCTCCCTCCAAAAGGACCCCCTCTCGACCCCAATCCTGATAACCATTTACCTAGAAAAGCTAAGTTCATATCCTCCAACTTCCTAAACCCGACTCCCCCTTGCACACAAGGTTTGCAAACCTCCTCACATTTGATTAAATGAAATTTGTGTTTATCCTCCGCACCCTTCCACAAGAAATCCCGCCTAAACCTCTCCAACCTATCTAACACCGACTTCGGACATTTGAACAAAGACAAAATATACTGGAAGATTTGACATAACCGACTTATATGGTGGCGGATTCAATGGTATTTTGGCCAGTTCAAATTATATTAGGGTTTTCTTCTTGTCAAAGGTCAAATTATAAAGGCCTCCTTCCTTGTAACAGCCCATTATGATAATTTCAAACAAAAATTCAGACTTAGGGAGTTTTCCATTATTTCTAAAGACTATAGCAAGTGCTGCTTCCCTTTATACATGTGTTGCCTTTGATCACTAGTTTCAACTAGCGGACTATTGAGAATCTTTCCAACAGTATTGGTTCCACCTTTTGTGATTACTGTCCAAAATTTGCAGCTCCAGATCAAGGAAGAATCTTGACCCAGACCAGCCCATCGTCGACTTGTTTGTATCAAGTTGATTTACAAAACTGCAGGGAACCGACCGATACATTTACCAACACAACTCACATGCTAGCATGGTCAAGACCCACATGGCACCTTAGCACAAACTAATGAGCGTGAATTTGAGAACAGTTGATGTCTAGAGCACTCGTTTGTAGGTGATCCTTCGAGGTGGGCTTACCATTTATGTTACTAACATATTCACTCTGTATGGTTACTTTTTGTTTTTCTTTTCTTTCTTAATGGAACTTCTAAGTTATCCACCAAAAAATCACACCAAGGATGAAGTGAAAACCTGTGAACATAAAGGTGATATTTGGTTCCCTTAAGAGTAATATCCTTCACATAATCCTTCCCATCTGTTGTTTTTGGAGACATTTCAGCAGCTTTTTCTGAGATAGCATATGCCATTTGAACAGACCCACCTCCAAGGTCAACTACTCCAACTGTATTTGAGTATCTGTTTCCCAAATTCCCTAATAGATAGTTGATGGTAACCTGCATAAGTTGAAATCATTTCAGCCAAAAAAATTCATAATAAGAAAATTCATGTAACAGGTAAAGATCAATGAGAGAATGCAAAAGGCCAAATTTCTAGTTAACTCATCAAAAGACAAACTTTAAGAAAATTAACTTAGAGGAAAATGTTGCACTGATAACTGAGACCCAACGATGAAGAAAACAAATAGTATAACTGGAAACAAGTGGTGGACAAGCCCTACTGAAGAGCCTTTCTCCTTTTTATGGAATGACTGAAGAGCCTTTCTAATCAGACATTTTGGAGTTTCTCGTTCAATGAGCACCAGATGATGGTGAAAGGGACTAGCTTCCACAGGATAGTCTGGCGACGATGAAAAAGTCCATTAGCCGAACCTGCAAAAAGTTTCGAGCAAGGAGCCACTGTGGGACAGGGAAACCTCCCAACAAACTAGAAGATTTCAGATTGCACTTGTGACTTTGCAATAAGGGAAGATGTGCTTTTTCCAAATTCCAATCTCTACACGTGATGCACATGTTGGGAATTGCAGCCTTCCTCTTGAGGTTGCCAACGACAAGGATTTTGCCTGCCACAGAGATCTTGGGGAAAGGCTGAACTCTAGGTGAGGCAGGAACCCTCCAAAAGTTCTCAAGCATTGAAGCTGGATCGTCAGGAGTGAACAAAGCACAAAGGAGGGATTTCACCAAAGAGAAATTTGACGACCATTTCCGATCCCTTTGTCATCAAATGATGTATCGACACAAACCCCATGTAACTTTCCAGCAACTTTTCATAAGAAATTATATTGTCTTCATGGAGATCACTACAAAGAGATATGGTCCAGACTCTAGACTATAAAGCCTCCTATGGACTAATAATGATCTGAAACCCTCGACTCTTAGTTTAGAGAGGCTAAAGAGAGATGGGAAAGCTTCTGTAAAAGAGCTATCATCAAGTCAGGTGTCATGCCAAAAGTTCACCCTACTACCGAGCCCAATAATGAAATTGTATCCTATCTAAAAAGCCAGGAAACTTTGTTGAGAAGGTTGCCAATTTCTGTGCTAATGCCTCTTCCAATTGTACTTATTGGTTTCTAACCTCTACGCCTCTATTCCTTGGTGGGATTCTAGGGAACAAGCCCCCTTCAGATTCACCAATCTGCTGATAAACTTCTCCAAATCCCCTCCGGCTCCTCACCAAATCTCCACCACACTTCTTGAGTAAAGCCCAATTCTTTTCTCTAACACTTCCTAAACCTCTTAGATTGTTTCACATCCTCCCAATGCATGAGATAGAATCTATGGCCAACGCCTTTCCCCTCCCAAAGAAATTCTCTTTGCAATTTCTCATTTTTGCAATAATAAAAAAGAGAGGAAGTAAACCCAGAGATTTGATAAGAGCAATTTTAATGAGCGTGATTCTGCCACCTAGAGAAGAAGTAAAGTAGGAGGTTTTTTCTTTTTTTTTTTTTTTTTGTACAAGTTTCTGTTATAGTTAGCTCTTCAAGGAATAAACAATATTCTACCCACAATTTAAACCTTGAACCACTAAACTAAGAATGCTATAAAGTAACACACCAATTGTAAGATGTTTAATGTTTCTATCACAACAACCTGGTTGATAAACAACGTAGGAATTAGGATAACTTGGATTTTCTGCGCAACTAACAATTTTCAATATACATTAAAAAAAATTATTAGACTAAAACAAAGAGAAAGGTTTGCTTGAGACCAAAGGATACCAGTATACAAAGTAGCATGCTCAACCCTCATTTTAATGGTGGAGAAATTTTATCAAACATCAGAATCTCCGAAATATAGCTATAAAAAGGCATAGGAGTTTGGAGGCGCAAGATGTCATTCCATCACAACCCCTGTTAGGACAGGCTAAGACACTCCTTTATTTCTTCCATCTTATTCGGTATAAGCCTGTGGGCATAGCGCTATATATTGTTAGGATGGCACAAATTAACATGTCATATATAAATCATTCCATGCACCCAGCGTTGTTCACCTATATAAGATTCGGTTTATGTATCAAGTGTTGCTCCATCCAAATATATTGTTAGGATGCCATGTGTACGGTTGAAACCACGTGGCCCACCATCCAAATTTGAGTCAGCAATTTAGACAGTCTGGATTTCCATACAACTATGCCATGTGTATGGTTGTAACAAAGTAGTTCACATCAATAGCAGAGTTAGCAATTTGGAAGCCTGGTTTACCGTATAACCATGCCATGTGTGCAATTGAATGGCAGAGTCAGCAATTTGGAGGGTCAGGATTGTCACAGAACAACTATCCCATGTGTACAGTTGAAACTACATGGCCAACCTTCCACAGTTGAGTCCGCAATTTGTACAGTCTGGAATGTCATACAACTATCCATGTGTATGACCGAAAACAAGTGGCCCACCATCCATATTTGAGGTAGTGATTTGGACAGTCTAGAATGCCTTAATAAGTTATAACTATGCCATGTGTACAGTTGAAACCAAGTGGCTTGCCATCCACAGTTGATTTCATAATTTGGATGATCTGGATTGTCACTCAACTTTGCCATGTGTACAGTTGAAACCAAGTGGCACCATCCACTTGAGTTAGAGAGGTGGACAGTCTCAAATGCCTTACAACTATTGCATGTGTATGGCTGACATGAAGTGACCCACCATCCATAGTTGAGTCAGTAATTTTGATGGCATCAATTTTCATTCAACTATGCCATGTGTACGGTTGAAATCAAGTGGCCCACCATCCAGCCAAATATCTCCCACAATCGAATCCTCTTATCATCGCCAAGGAAAAACATTTCCTTCTTTGAATTTATGTCTCAAACTAGCCACAACTTTCTAGATTGAAGAAGCTCTCTAAACAATGAAGAATCCCTAGTCCACTATCCCCTTTCCTAGAGCCCATATTTCCTGGATATAAGCTCCCTCCAAAGATGGCCTTCTTCTATATTCTCGTATTCTCTATGCTCCTCTTCCATCTCTTCTCGGATATTATTCTTTTGTGCTTCCTAGAAATGGTTCTTTAGTGATGCAGGACATGGAAATTAAATATGATATGCAAGATTTCAGGCTTTAAATCACACTAATTTTAAAACAATCACAAAAAGTTCTACATCCCACATAAAAGTCAAGCATTCAACAAGAAGAATCTATAAGAGTCCAAGCCTACACATGTTAGGGCTGGATCAATTAAAAATTTTAGACTAAACAATACTCAAAGGAGAGTAAATTCATCCACACATGCAAAGGATTACTTCCCAATCCAAGGGATTCACATGTTTCAAGTCGGGAAAACCTAGGGTTTGCAAAAGTGGAATAAGACTTGGGATTTAAGATTATCTAGGGTTAGGGTTAAGGAAATAAGGCGGGAGAAAAGTGAAATAGAAGAGAGAAACAAACCTAAAATAATCCACACGTGAGGACAATGGCCTGGGCCTGACGCACATGCGTGGGATCCTGCCCGCACGTGTGTGGGGCCCACGAATCTAAAATCAGCTAGCTAGGTGCTGATCAGCCAGGGGAGGTCCACCTTCACGCCAATCGGATGTCTGGTTTGTGCACAGTGCTCCGCCGAAGTTTCAGCCCTCCTGCAAGGCTAGATTCTGAAAATCTGCCGTAGTGGAAAGATTAACTACAAACGTGAGTGGATTTGATGAGAGGATGGCTGTAGGAGATGAGGAATATGGATGGTAGGAGATGGGGGCGATTTGGGATGGATGTGGCTTCGCACCCCGGTAGTTAGCCCTTCGAAGAAAGGAGAGTTTCCCACCCAATTAGGCTTCACAACTCAAAGAGGAGCAAAAAAATGCAAAAACTTTATTCAATCTTCAATGAGGAAAAAGACTACAAAGGGTGCCTATTTATAATAAAATTCTATACCCCAAAACTCGCGCCATGTGCGTAACCTATTACTTAGAGACAAAATAACCACAATTAACAACTAATCAAAATAATCTAAACCATCCATGATGTTCCTCATAACAATAATAACCAAAACTCAAAGTACTAAATCATTTGGAATAGTGGGCCACGATCATGAGAACCTATGGTGGGATTCACATGACGATCGGGTCCACTCCAAGGAACCAAAACACAGTCCTCTAACTAGGGGATACTCCCTGTACGTCGTCATCAATCCAAATCGATGGTGGGGCCCTCCTCCTCCTTGCGTGCATGCGTGAGGGGGGCATGCATGTGCGCCAGATGTCCCCATCATTTAGCCACAACACTAGGCGCTTATTTTCCTCCCTAGGAACTAACTAAAGTCCATGTCAATAGTGGAAAGCCTGTTATGATTAAAAAGAAAAGAAGAATAAAATAATTACTCCAATAGGAAGGGAACCAAAGGATCTCTCTAAAGCCACAGCCTAATGCAGTGCTAAAATGTAATGGTTCTAAGGAGAGGGACTCAAGGAATTTGCTCCAGGTCTGAAATTGTTAAATAAGAGAGGCTCGATGGCATGATCTTCATTGAGAAATAATTTCATAGCCCAGATATCCCATGCAGTATAACAGTGTATCACCTACGAAATGGCCATTGTTTTCACTGAGAAGTGATTGTATAACCAAAATACCCATGCACAAGAACAGTCATAGACCACATAATTGAATAGCTCTAGTCCTGTTCCAATTAGCCACAAAATACTTGACTGATAAGAGAGGTCTGTGATTCAAAAACGCATAAATGGCAAGTACTGGAATCATGATTTGTTTCAACTAAATCTACGTGGACAAAAGAAAGAAAAAGT
The DNA here is from genome assembly GCA_037074715.1 of Magnolia kwangsiensis. Classification (NCBI taxonomy): domain Eukaryota; kingdom Viridiplantae; phylum Streptophyta; class Magnoliopsida; order Magnoliales; family Magnoliaceae; genus Magnolia; species Magnolia kwangsiensis. The sequence continues at coordinate 100,042,054 of CM073586.1, forward strand.
AAGTTCTTCCAACATACCCATAGAAAGGTGCCTTCCTGAGATCCGTCCAAAACAGTGACCAAGTCCGGTCTGAATTTCAATGAGCTGTTGTCTTTGAGAAAATCCTTGACCTATAAAACAGACATCTAAATTCATCAGAGTTCATGCAAGCATTCGATTGAAGCAAATAATGACAGGGTTATAGCTGTATTCCCCTGTTAAAAAGGTATAAGAATCAAGTATGATCCAGGTGCTTACACTAAACACATGACACAGTCCATAAATGAGCTATACTTGTCTATGTTCCAGTATACTTTAATAATAGGTTCAAAAAATTGAGGATATCAAACTTTTCAAATGTAACTTACATGAACAATCTAAAATCACATGAAGCTTTACTTTTGTAGTTTTTTTATTTATAAATTTTTTTTTTAAAAAAAAAAAATTAAATAAAAATCCATTCTATTGGAAGATAACAAAATTTTATTAAGCAAAACCATAAGAGCGCATAAATTCCCAATAAGAAGAGCCAAATGGCTCACACGGTCACACCTCCTTAGCCAAAACATCGACAATACCATTTGCCTCCCTACCAACACGGGCAAACCAAATGTTTAGCCTAGAGTCACTATTGGGAATTTCACTGAAAACAAAATAAGGTCCCACAGCTGGAAATTCTGCAAAAGCTACTCAAATCACCTTCAACAATGGTCGCCCTAGAGAAATCCTTACTAGATATCCCCAAGGCCTCCCTAAGGACCCTGCCTCTAGTCCATCTCTTTTCCTCCCCTAGGAAAGTGATGCAGGACAACTAACCGCTTAAACTAATAGAGCATGGGAAATCAATCCCTTTATGATATAGCCCAGGCCCTACATCCCAGGGGTTAGGTCCTCGGCCGAACCCTTCTCGTGGACCCCACTTCACATGGGTTCCGCTTCACACAGGTGGGGCCTGCCTCACACGAGCCACCCACCCCGAGTGTGTCCCTGCATCTCACATGCCACCCCACTCGAGCCTGGTGTGAAAATGCCCCTACATTAATCACCCTCGACGAGGAGTCTCGAACATGAGACCTCCTACTCTGATACCAATTTGATGCAGGACAACTAACCACTTGCTCTAAAAGCTCGAACTAATAGAGCATGGAAAATCAATCCTTTTATCTCATAGCCCAAGCCCCACATCCCATGGGTTAGGTCATCAGTTGAACCCTCCTCGTGGGCCCCACTTCATATGGGTTCCGCTTCACACAAGCCACCCGCTTCATTCATTCTTCCAAAGTTTTTAATCTTTCATCTTTGTATTAGATAATCAAGATCGTCATATGGGATTAACAAAGGAGGATCAAAGGCGACTTGAAGTGTTGTCTACAAGTATTGACGCCATTTAACCGTACTGCTGACGTCAACGGTTGTACGGTCATGGTTGTCAAGTCGAAACAAAACCACTACTGGTCAGATCGTTTTGATTTATCATAGTTTGTGGTGATTTTTTCAAATTTTGTTAAAGCCATCTATCTGATGGTGTTTCAAGGCGGTCCACAAAAACAAAATTTGAAAAACATGGGTTTTAGTAGTGTTTGGTTCGGTTTTTTAATTGGAGTTTATTGGAAGTGGTCCCATGTTGATCGGATCATTGTAGAGAGATAAATCACAAATTTTCAACCCTAGAGAATGGTGTCGCCTAGGGTTTTTTGGGCCTTTTTTGTTGGAGGTGTATGGAACATAACAGATTCGTATCTGCTCTACTTTCACATTAATTTGACAGTTTTTTTTTTTTTTTTTTGAAGTATCTGGCTGTGTGAACACCCCTTCATTGTCTTCTGGAGTAATTTTTAGGGGGTGATTGGTGTGTACCTAAGCCTGAGAAGAGTCTAGAAGCATCGTTTGAGATAAAGAAACTTTTTTTGTCAGTTGGAATTGACGTTGTTCATCTGCGAGGATGTTGAACATCAGTAATACTAGTGGCCTATCTAACGAGTGAACAGCACTAGTTATCAGTGTAGGTGTTGCAGTGTGCCTTACCTGGTGAATGTCCCAGATCTCATACACAGGTTGGCATGTTGGCATGTGTCCCACAAAACATAGCACCAAAGCAAGCTGCTGCTGTTGCTCCTTAAAGGAAGATGATACAGTAGCATCAATAGTTCTCAAATATGGTAGAGCCATCTCTCCAAATACAAGTGGCAGTATGACCTATTATTTTGGACATTCTATATAAGTTTCCATACTGCAGATGGAAATCAATCAAAAATAAGCAAAGATTAAATGATCCTAGCCATTTGATCGGGGACTTCAAAGAGAATGTAGGACATGAGACCATTCTACTGTCAACATTCGATGTGAGGAAGTGATGAAAAGGCATGACATTCTCTGATAGGCTGTTTTTAACATGGGCCATTCCTGATGGGGCCTTCTTAAATGGATGGCCCCAGGCAAAACATCACCCTGTCAGGCGTACTGTGAAGAGATGACTCTACTATATTCAATTCTACTGGCAATATTGCATCTCCCCTTCTTCTGAGTGTTAAAAAAGAGAAGCCTCCTTTTGTGACAATGGACCTACAAGAGCACCATGAGGGCTTATTCACCTTTCTTGTGGAAATGATGATCATGCATGTGCGATTGGAGCCATCCACTGTGGATAGAGCATAACCTTGCAACCACTTAATTAGTGGCTATGAAGTGGAGAAGTAAAATGGCCAGAGAACCAAATTCAAAGAAAAAAAAGGTTAATATCATCTGGTCAATTTATTTTTAGCTACGGTCTGCCCACAATTTGGATTGTCCAAAATACCTTAAATGCACGCGACGTGCATGGTTGATGAGTCGCCACCATTTGGAAATGTTGTTGAACGACCCTAGTTAGCCCTTAAAATAAATTAAATCCTTGAACAAAAATGCCTCTGTTTTGAACTCAAACATGCCAAATCTACTCTCACAAGTGCACTACTTGGGAATACTGGCTGTTCATGTGAAAATGAAGATGACCTATATGAGATTGGAGCCACTCACAGAACAATCCCACAGTTTTGGTGCTCGATCTTCCATGGATGAGCAGTACATCAAAAATTTAACTGATCTGATGACCTTAGCCACCACCAGTTGGAGACTCTTGGTGATTAGGAATGCATGGATGGAAAAGGTCCAACCAATGGTCTAGATTAAATGGGAATATGTAATCAAATCCTCTTGGATTTAGGGTTTTCCAAAACTCACAATCTTGTCCCTTGGAGGACTGCAAAGGTGAAGGCATGGACACATAAAAGAGTGTGAGTTGAGGGGTGTAGCTAGAAGAGTTCTTCATATCATATGAAGAGGCAAGAGATGGATTTAACAAAGGTTCTAGTTCTTTTTAGTTAATGAAGGGCAAATACGAGAATAGGAAAGTCTAACTTAACACCAAAATGCGACTTCCGAATTTGGGGGCTCTTTCTTGACAAATAATAATACAAAGGGGATTTTAGGTTTGATAGAGGCGCAAAATGAGAGGAATCATAAAAGCATGAGATCTGGGTGAATGAACATCATCATTATCATCATCGCCTTGTCCCATCTATTTGGGGGCCACATAATGGAGAATTAACGTGCTTAATAAAATCAAGTGGCTGTTTCCAGTCAAATAAATAAGTTCTTAACAACTATGCATTCACCAACATAAGACTGCAGCTTGAGGTCCTTTTTTAAAATGTAAGGTGAGCTTGAACCCGAGACCTCAATGTTGAAACACCCCGCATATGCCACTGAACTGCAGCCTGAGCTGCCAAATATAGCAAGAAAACATAGCCAAAAGAAATTTATTTTTAAAACTAATTAAGTTAGCATTTGAAAAAGAAAAGATATGCAATTTTGGACTGGGAACGTCACAAGCATGATGTCCTGTAAGTACCCTCAAATCCAATCCATTGGACACGGGTAGTAAAGGTGCTCCCAACACCACAATAAATCCATCCAAAATGAATTCATCTGGTACTAAAGGTACTCCCTGCACCACAGTTCTATCTATGAGAAAAGAAGAAGGACAGAACTGAAAGCTGAAGACATTTCAGCTAATGCAATCACACATAAAATATAAGTTCACATGAAAAAGGTATATTTACCGCTTGCAAAATCCTATCAGCCGTGTCACCTTCCAATGACCTAAGGCCAGCAGTTGCCTGCATAAACATTGAAAAGCATACAATGATCAAAGATGGCTTCAAACAGCATGCAAAATGCAAGATAGACTATAGGGTTCTTTGTCTAAACTCTGGAACTTATGCTCAAGGAAATATTCAATTACCCCAACTCTAACTGGTGTTTTAGGATGCAAATTTGGGGGAACCACACTTTCAGCTTCCACCAAAAGAGACTTGAGTGAATATGCAGCTTCTTGGGGGTTCTTGGCATATGCGCTCAAACCTGGTTTTACCTGCAAACAAGCAGCAAAAAGAACTGAGAAGAAGCCATGAACAAGGCTAAAATGGAATCCTGCAGGACCTGCATATTTCAACTGACATAGCAAAGAGCTATTTGAGACTCTAAAATTGAAACTAAGTGAGAATTTTAAAGAATATTTTCTCAGGCCATGCAAGCCCTTGGCAAGAACATTTTAATTTTATTTTCAATTTGAACTTTCACACAATAGGTATCTCTTGCAGCAATATTGTCAGGAAGACAACTACTTCCCACCAAAAGCAAAGCTAGCCTTTACATTCAATTATTTTCAAGTGACCTTCATGCTAACCAATCTAGCCATTAGGCCCTAGTGTAGATAATGTTGGGAAACCACACACATTTCCCTTCTATGTGCAAATCAATGGGATTAAAAATATAAAACATTTAAAGGATGAAAATCACTTCTAATACAACCAAGCAAATCATCAAACATGTAGGATGCAAGAGACACCAAGATTTTTACATAGAAAACCCTCCGATGTGAAGGGAAAAACCACAAAAGCAAGTCCAGAACAAAGCCACTATAATAATAATGGAAGTACAATCATCAAGAGACCTCTCTTGGATTCGCAAACTACTTCACTCAAGGGTGGATTACAAGCAACATGAAACAAAGGAATTTCTCACCAACTAGGGATTGTAGACAGGGTGGACCCTCCGAACCTGGATGTGAAGATTTCGATGGTAGAAGGCTCTTGTTCTTCCTCTTCTACAAAACTCCATTTTTCTTCTTCTTTCTTCTCTTTTCTCCAAAAAGAAAAACCCCAATGTTCCTAGAACTATATCTCTAAACCAAAAAACAAAAAAGAAAACATTTTTTGCCTCTTTTAGTTTGCTTGGCCGAAAGACCAAAATACCCTCACACATGCATGTGACAATAAAAGGCTATTTAAGCCACACATGCGGGTCTCACTTCCACATGAGGAGGGACCCCCAACACATAAAGCAACCGAGGGCTCAATCAACCTAGGAAAGAAGAAAAGTAGAGAAAGATCGCACACCACAAAGGAAAGGGAAAAGGTAAACAAGCTCCCAACCAAACTTTAACATCTCATGCATTATAAAAAGACTACAAACTTTGATTAAAGACTCAAAATCAACTTATCTATAATCTTTCTTATATAAATGGACTTTCATCTCATAAACAACTCTATGCAAAAACCACGGAAGCAAAGACACCCACCTCCACTCATGCATTTATATGCTGAACATCTCAATCCCCTAAGCAAATTAACTTTGGCATTCATGGGCTCAAATCTCCATCCAAAATAAAAACCTAAACATGTAAAGCCATTTCTACATTCAATCAGTGTTTTCAACCAGTAAACTTCTCCCCGGGTCGTTATAAAGAATAACTTTAGTGTGACATCATTTCAATGAAGGTCACACATATTAATGAGGTGCTCGTGGATATACAATAGGGATGTAACTCATAAAGGCTACAAGAACATATACAACTTTATGCACAATAGGAAAGCCCATTACTGTCAACCCTATGAAGGATGACGAACCCAAAAAGGCAAAGCCAACTTCTACAGTGTTAAGTATGGCCCGATCATGGAAAAAAGTCGTGAATGGAGAATCGTGTATACTCTAGTAGGATGCGACCGATCCGATTTGTGATGTTGTTGTTCAACTACCTGAGATTTAAAACATTCTATGTAATATACTGGCAATTTCGGGAGTATTTTTTTTTATTTCTGATTATTTAATCATAACCAATCATTAAGTGGGTCATTTTAACCATTTAAACCAAGACATTTGATAATCCGTCCATTGGATTACCAATCCAAACCTTGAATCATCGATCTAAACCATCCGAATTGAATAGTGACTGATTATTTTCAAATCTACCATTAAAATTATCATATAATAGATGTATCATGAAAATCTTAAGAATTTCCCATTGGACTACTTGATCTTTCTATAGACAACCATTTAATATGTTCTTAGACACAATATCAACAATGCTAAAATCTTGACTTGAACAAGAATAAAAAGCTGAGATCTGAGGCCAAGAATTCTTGAACCGTTAATTTTAGCATATTTCATAGACCCTTAGCAAAGTATACTAGCTTCTTATTTCATGACTTTAGTAGATCTTCAATAATATGATTTTAAATTATTTTAATATATGTAAAATCATAAAAATAATCCATATGTATTATAAACATACATTTGAGCATAGCCCATAGTATTATACACTTATTTTTTTTATCTTAAATTATCTTTCCCATGATCTTTATAATAAAAGCTTCATTTTGATATAATGATTGGGCATAAAAACTTTTGGTATGGCCCACACGATCGTGGCATGTACACACTTGATTTATACACCCTATTTCACATGAACACATGTGCACAATCTTTGGTGCACTACTACCTCTACGAATACTTGTAATTTTCCTACAGATAACCATGGTCATTTTAATCAAGAAATCATTTTTACAAGAGGGCATAAGATATAAACAATCTAATCACGTGCTTAGATTAAGAAGAATGTACTTGTGGGACCCACATCTCCATGGCACGTACGCACACATTGGTTGTACCCTCATCTACCCTAAAACCTCTCACCATTAAGATAAGAGTTACATGCACTTAACATGTGCTTATCATATGTTACATATGTATGTGTATTAATGTAAGAAGGCTTTGGCTCCTCTATATAAGGCATGCCAAACCACTTCTTGTAATCACTCACAGAGAGAGGGAGAGAGAAAGAGATTAAAAGAGAAATTCTGAGAGCTTACCTCATGATCCAAATTGTTTATCGAATAAGTCCTCTAATACTATATCTCTTAGATGTTTTAGATCAAATCTAAGTGGGCCCCACTACAAGATCATGTCTATCATATTAAATTATTTATGTTTTTCATATCTTTTATAGTGTTATAATCCCCCAAGTGGAAAATCCATTATAAACATTTAGTGTAAAGTGGGCCCCACATAAAATTAACTATACATTTAGAAATCTTATTCATTAAGTGTAAATATGGATTGAAGACCTTATAAATCTATATACAGATTGTTAAAATTAGGAGAAAGATCATAATAATGATCTGGACCATTAAATCGATGATTGGGTCCAATCCAACCGTTGATCAAAGGTTTAATAAACCAATTAAGGGATTAGATTTAAGAAAATTAAAAATCTATTTGATCTAATGTTAGATCGGATCATCTGATCAAAGATTAATCAAAACCATTAGACCAAAATCATAAATAAAGAAATAAATGGTCGGATCGGATGGATCTAAACATCCAATTGTCTTTAAGGTAGGATCTCAATCTGAAACAAAGATTAATACCTTTAATATATGGTTAAAAACATGGTAAATAGACTATCTATGGCTCATATCTAAGAAATTAGAGACTTGATTGACCGATTTAATGGACTAATGTAACAATTTTAAGATCTTATTCATTTTTGCAAGAGTTTTAAGAAAATGAACACTAAGGAATAAATTAACTTAATGCTTGTATTATAAACATGACTAAAAAATGAAACTTTTTATAAATTGTAGACCCGAGTGCAGTCATCAAATCCATGAAGAAATTATCAAAATGTCAAAATGGTCGAATAAGAAAGGGTCGTTTTGATTAAGTAGTCACTATCACGGATGGATTTTCCCGCATGCATTACATAACGTTACATGCTTATTTTTTCTTTACTTTTATAATCTATTGATATCTGTTTAATTATGCAATTGCCTTGTATTTGATATGTCATTCTGAGAACACAAGACAACTCGGGGATCGAGTTATCCCTTAAATTCTCAGATAGAGTTCCCAATAGAACCTGAGTTGGTACCAATAGGGCCTCCTTAGACTACGGTCAAGGCTGGGGAAGGAGTTTGACCATCTCTAGAGTGGGCAACTCATTGACAGACTATACAGTTACACACGGTACGTGAAATACCTCAAGTCAGCGTTCGTGCAGGATGTGAGTAAACTCCTGCACGTGTTGGGCTCGTATGGGTCTCGGTCGAATGGCTGTTGGCAAGCCGGACGTTGTGCGCAGCTATGGCCCTAGTTGTTCACTAAAGAAACTGTTTATGTGGTAATGTGGTATATTAAGATTCTTGTATGTGCACTTGCATCATGCATATGTTGTGAATCATACGTACAAGTACTTGCTAGGCTATTAGCTCATTCTGTTGATTGAAAAACCATCTAAGACAATAAAATGAACTGGAGTCTTCACATGTGGAGTAATGACTTTGAGAGGCATACTCTTGGAGATTTGTTGAGAGAATAAAGAATTTTTCATTTTTATTTATTGTTTTATGAACTTGTGCTAGATATCAGCCAATAGATAATGGATACTTTTAATTAGATGCATGATGATTAATTAAGTTTACTATTTGTGATGATTATTATATTTATGTGTATAATATCATCCCCTCCCCATCGAGTCACACCCTTGACTCGACAACTGAGTTAAGCGAACTCAGGTTTTCAGAGCCGGGGTGTGACATTTTATCTCAATTTCATGATTTAATCCGTGATGAACTACAGAATGAGCTTTCACCCACGCCTGAATGATTTGTTACTTAAAGAGCCATTACCAAATCTTCTAGCATACCAAATGAACCTGATGGAGCATGCAAAGCTTCGTCGACAGGTGGAAGAATTGCGAACACAGGGTTCCATTTGTGATAGCCTTAGCTCGTGTGTTGTGATAGTGTTGTTGACACCAAAGGATAGCAATTGGCGGATGTGTGTTAACAGTCATGCCATCAACAAATAAGGGTAAAGTATTGTTTTCCCATTCCACACTTAGATGACATGCTAGACATTGTGAGGAATGCTACAATCTTTTCAATGATCAATTTGTCAAGTAAGTACCACTATATAAGGATTTATCCTAGAGATGAATAGAAAACTGCTTTTAAGACAAATGATGGATTACGTGAGTGGCTAGTCATGCCTTTTAGCTTGACAAACGAACCTAGTACTTTCGTGCTAGTGATAACACAAGTTCTACAACCATTCATAAGTAAGTTTGTTATTAGTTACTTCGATGATACCCTCATCTATATCTGCTCACGTGAAGATCATTTGGTCAATCTCTGCTTGGTCATGAAATGAAAGTATTATGCCACAAGAAACTCTACATCAACTTAAAGAAATATACCTTAATGAGTTCCAATGTGGTCTTCCTGGGGTTCATCGTTCTAGTAGAAGGCATGAAGGTTGATTCTGAGAGATAAGGGCCATTGTCAACTGGCCTACTCCCACGAACATTCATGAGGTTCGCAGTTTTCATGGGCTAGAGACGTTTTTATCAAAGCTTTATTCGGAACTTTAGTTCCATCATGGCACCCATTACTGAACATATGAAAGTCAGTCATTTGATTGGACTAAAGCAGCGAAAAATGCATTTCAAGAAATCAAGCGGAAAATGTTGAAAGCCCCAATTGGCTTCCTGATTTTGAAAAGGTGTTTGAAGTTACCTGTAATGTATCCCACATAGGCATAGGAGGTGTCCTTAGCCAAGAAAAACATAAAGATTGCCTTCTTCAGCCAAAAACTCAACGAGGCGTGAAAGAAGTATTCTACATATGACATGGAGTTTTATGCTATTGTGTAGGCTTTGAAACATTGGTGTCATTACTTCATTCATTAAGAGTATGTGCTCTATTCTAGTCATGAAGCGTCATGTTATTTGAATTCTCAGAAGAAGTTGAACGAAAGGCACACTAAGTGGAGTGCTTGTATCCAGGAGTTCACATTCAACTTAAAACATCGAGCGGATGTTGGAAATAAGGTAGCAGATGGCTTCAGCCGAAAATCACATCTATTATTTACCTTATCAGTCTACGTCTCTACGATGTTGGGTTCGAGGAACTTAAAAGAGGCTATGCAACAGATGATGATTTTGGGAAGATAATTTTAATACTCACTACTAGCTCAAGCATCAAGTATTACGATTCAACCTACATGATGGGTACTTATTCTATGACATGAGGTTGTGTCTTCCCAAAGGCTCCTTGTGAGAGCTTGTTATACGAGAACTTGCATTCATGTGGCCTCACTTGGTTTGAAGAAAGATGCTAAAATCATTGTTTGTCAAAGTCGAGTGTGCCAACCAGACAAAGGTAGCAAGCAGAATACTAGTTGTTATACTCGATTGCCTATGCCAGATGCTTCATGGGAAGACAACAGCATGGATTTATCTTGGGATTGCCAAACACTCAACGTGACTATGACTATATTTAAGTTATGGTTGATAGGTTCTCAAAGATTTCCTATTTCATTCCTTGTAAGAAAATGCAAGACGCCTTACACATTGCTAATGTTTTCTTCAAATAGGTGGTTCATCTACACGTTGTTCCCAAAACAATTGTATCCGGTCATGATTCAGGCGCACCTTGTAGTCTAAGATGGGAACCAAATTAACATTATCAAGGCTTATCATCCACAAACAGACAAGCAAGTCATCAACCACAGTTTTGGGAATCTACTTGTCTTTGATGTTTGGTCGGTTATCATATAAATTCATGGGACATCATGTTGTCACGAGCTGAGTTTGCTTATAACGGTCATGTGAACCACACTATGAGACTCTTTCCTTTCGATATTGTGACAAATCTTTTGCATAGCATATTAAGGACATACATGAGGAAGTCAAGCAAAAGACCACCCGCCCCGAGTGTGCCCCCACATCCCTTGATGCATGACAGCTAACCATTTGCTCTAAAAGCTTGAATTGATGGAGCGCGGTGAATCAATCCTTTTATCTCATAGCCCATGCCCCACATCCCATGGGTTAAGTCCTCGGTCAAACCCCCCTCATGGGCACCACATCACATGGGTTCGGCATCACATGAGCCACCCGCCACACACAGGCTGCCCACCCCGATTGTGCCCCCCATTTCACGGGACAACCCACTCGAGCCCGGTGTGAAAATGCCCATGCATTAAAATATGTTGGATGGTCAAATAGTTCACACGCCAATGAGGGTATCAAAAGCCTCTTGTCAAATGAGAGGGCCGATTGAGATATGATAGCACGTGAATCTCAATAAATGATTTATAACACATCAATGCAGAGTTATATGAGGAGTACATTGCTATTAACTCGACAGAGCCGAGTTTTTACAAGCCTAGGGGAATTGGTGCAATCACCCCACACGTGCATGGTTCACATGTGTGCACAAGAAAAATGCCCACTTTCACTTTTTAGCTTATCCCTAATTTCCTTTCTTTCATATCTTTATATTAGGAAATAAGTATTCTTAGATTTTTCTTCTTTAAGTAATTTCTTATTTAAATGCTTTTTTTTTTTTTTTTTAGAGATTTTTATTTAAATACTTTCTTATTTAAGAGATTTCTTATTTTACATATCTTGGCTAACCATAAATCTTATTTTTAGTTTTTATGGAGGATTGCAAGCACTCATTATAAATAAGGTTTAGGCCTATGGAATAAGATACATTTGAATGATATTCTCTCTGAGTAAATTATCTATTGTTTAAGACGAAAAGACCGTTGAGCTTGAACTAGAAGACTGTTGAGCTTGCTGACAGTCTTGCATTCTTTTCTCTTTTGTGATTCAAACTTCAATCCAATACGTTGAATATTATTGCAATTAGTCTAGCTGCATTAGTCTCCATTGCACGTGACAAAACCACCTTAGTCTAGTATGAGAAAGCAACCTGACTGTAGAACTCGAGTTCATTTCCGACGGGAATGAGATCCAAGTTGTGGTCGAAGCAGAAGACATGGACCCTGCTCCCGGTACTCCCGGCATCGAAGATGACAGTATAGGTCTTGGATCCACGCCGACTGGGGGCAGCGGCTTGGCGAGTTGTGAGGAATTGGGCGTCTGTGGTGGTGGATTGGATGAGGAGGAGGAGGAGAAGAGAGATAAGGATGACAATCGGGCAGAGGCGGGAGATGACATATTCATCTGGTCGGGTTCGCTTCATCATGTTGGTTGGGGAAAGAGTAGTGAAGGGGGAGCTGTAAATTCAAATTGCAGCTGACGGGAGCCTCGAGGGAATGACGCTCTTCTCGAAGCTCCAGCTGCGGAGTAGTAAAGAGATGCTGTTCCCGTTACTTTTCACTTGCGCTTCTCATTCAATCCCGCTGGTAAAAGCGATCGGTGTCGGTGGCTTTTTCTTTTTGGGGCTTCTCATTCAGTCACGTGAAAAACGGGGGAGTTGATTAGGTGCGGCCCGGCCTCACCAACGACCGTGCGCCACGGACGCGGATTTCCTGCGCAATGCTGATGGGTGGGGCCTACGAGATGTTTGTGATAAATACAGCCCGTCCATCCATTTTGGAGTTCATTTTAGAACATATGTAATTCAAATATACAACACGAGAGGAAATAGTATAGATTCACTTACATAACACGAGAGGAAATAGTATAGATTTAGTGAGCACGTTGAAACATTCTTACAACTGTACGTATAAATCAGGAAGATTTTCCTAATCTACGTTTTTTATTTTTTTAATCATATCTTAAAATAAATTGACAAACAAATGGATGGGCGGATTTCTCACAAACATTATCGTGGCCCCCCCCCAGCATCCTTGCCCAATAACATATGGGAAAGGCTTTAGCAGAAGACATTGTCCATGTGGCGACTTACGTGGGCTCACCTATATGTATCTATTCTATGCCTACATTGTCCGTGCCATTTTTACAGATTAGTTCTAGGCATGATCTTAAAAATAAAATAGATGGAAATTTCAGGCGTATCATGCTATAGGAAACAGTTGTGATTTACCATTAAAACTTCTTATAGGCTACCGGAAGTATCGAATCAAGCATTCAATCACCATAATTTTCTTTAGCATAGCCTATTTGATATTTGCATCTGATTAATTTTTTGACTCCTACCTTAAAATGATCTGAAAAAACAGATGAACAGCATGATATATAATAAAAACATCAAAGTGAGCCCCACGGTAAGGGATGCACCATATTGGGTGAGCCGAGCTGCACTTAATCTGCTTCCCTGAGTGGAACGTGAGCATGCTCGGACAAGTTCACATGTTGTGATTCCCCGGTGCATCATTCAAAACTCTTTTTAAAAATAACAAAAAATTATTTTATAGCTTGTTAGTATACCTACTGTTAGATCACACTTCAATGTTAGCTACCCCTACTAGGGAACCGATGCCAAGACCTCGGTGTTCAAACGAGGTATCTTTCACTCAGTCTACCACTTGCGGTACTGGGTGTGCATCATCCAAAACTCGAACGCGGATTGGGTAGGCTGATTTCCTGTGCTGCGAGTAGGGAGATTATGTGCGGACCAGTCCTCACCCAAGACATTGCAGCCCTTACGGTGGGACACATCTTGATTCACACATTTTACATCACGCCGTCCATCCGTTGTGCGGGATCATTTTAGGTCATGAGCCCACAAATGAAGCAGGTCCAGTTCCCAGGTGGACCATGCCACGGGAAACAGTCGTGACTGACCCATTCATGGGCCGAAAGGGCTTTGGATGAAGTTGATATTTGTTTTATCACTTCATCCAGGTCTACATAACCTTACCGGCAGGTTGGATGGCAAATAAACACTGCACAAGCCTTACGGTGGGCCTAAGGAACTTTTTAATGGTGAAGTGTTCAATATCTAATTTCTTATAATATGGTCAGCTTGAGATTTGGTCATGCTTCGTTTTCTGGTTCATGTCTTAAAATAATTTTAAAACATGAATGAACACGCGACTTAGATATACAATACATACATCAAGGTGAGGCCCACCATAAGTGTTGCACCATCTTGGGTGAGCCCTAGGCCACACCTAATCCATGTGGGCTATTTGTGCCCAATCAGGCGCTGTGTTTGAGGAGCTGGCATGGACCATAAATAATAAATTCTAGCCTTAATATACTTTTTCACTTATTGGATAACGAAAATGTCCATCCACAACCGTTGGCTCTCATCTCTAAAAGTAAAATATCCTTTTAAAAGGGACATGACCTAATTCGATCCGTCCATTTTAATCGGACAATTGAAAACCTATGAAAAGGTCTTTTTAATTTTATGTTTATAGTACACAACTATTATAACATTATATATTAATTCTAAATTGTTTCCTTTAATGTGATGAGTTTTGCTCTTAAACTTAAGCCAATAAAATGAAATTAAAATCATTATGGGGACAAGTTGGATTTACCTCGAGAACATTCAATGAGCCCCGCATTAAATGTGGATAGGTTCAAAACGTGGGGCCATCAATGCACGAGCCTAGTCAGCCATTTCCTTCTTCTCCCTTTTTTTTTTTTTCACTTCCTAAAAACACACAAAGTCAAAGCTTCTTCAATAGTTGGTAGTTGGAATGTATTCTCAAAGTGAGGTTAAAAAGGTGAAAGAGGTGGAACACCAGGTAGAACCTCCTATTTAGAAGGAAATCACACAAAGATTCTTTTTAAGGAAGATAATCATTTTTAAAACAATTTATGGCTGAATGTATCAAATGTATTTTTCATGAGTATGATTAATAATTTTTGTAATCCTTCTTATAATTTAATTATTCTTTTCATGAAAATAATAAATGATTTTTGTAATTAGTGAATGCGACGATTGGTGTAATGTGACAATTGGTGTAATGGATAAATGTGACAATTGGTATAATGGATGAATTTGATGATATTTGTAATAGAATAATGTCGAAATTGGAGAATTGAGAAATATTTAAATAGATGAGTGTTAGACTTAAGGATTGTTTGATATTAACAATGGATCACGAGTATACATTGTGGATTGTGAATATTAATAACGGCCCATTGATATTATCTGTGACCCACTGATATTATCTGCAAACAACTGTTAATATCAACGGTTCACAGTAAATTCCATTGATATTCACTATGGACCGTGGATATTAACATTGGCCCACTTATATATGTTGTCAAATATTAATATCAGCGAAGTAGGAACATTAATTCATATATTTTACAATATGACGACATTTGACTTGTTGAGCATTAATTTATAATAAGTCGTCGTAAGTGGCTATTACAACACACACGCGCGCACACGCACACACACACATGGTACTATGAGGTCAACCTCTTGGAATTTCCCATGAGGTCAAGCTGTATGAGCCCCACCGTGATCTTTGTCGAACATCTATCCCATCAATCAGTGCATCATTCCATGGTGGACCATGGGCTTAAAAATCAACTCAATCCATGACTTGGGTGGGCCACACCAGATACAACAGTTGAATGGGTTACCGTCCCATTAAAACATTCATAATCTTTTATTTGGCCCATGGAGATGCAGTTCACAAATCCCGCCCATCCATTGTGCGTGTCCCACTTAGATGAGGGGGTAGACCAAGTTCCAGTTGCATCCAAAACTCAGGTGGCCCCCACCAAGTGCTTTGATATATTTTAAGTATGTCTTCACATGGTTTTAGATGGCATGGCCCACCTAAGTTCTGTATACGGCTGATTTTCGTGATATCCCATAACCTAAAGGAGACCCATCAAATGCATGGTGTTGACATTTGACACACATCACAGTGGGGCCCACTGCCCATGAGGTCTACCTCATACTACCATCCATATATATATGAGTCATGCTCATCAGCATACCTATGCACATGTGCACCTTTGCACACATGTTATTGACGTCTAATTCGAATGGTCCATGTGATGCATAATCCCATGAAACTCTAAGAAAAAAAATTTCACTCTGATATAAAATTCTGGTGAGCCATAGCAAAGAGAAATACAAATTGATAAAGGAAACTGTTTTTATTTTTCATGGCCCACCAAAGTTTTTAATCAAAGTAAAAATTGAGGTATGAGGGTTTCATGAAGTGCTATTTCACGTGGATAGTTCAGATTTTGGAGTCATATCATGTATGATAAGTTTTTAAAAAATTTTGCGCAAGTTTCAGCCAAGCATTTGGTTGTATATATAGTGTGTGCGTGCACATAGAGTAAGTTAAATTGATGGGTGTGTACACACATAGAGGAAGTTAAATTCATTCCCATATATGTGTGTGTACTGTACACAGATATATATATGTGTGTGTGTGTGTGTGTACACGGTGAGTTAAATTGATTTCCATATAATTAAAATGCAAATATTTGTACATGGATATAAACTAAAATTTGATGAATTTACAGTTGCCTGATTAAAACTGAATCAGCTAAGAGGTGAGGTGAGTTGAGTTCCAACATATCCCATTTTAAGAAGTAACTTTTACTTTTTGAGTAGGAATCTAATGAGAGTAACACCTGCGATAAAGGGATGGTTTCATCATTCATTTTCGTAGTTTAAAAAATAAAAAAGAGAAATTTCCAACTGTACAAGCAGTATATGTCCCACAACCTTTGAAGCCCACATGCTTTTTACTTTCCTAGAATAATCCCCAGCTGTATGTCGCCATTTCTCAGGTCGAAAAGGCCCCTGCTTTCCTTCCTGAGGCGAGTGCGAGAAGACGAGCGCTTACGCTCCTAGAACCCCGAGTTGTACGAACGGTTTAAAAGATATCAAAGTTACATGGGCTCCACAGTTATGTATTCGTTATATCCACAACGTTCATCCACATTTCGAGATCATTTCGGGGCATTATCAAAAAAAAAAATCATACCCAAAGATCAACTGGACCACACCACAACGAGCAGGGGGGAAATTGATTTTCACCGTTAAAACTTTTGTAGGGCCCACCATAACATATATTTTCCATCCAATGTATTCTTAAGGTCACAAAGATCTAGATAAAGAGGAAAAACAAATTTCATAATGATCCAAAACTTTTGTGAACCATGAAAGGATTTCAATGGCAGACGTTCAATCCTCCACGGCCTTTTACGGTGTGGTCCACTTGATAGCTAGATCTAACTTATTTTTCGCCTCAAGCCTTAATACGAGTTTGTCAAATAGATGGACGGTTTGGATATAACACATACATCGTAATGAGACCCATAAACAACAATAAGATTACAACATGGAAAAAAAAATCAACCTAACTCAGTTGACCGGGTCCAAACCCGGTCAACCCCGACTCGCTGTCCCACTGACCCGGTCAACCCCAACTCGCTGTTCCACCTTTGTACCTTTTTTTTTTTTTGGTTTACAAGGAGAACTTTTTTCTCTTCTACATTTTTCTCTAATATATATTTATATAAATATGTATATATAAGTATATCAAAAAAAATCTCTTTTTATTCATTTCGTTCTTTATTCATTTAATAAACAAATCTCTTAAACCAGAATGAGTTAATTGATGTACCATATAGGATTTGGGGGTAGGAGATGCTACTTTAGCTAACCAACCTACTCATTTTCCAAGATTCCATCAGGTCGATGGTCAAAAATTCATTTCATTTACTTCGTGGCCAATTTCAATTAGTTCGTGGTCAATTTTATTCATTTCGATTCACGGTCAATTTCATGCATTTCACGGTCAATTCCCTTCACTTTCACGATCAATTCGCTTCACTTCACGATCAATTCCATTCATTTCACGGTCAATTCGCTTCACTTCATAGTCAATTCCATACAATTCACGATCAAATCTCTTCACTTCACGGTCAATTCGCTCCACTTCATGGTCATTTCCATGCATTTCACGATCATTCCCGGTGATTCTGTGTTGATTCACGGTCATTTTGTGCATTTCATGGTCAATTCCCTTCACTTCACGGTCATTTCCACGCATTTCACGGTCAATTCGCTTCACTTCACGGTCATTTCCATGCATTTCACAGCCATTCCCAGCGATTCCATGTTGATTCACGGTCATTTCCACCCATTTCACATTCAATTCCCTTTACTTCACGGTCATTTCCATGCATTTCATGATCATTCTCGACGATTCCATGTTGATTCATGGTCATTTTCATGCACTTCACGGTCAATTCCCTTCACTTCATGGTCAATTCGCTTCACTTCATGTAACACCTCAGATTTTTGCCAACCTGAGGTTAGACGTCCTTAGGCAATGGGTCAACTAAAACACTTGAGAAATCGCTCAGAACCCAATTCCATAACCAAAGAAATCACTTAGGATTAATTCCTTTAGAAACTAAGCATAAGTTAGCTAGCGCTACGCTGGAGTAGCTGTGAAATAGTCCCTGACCGCTTTAAATACATTCTACAAGACCCAAAATTTGTAAAATCAATGGTGCTATAATACTCTAAAACCTCGGATCAAACTCTAAACCGGTTTGTTCTCAGGACCTCTTTGAAACTTTGTATTGGATCTAGACCGCACGTCGAAAGTCCGATACCTACAATCTTAGACCGTTATAACCGCCTAGCTGGACTTGACAATCATTTCGAAAATCAAGTCCAACCGACATTCAGAGGCTATTTCATTGAGCCTGGAGTGAAGAGAGTGAGAATAGGGTTAGATTTGGAATTTGAAATTCAAATCTGTCACATGACTTGGTGCGTCAGTATTAAGCGTTCTGACCGTCAGAATTCAGCCAAATTACACCCTCGGATCAGAAAAATTTTTTATTTCATATCACGAGACTTGTAGACCTGATCTAGGTGCGATGACCGCTGAGCTGAAACTGGACCGCCACGTGCGATCTGCGAACTCTACCGGTCTGAAAATTTGATGTGTGTTAGATCCAGTATGCATGAGCTTAAGTCCGACCGCATTTGGCCAGGGGAGCTCCAGAAATGTCTTTTTGGACCGAAATAGCCCCGATTTGGTTAGGCATCAAGTGAACATTGTTCCCAAGCCTGTTTTGGGCATGTTTTATGTTGTAAAAGGGCCTTAAACCCTCATTTCTCTCACCCATCCGAATTTTCTAGAAACCCTAGCTGGTGTGAGAGAAAAGGTGAGAGATTGTGAGAGAGAGTGGGAGAGAATTTTCTGCTGCTTGCACTACTTGTTGCACGTGCTTAAGCAACGGGCCTCAATCACTTTCCCGGCGATTTCGTCGCGTTTCTAGGTAAGAAAATACCTCAAACACTTGTTGATTTAAGGTTCCTTCGTTTTCTTAGCATGGTAGCTTATAGATCTTGTGTATTAGGTTCCCGGTTCGCCGTAGACGAAGCGTATACGCTCCGTTCGAATCAATACACATCTAGGATAAAATGTGCGGATTTTAGACGCTCTGATTGACTGTTTTCAACGCTTTCAATGTCATTTAATAGTAGATTATCGACGACAACGCCGTTTAACATGTACAACATGCTGTCTGTTTCCTGTTTCGTAAGCAGACGAAAAATATGAGATTTAGGGCATTTTAGTCATTTGTAGGAAATACTGCTTTCATCCATATTTTGCTGATGTGATTGACATGGCTTCTTGTTTCATTAGGATATTAGGAATGCGCGCATAATTATTTTAGCGAAGAGATTCGCCTAAATGCGCACTTTGAGTCGACATACTATATGTAGACTTAAGTGTGTAGTTTAAGTGTTTGTATAAATGTTTGTATTAGTATGTATTGAATTAAATGGTGTTATAAACTAGTTTGAGATTGAATTCTTAAATAATATGCTGATGTAAATGATTTCTTACATGTTGGCTATATGCATGATTTCATTATATGTATGAAATGCATGTGTTAGATGATTTACTTAAGTTGTATATTATAACATGTGTTAACATGCTCACATTGTTGTTTTTCATTTCTATAACTCTTATATGATTGTTGATGTGGATTCATAATTGTTTGGGACTATACCTAGTCCAGGCAGTCGGCAACCGAGTAAATTCGTGGTTGGCTTATCTTGCCACGAACGACGCGTCGATGAATGCGAGTCGTGTTTTGGAGTTGACGGCAGTGGTTAGGCCACACGAGGTGTTTTAGGCACTTCATGTCGTTCGACTTGAGATGCGCTCGTGCTAGTCGAGCCCGTCAAGTAACTCGGCTGGCCATTGTATGTTCACCTTGTATGAGTCATAACTGCTTGAACCTAGGATACTGAACTTACCACCGTAAACCCTATTAACCATGGTACCTTGATCCATAAAGACTCATGAGCCGGGCATGGTGGTATGGGACACCGTGGTCGAGCTGTCGGCCTACGCTGGGGCCACAAACCTCCCCGTAGTGACCAGTGAGTAACCCAGACTCGTGAACAGATTATGGTGGTATGGGACACTATATTCTTGCTGTCGGCCTACATTGATAAGGTGATGGGGGAGCGGTGCAACGAGTGCGAGCAACAGCCCTGACAGCCCTCTGTAGTGACCTCGAACGTATTCTGAGTCTACGAGAGGTGATGACCCTTCCGTAGCGACAAGAGTACAAGTAGGCCTGTATTGATAAGGTGATGGGGGAGCGGTGCAACGAGTGCGAGCAACAGCCCTGACAGCCCTTGCAGCGACCTACAAATATAACATCGTATGAGATTATTAGGAGTGACGACCCTAGACAGGATCTGTGTTGGGATTGATATAAGCAAAGTACCTTAGTTTCTCAATCCTGCTGTATGAATGGACTAATAATAACTCGGTAATCATATCAACATCACATTGCATGTGCCTGGAAGATGTGGAGCACTGTGCGGTACGCAAGCATGCCGCGGACGAAGATGGTGTCGTATGAGGGAGATCGTCGGTGAGGGCATCCATCATGTCACGTCATATTGCATTAACAACAGTATTAGGAATGTTTGATTTACTGCTTTACTATTATCGCATGATTGAATTGAGAACATGCTAATCTTTGCTCTATTATTTCACTGAGTTATCTACTCACTCCCACGTTATGGAATGGTGTTTCCGGATACCCACCAGTCCCTATTTTGATTGCAGATGATGGCGCTGCTTGAGAAGCGGAGCTGGACTTGATGATGAGGAGGAGGATCCCTCCTTTATGCGTGTTCTGATTGACGAGATTACAGGGAGGTTGATTAGATGCCTTGACACTTGTCATTTTATATTTTTAGAGCACTCATGTATATTCTTTTCGTTTACTTTTGGAGTATACATGTATGTATATAACCTGGTAACATGTTCACACTCTGGAGACATACAATAGTTTATATATGTTATACATACTATCACAGTCTTCCGCTTGTAAATTTAACTTTCTCTGGAGTATGATATGTTGTTTTGGCTTAATCCCAATCTTGTTTAATGCCTGTTTACTGACAACATGCATCTAATATTATCTATGTTGCATAAATAACATTTTGGAACTCGGGAGTTGGGTTTTTTACTCGACCCCCGATTTTCGGGATGTTACACTTCACGATCATTTTCATGCATTTCAAGATCATTCCTGTCGATTATGTGTTGATTCACGGTCATTTCCATGCATTTCACGGTCAATTCCCTTAACTTCACAGTCATTTCCACGCATTTCATAGTCAATTCCCTTAACTTCATGGTCATTTCCACGCATTTCACTGTCAATTCGCTTCGCTTCACTTCACGGTCATTTTCATGCATTTCACGGTCATTCCCGTTGATTCCTTGTTGATTCACGGCCATTTTCATGCATTTCATGATCAATTCCCTTCACTTCACGGTCATTTCCACGCATTTTACGGTCAATTTGCTTCACTTCACGGTCATTTCCATGCATTTCACGGTCATTCCTGTCGATTCCGTGTTGATTCACGGTCATTTCCACGCATTTCACGGTCAATTCCCTTCACTTCATAGTCATTTCCATGCATTTCACGGTCAATTCACTTCACTTCATGGTCATTTCCATGCATTTCACGGTCATTCCCGATGATTCCGTGTTGATTCACGGTCATTTCCATGCATTTCATGGTCAATTCCCTTCACTTCACGGTCATTTCTACACATCGCTGGGAATGACTGTGAAATGTATGGAAATGACCGTGAAGTGAAGGGAATTGACTGTGAAATGTGTGAAAATGACCGTGAATCAACACGGAATCGTCGGGAATGACCTTGAAATGCATGGAAATGACCGTGAAGTGAGGCGAATTGACCGTGAAATGCATGGAAATGACCGTGAAATGAAGGGAATTGACCGTGAAGTGAAGAGAATTAACCGTGAAATGCGTGGAAATGACCGTGAATCAACACGGAATTGCCGGGAATGATCGTGAAATGTATGGAAATGACCGTGAAGTGAAGGGAATTGACTGTGAAATGCATGGAAATGACCGTAATCAACACGGAATCGCCGGGAATGACCGTGAAGTGAAGCGAATTAACTGTGAAATGCATAGAAATGACTGTGAATCAACACGGAATCGCCGGGAATGACCGTGAAATGCATGGAAATGACCGTGAAGTGAAGGGAATTGACCATGAAGTGAAGGGAATTGACCGTGACATGCATGGAAATGACCGTGAATCAACACGGAATCGCCGAGAATGACCGTAAAGTGAGGGGTTGTTTGATTTTTAATTCCCCCGTGTAAATACACGGAATTACCTGCTTATTACTTACTACACCTGTTTGGAGGTAGCTGGGAATTATGTTTTGAAAATCGTGCGATACAAACGTTTTTATTACTGATTTAAATATGTGGGCCCCACTATGATATATATGAGTTATCCACACCATCCATCCTTTTAAGAAATACATTTTAAGGCATGAGCCCAAAAATGAAGAAAATCAAAAGGTCAAGTGGACCGCACCTTAGGAAATAAGGATCATTAAAATGTCAATGGTTGAAAGTCGTTTTCTTCCTAAGGCCCACAGTGATGTTTATTTGTCATCCAACCCGTTAATAAGGTCACACGGTCATGGATAAAGTGGAAAAAAAAATATCAGTTTGATCCAAAACTTCTAGGGTCTTCAAGAAGCTTTCAATGGTAAAAGTTCAATTCCCATTTTTTTAGTAGTGTGGTCCACTTGATATTTGGATCTGCCTCTTTTTTTTGGCTCATGCCCTAAAATGAGTTGGCTAAAGGGATGGACGGTGTGGATAACACAAAATCATCAAGGTGGGCCCCACAATTGGGCCTTTTTTCTCCTCGGGTGACGTAAGGAGTGCTATAAATGGAAGGTGGCAATCAAATCACCTTGAAAATTCAACCGGAAACAAAGTGGTAAATAATTATTACCCATTTACGCGGAATAACCCCTGTAATTAGAAAATCAAACAGGCCCTAAAGGGAATTGACAGTGAAATGTGTGGAAATGACTGTGAAGTGAAGGGAATTGACCATGCAATGCATGGAAATGACCATGAATCAACACAGAATCGCCGGGAATGACCATGAAATGTATGGAAATGACCGTGAAGTGAAGCGAATTGACCGTGAAGTGAAGGGATTTGACCGTGAATTACATGGAATTGACTGTGAAGTGAAGCGAATTGACCGTGAAATGATTGGAATTGATTGTGAAGTGAAGCAAATTGACCTTGAAAGTGAAGGGAATTGACCGTGAAATGAAATGAATGAAATTGACCACAAACTAATTGAAATTGGTCACGAAGTGAATGAAATGAATTTTCGACCATCGACCTAATGGAATCTTGGAAAATAAGTAGGTTGGTTAGCTAAAGTAGCATCTCCTACCCCCAAATCCTGTATGGTACGTCAAGTAACTCATTTTGGTTTAAGAGATATGTTTATTAAATAAATAAAGAACGAAATGAATAAAAAGAGATTTTTTTTATATGCTTATATATACATATTTATATAAATATGTATTAGAGAAAAATATAGGAGAAAAAGTTCTCCTTGTAAAAAAAAAAAAGTACAAAGGTGGAACAGTGAGTTGGGGTCGACAGGGTTTAGAGCTGGTCAACCGGATTAGTGGGACAGTGACTCGGGGTTGACCAGGTCCAAACCTGGTTAACCCCAACTCGCTGTCCATCCTTTTGCAATCGGCATGTTATGGGTATGGCTATAGCTACGGTTATAATCTATAGCCAAAAGTAACCTTAGCTTTCACATTTCTAAAAAGCTGAAAAAGCAAGGGCATTTTCGAACTGAGAAATGGAGCCGACAGCTGGGGCTTATTCTTGGGAGGTAAAAAGCGAGTGGGCTTCAAAAGGTTGATGGCCCATATATGGGTCGTACGGTTGGAAATTACTCAATAAAAAAGTAGTTTCAAGGCTGTAATTCCTTAGTCTGGTCAGTACGGAGCTCATCCTACGACTGTCGGGCGGGGTGAGAGCGGTAATAGTTCAGTGGGTGTTACTTAACCATGTGGGCCCTACCTTGATATACTTTTTGTATATCCACGCCATCCATCTATTTTTCCATCTCATTTTACGATGTGATCCTAAATTATAAGAAAATCAAACCCTTAAGGCAAACCATACCAATAAAAAAAAGTGACTAATAACTATTAAAAACTTTTTATGTAATACAAAAGTTTTGGATCAATCTGCTATTCTTATTTTCCATTCATCCAGATATTCTTAACATTATCAAGAGTTTTGATTGCAAATAAACATTAGAAAAACCTTTCACTGGGCCCTTTAGATTTTATTTTTTTTTACAATGAGACACTCAATCACCACTGTTTCTTATGGTGTGGTCTACCTGAGATTTGGATCATGATAATTTTTAATATTCCATGCTAAATGGGCTGAAAAAATAGATGGAGGGTGTCGATATACAACACATCATCAAGGTGGGGCCTACGGTAACACCAAATTCGCGCCCTGGGTGGGGAGGTGTTCTGACAACTTCATCCATCCATCATCCAAAAAAAGAGAAATTTGCGAATATGGACCCCACCTTTTATCTAGTGGTTTTTATGAAGCAAAACAAACTTAATGTATGAACTTAGACCTGCTGGTAAGGACAGCGAAATTGAGGACGAAAATACCCTTACTTTTTAAGTAAGGTAGTTTGGGAAGGTATTGGCAGCCCTCTATAGCTACAGATTATAACTGTAGCCATAGGTACTGTAGCCTATCTGATAACCAACCCCTTAAATGTCTTGTCCCACTATTAAGGTTCGTGGCTAGATAGGCTACACTACCTTTGGCTACGGTTATAATCCGTAGGTATAGGTCTTCTGTCATTGCAATACTATCTATCATTCCTCGATATTATCGATAATTTATGCTCAATACTATCAAGCCATTCTTGATAATATTGAAAATTCATCTATTTTTCAAGTTTTGTTGTTGGACAATTTGGCATTTATCTTTGATATTATTGAATTATGTTCGATATTATCTATAATTTATGGTTATGGTTATAATCCGTAGATATAGGTGTACGGTCATTTTCTCCTCTCTTTCCCCACAAGTACTATTAGTTTATTAACTTTCCTTTTCACACCTAATGCAAAAATAAATAAATAAATAAATAAAAATAAAAATAAAAAAAACAAGAAGAAGAAGAAGAAAGAAACAAAGGATTAGGACACCATAGAGAATAAAACACCTCTAAAGACTTGCTAGGAACACACTTAAGTTTGCGACATACAGTTCAGACAGTGGAAGTTTATATCACATTGATCCTTGGATCCAAGTGACTCTTTAGATATATTAGCATCCAGAGGCTAGGTCCACTGTTTGGACCATCTAGTATTTCCTTTTGGACATATTCATATTTCTCATTGCTCCCATTTAACCATTCTTGAAACTCAAATGTGTCATTGAGTTTTATTTTAAAGAATCACCTAATGCCTATTGTAGTGCCCTTCTAACAAATCAAAGAGGCAACAATACAACCGTTCAGATATACACCTTTGTTTTCTTTTTGAAACCATAGGAAATTTGAATCCATTCCTTCAATGCAAACATTACTTTACCAACTTTCTTCTTCACACCTGATGCAAAAATAAATAAATAACACCTAGATCCATGGCTCAACTGGTAGACCGAGTGGAGATACCTCGTTTCAACACTTGAGGTCTTGGTATCGATCCCTAGTGGGGGTGGCTAACATTGAGTGTGTGTACTAACATAGTGTGTAATATGAAAAGTTCCAAATTTATGCCATAGAGATTTTCAATCTAGAGTTTGAAGCTCTAGTTGTCTATGCAAATGGAAGAACGCCAAAAAATTACCTTTACAACAACTTTTTTGTCATCATACATGTGAGCAACACGAACCTCTGCGAGGGAAGCACTTGCTAGTGGAACAAGATCAAACTCAACAAAAATATGTTTCATAAAAAGATTGCTTCATTCAGTTGGCAAGTTTTGCACCATTTGAGCATTTAATCAATCTATAAAACTACTCTTCACAACAAAAAAGAAGGAAAAAAAAAATCAAAAACAAGAACAGGGAAGTTTTGGCTGTTTATTTTGGTGAGAAAAAAATATTAACGATGAAAATGGATAATAGAGTTTGGGAAAAGATTCGGCAAAGAGCTGGGTCATATCTTATCCGAGCTAAAGTATAGTTTGTTAGACTGCTTTTAGTCAATTTTCTTTACTATGTACCAAGTAAAGGGGCAAACTAGAAAATGATTGACTATTGATTATATGGTTGAAATGGCTATTTTAGAGTTAAAGATAGTTACTTCTCCTATGCCATCTATCACTTGCAACTGCAAGTGCAACTATGGCATCATTTCGGGACTTGATTAGGTTAAAATTAAACAAATGTTAGGTCTAGGAAGGGTATATAAAAGTAAGATTGATCCAAGGTTAGAAAGACCCAATCAATTGCATCTTAAATTCCAAACATGAAATTCAGCGTGAAAAACATGAAATTGAACGGGGCAAACTGGATATTGAGTGAGTCAAACATGAAATTCAACGGGGCAAATTGAAAATTCAGTGGGGCAAACATGAAATTAAGCGGGGCAAATATGAAATTCAGTGGGGTAAACTTGAATTTCAGCGGGGCAAACATGAAATTCAGGGGGCAAACATGAAGTTGAGTGGGGTAAACATGAAATTGAACGGGGTAAGCTTGAATTTCAGCGGGGCAAACATGAAATTGAGCGGGGCAAATATGAAATTCAGCAAGGTAAACTGAAAATTCAGCGGGGCAAACATGAAATTAAGCGGGGCAAACTTGAATTTCAGAGGGGCAAACATGAAATTCAGCGGGACAAACATGAAGTTAAGCTGAGTAAACATGAAATTCAGTAGGGCAAGCTTGAATTTCAGCGGGGCAAACATGAAATTGAGAGGGGCAAATTGGAAATTGAGTGGGACAAACATGAAATTGAGTGGGGCAAACTGAAAATTGAGCGGGGCAAACTGAAAATTCCTTAGTTCCCTCGCTCAATTTGTAGTTTGTCTCGCTCAATTCGTAGCTTCCCTCGCTGAATTTTGAGCTTGCCTCACTGATAATGTAAGAGCTACAATTCTAAGAGATCGGAATCTCCGAATAATACATGAAGGAAAATCTCCCCAAATGAACATCTCAATCAATTTATCCTCCTCTTTATAACATATTTTGTTACGAAACCAAAACTTCACCTTGGTTAACTGACAACACCAATAGCAAGAATGGCATTATGTTGAAAGATTGGGATGTAATGGTTTTAATTTACAGGTTATTCATGTTGATTACAGCCAACAAGGCAACAAGGACCCCTTGATTTTTATTTACAAATGGCCTCATTTTTTCTTCACATGCTTCTGAGGAAAAAATGATCTACACAATTTAGGAGCTTTATACCATCTTGTTGCAACATAATCCTATAAGCAATGGAAATGGAAAACCATGAATATGCACGATACTAAGAAGAGTGTTTATGGTTAGAGATAAATAGGAAAGCTGAAATTAAATAATAAGAATCTCATTGTCTCCTTCTCAATTCAGTTTCCAGATGCATGCATGATTGCATCAAACACACTACATACAATGGATGAATTGCCATAACAAGACTTGAATTATATTTTAAATTAGTGAAGTGCAACTCCTAAGACTAACACCAAACTAGGCCAGCCCACAACCAAAATGTCTAACAAAAGGAGACGAAAATATTAGATGATAAGTACTAGAATTAAACCTGGTCAATATTTCAAAATCTTACCAGTGCATAAGTTCATAGACATCCAAGAGAATCATCAAACAAAAACTCATGAAAGCAGCAATAGTGATTTGGGCAAAAGAAATGGAACCTCTTAGTGAGATACAAAAGAAAATTTCATCACAAGCATCATAGCCTTGTCCATTCTTATATGAAAGCAAATTTACTATTACAAAATGCAAAGTAGAGATGAAAAGAGACTCTTCTTATCAATTGCCCCACCGGAAATTCAGCGGGACAAACATCAAATTCAGCGAGGGAAACATGAAATTGAGCAAGGCAAACTAGAATTTGATCGGGGCAAATTGAAAATTGAGTGGGGCAAACTAGAAATTGAGCGGGGCAAACATGAAATTGAATGAGGCAGGTATGAAATTGAGCGGGGCAATCACAAAATTCAGTGGTGGAAACTGGATATTCAGGTCCCTTGAAATTGTAATTGGTTCTTCGATCTTAATGAGAAGCTCTATAAATAGAGCCCCTATAAATTTAGGTCCCCTGAAATTGCAATCGCCTCTCCTTGATCTCAAATACTAGATCACCTTTACATCTTATGAAAAGAAGGTGAAATAGAGCCTCTATAAATCTAAAGGATGTAACATGCAATATAAACGAGAAAACGGATTGCCTAAACAAATTTAGCCAACTGTCGTGCTTCTCCACTCCACCCTTCACCTTGTCAAACCACCATGTTAGTGTACACTTAGATGTTGGGTTGGAGATTACGGCAGATTATTCGTCGCTTGCAGAGATGAATTGAAAAACATACCAAACATAAAATTCACAAGATAAACGTAGTGGACAAAATCAGACATAATTGAAACCAATGTAGCATTTCATTAATTTGAACAAGTTTCATATGAAATAGAAATAGAAATTGAGTGGGGAAATACTGAAAATTGTGTGAGACAAACTATCAACATAAACGAGACAAATTATAATTTGATTGGAGTAAACATGAAATTGAGCAGGGCAAACTGGATATTGAGCAGGGCAAGCTAGATATTTAATGGGGCAAACTACCAAAAATTCAATGCGTAATCTCAGCATTCAATGCGTATTCCTGATTAATCTCAATTTTCAATTATTCAACCATTGCATTTTACCGAGTTCAACGTTAGCCAGATTAGTGGACATTTATTTATTTCGATACAACAAGAAGATGTTGTTTGTAACTAGTTTTGTTGGTTGGTCAATTGGTCACATTTTCTTCATGAAATGGGTTGGATTCATATTATTTTAGATACGGCAAAATAATTCTATTAGATGTAATGTACTTATTCGATCTAATAAGTACCTTGTGTCAAAATTGAGAAAGTTTATCCTTCGAATCTTTATTATTCTTTTATTTATCACCTGCGTTTACTATTTAGGCAGAATACCGTCGCTTATTGTCACTAAGAATCTGAAACAAACCTCAGAAACAGAAGAATGAGGGGAAAGTACGAAAGAAACAGACGAAGAAATAGAAACAACTTCTGAAATGATGAAGACTAAATAGGAACAAGAGGCATCCACAAAAGAAGACCCTTCTCTTTGTTTCGAAGAAAATAAAGATTCAGACAAACTATATAGAAATCAAGGGCTTCAAGAAATTTGAAGTTGGAATTACTTAAAGAGGATAGAGACTTCTTATGAATTGAAAAACCTCTTGTGACTTTTCTTTTCAACTACAAACAATGGAATTGTCGATTGCGATATATAAAAAACAATCGCTTTGAGAAAACATTGAGCTTGATTGAGGTAAACATGAAATTTAGCAGGGGAAACATGAAATTCAGCGGAAAAACATGAAATTCAGTGGGAAAACATGAAATTCAGTGGGGAAAACTTGAATTTTAGCTGGGGAAACATGAAATTGAGCGGGGCAAACTAGAAATTCCGCTAGGCAAATTAGAAAATTAGTGAGGCAAACTAGAAATTCAGCGGGACAAACTAGAAAATTAGAGGGGCAAACTAGAAATTCAACGGGGCAAACTGAAAAATCAGTGGGGAAAACTAAAAAATCAGCGAAACAAACTAGAAAATCAGCGGGGCAAACTAGAAGTTCAGCAGGGTAACTGAAAAATTAGCGGGACAAACATGAAATTAAGTGAGAGAAATTAGAAAATCAGCAAGACAAAATAGAAAATCAGCAGGGCGAACTAGGAAATCAGCTAGGCAAACATGAAATTGAGCAAGGAAAACATAAAATTTAGTGGGGCAAACTAGAAAATCAACAGGGTAAACTTAACAAATAATTTCATGGCTTGAGCTTAAAAATCTAAACGTATCCAATGTTCAAATGGATCACACCACATGAAAATTTTGAATTAAATTTCTCATGTTCATCATTTCTTAGGGGCCACAGAAGTTTTGGATCAAGCTTACAATTGTGTTTTCTATTAATTTATGTCTATATGATCTTATGAATAGGCTTGATAACAAACAAACATCACTGTTGGGCCCATTATGGTTTCAATGGTGGAAATCTTTATGCCTACTGTTTCCCGTGGTATGATCCACTTGATCTTTTGATATGCTTCAATTTGGGGCTAAACTGATAAAATTAAATGGAAGAATGGATGGACAACGTGGATATGCTACATACATTCAATGTGGGCCCATTTGAGTTTACTTAGTATAATGGGAGCGTACTAACTAACTCAATAAGCAATCCGATTATGCTTGCTACGCCCCACAATGATGTTTTATCTATAATACATCATGTTCATCGGATTATGTAATACATCTCCATTTTCATTGGATTATGTATACTCCAAAACCCCATATGTGGGAGGGAACTTAAACAGTGAGGGAGGGAACCTTGACATTGAACGGGGCAAACATGAAATTGAATGGGGTAAACATGAAATTCAATGAGGAAAACATGAAATTGATCGGGTCAAACTTGATTTCCAGCGGGAGAAACATGAAATTCAGCGGGGAAAATTATGAAATTCAATAGGGGAAACATGAAATTCAGTAAGAAAAACTACAAATTGAGAGGAGTAAACATGAAATTTAGCGGGGGAAACAAAAAATTCAGCGAAAAAAACTGAAAAATGAGCAGGGCAAACATGAAATTCAGCGGGGCAAAAAATTGAGTAGGGGGAACATAAAATTAGCAGGGCAAACTAGAAAATCATTATGCCCACCGTTTCCCGTGATATGATCCACTTGATATTTTGATATGCTTCAATTTGGGGCTCAACCCCTTAAATTAGATAGAAAAACGAATGGTTGGTGTGGATATACTACAGGAAACGGATTGACTACTCCCCCTGCCACTAGCTAATGACTGGTGTTCGGTGCTCTGTGGGCCCCATCATGATGTATGTGTTTCATCCATGCCGTCCATCTATTTTTATAGATCATTTTATGATATTATACAAAAAATGAGGTATATCCTAATCTCAATTGGACCACATTACAGGAAACAATATTTAATGAACATCGACCATTAAAAACTTTTTGGGGGCCATAAAAGTATTGGATCAAGGTGATCTTTGTTTTTAGCCTTCATCTAGGTCTTTATGACCTAATAAACAGATTGGGTTTTAGATAAATAGTACAGTGGGCCTCAGGAGTATTTAAATGATGGATATCCAATCACTATTGTTTTCCTGTAGTGTGGTACATCTAAGATTTATATCCCTATTATTTTTAGGATAAAAATCTAAAATGATATTTAAAAATGGATGAACGGAATGGATGAAATACATACATAATGGTGGGGCCCACAGAGCACGGACCACTAGCCACAGGGTTGGTGTCAGGGGGAGTAGCCAATCCGTTTCTTATACTATATACATTCAATGTGGGCCCAACTAAGTTTAAAATATAACTGTGGTGCATGCTTTCTTCACTCGACCGACCATTTTCAGAAGAAGACGAAATGCTGATAAGAGAGGCCTACAAAATGAGTTTTTTTAATCTTTATACCGGAAATGGAGTGAGGAAAGGGGGTGAAAGCAACGGCAATGGAGCAGCAGTGAAAAGGAAGAGGAAAAACAAACAGTGAAAAGGGAGAGAAAAAGTTGCAGCAGTGAAAAGGAGGGGTATTTTTGTTTTGGAAGCAGGTCTCAACAGGTGCAGGTCTAAGTTTGCAAAGAAAGTCTGTACTACTTCATAAAAACCGCTGGATAAAAGGTGGGGTCCACAGTCGCAAATTTCTCTCAAAAAAACTCAGACGCCGATTGGTTAGGTGGATTACCCGTGCACCTGGGGACAGGAGTATCCCCGTGCCCCTGTTGTCGCGTGGCCCCATAGATATTCTTTGAAAAATCTAATCTACTCCGTCCATCAACTTTGCAAACTACAATGGAACAGAATAGCCAAAATACATGTGAGTCATACCACACCAACAGCAAGAATTGAATCCCCACCATTGAAAACTTTGTGGGGTCACAGAAGTTTTGTATACTGTTGATTTTTAAATTTTATCATGTCTTTATGAGTTTATCAACACTGTTCATCTATTTTTTCATATCATTTTTTGGATATGATACAAAAGTTGAGACAGATTCAAGGCTCAAGTGGACCGCACAGTGGGGATTAAACATTCACCATTACAAATATTTTGTTCATCCACGTCTATGTGACCTTATGAACAGATTGGATGACATTAGTCCCTAATAAGGTCATTATAACTGCTGCTTCATGTGGTGTCTAATTGAGAGTTGGAATTGCCTCATTCTAAAATTATATGGTAAATTGGATGAACGGTGTTGATAAGCACATAAATCTAAGTCCATAACAGGGCAAGTAACTGATACACACATTCATAATCCAAAACTTGGAGCGGATTGGGTACTACCCACCCTATCTAGTAATATTCTGTGTCATAGGTATCATTTTAAAACCTATATATATATATATATATATATATATATATATATATATATATATATATACACACACACACACGGAAATGCTCACCTGCGAAACCCGTTCGTAGTATTTAGTACGAACTTTTTTAAGAACCCATCATACATGATGTGGATCTAAAATCTCTCTCTCTCTCTCTCTCTCTCTCTCTCTCTCTCTCTCTCTCTCTCTCTCTATATATATATATATATATATATATATATATTCCTTGAATTAAAAGCTTCATGAACTCAATGGTCTTTAAGGAGAGAGAAAAAATGGGAAATTAATTAAAGAATGTAGGTCCATCATGTAGACTTGCCTCTACCATAAGTACCAAGGAGTCCTGTAATTTTCTCATATCTTCGATCTTGAACATATACAAGGGCCGAAGTATTCAATCATAACCTTAATAAAGGTTTAATTGCAAATTGTACTAGTCCTGTATGAATATAATTACATCTTTGAGCATGCTGGGCTAGGATTTTTCTAGTTAATAACTACAGGTTTTCTTCTTTTTTAATAATCAAATTAGATCTTTCCATGGTTCTAATCAAATAATCTGATTGAATTTTAAAAGAAGTCTTTAATTGATTTCAGTAATTGGTACTCTTGAAATAGTTAAATCATAAATAGATTTTTCTATATTATTGTAACTAATTTGTTCACAGTTTATAATTAACATCTTAGAGATACTAGCAGAGAGAAGAAATACTGATTGTATGAGAGGATGATCCTTATGGAAAAAAGTTGTGGGAAACTTGCACATTCTAAAATATTTAGATTAAGAATTCTAGTGGAATATTAATAGTTATGTGTACAAAGGAGCCTTTAGCAGAACAACAGATGGCTATGCCGACTACCCTGTGATAAGAGGCCTCGGACCTAAGAAATCCTTAATCGAAATCAATAATTTAAGGATATAAAATTTCCTTAAAACGAATACAAAAGACATACCATTTCATTCATCGGCTGTAACGTAAGGAGTACATAGGCACATAGAAATTATAAAGTATAACAATTAAAATATATACTTACCAAACAACTGAGTTGGCTATGATACCAGAATTTGCAGGATCATTTTCAGCACAAATTCAAAATACTTCACATCACTCACAGTGCAAATTAAAACTCTACAAATTTACAAACCACAAACACTCATGAACACCCTGTTCTATCGCTAAACTCATGCTCCGATATAAAGGGTAATCCTTTATTTATAAATGACAAGGAAAACTTCAAAGACTCTTCCGGAGTTGAAAAGCTATTGAGCCCACAAGATTATCTCATGGATTTGAAATCTGAAGGGCCTTTCTGGATTCGAAGCTTCTTTAAGTCTTACTAGTCGGATCCTTTGAGGAATCGTTGCTGCCAGAGGGATCAGATTTACCAATTAATGGAATAAATTTAGTTTTCATCGATAAGTGACTTAAATTTTTTTTTTTCAAAAGAATCTTCATCATGAATAAAAAATCCTTAATCAACTAAATTATCTTTCATTGGATCTTCAAGCCTTCTAAATAAATTGTCTTCTTGAATCGGAGTATGTCTTTTGGATTCATTATCAAATTCGGTTTTGTCAAGAGTGGCTAACATCGATAACTGATTCGATTTCAAAAAGGTCCATATTCCTATCTCACGATCCAAGGAATCCGAAAGGAACAAAAAAAAATTTGCAAGAGGACAAGCCTTAAATCATGAACTTCTTCTTAAACTGATTATCTTTTCTTCTTCTTCTTCTTTTTTTTTTTTTTTGGAATTGGGAAATAGGTCATTAAGCTGATTTGAGAGAAATTGAATACTTTGTTACAAACAGATTCCAACAGAGCTCAAAGAACCAGTTCGGAATCAGAGAGGGATTTGAGGGTTGAAAGTGAATAAACCAAGAATGTTTTTTGAATTAGTAAAATTGAATCCCAGTCTTTGATATAATCACAATAGGAAAAATTAATAGGTCCATTTATTCCAATAATTCTTTTGAATTTTGACCAATGTTGGTTCTAATCTTCAGAAGATAAAATCTTTAAGATTTTTCACTTTGAGAAGGAGAGTTCTTCTTTACTTAATCCTCTAAATTTTATGAATATAAATACCGCCAGTCTGAATTAAGACACGTTCATAATGTTGATGATCGACATTTGGCTTTTGAGGAAGAAAGTGGAGGTTTGATGGATAAATCTTTGAGATTATTTTTAATTCTGAAGTTTGAAGGTCTAATTCATTAGATAAATCATGTGATGAAAAGATCCTGCAACATAAGGGCTTGAGGAAGATTTAGAGGTGAAATTAACCTCTTTACCCTTTTCGGAGGAACACTTTTAGCATCTTTATTTTCTCAAGTGCTCCCCCAAGTAAGTTGATTTATCTTCCTTCTTGCTCTGCATTTTAGACATCATTTTAGCATTCCCCGTAAAAATTCCCTAGATTTAAACTCCACCAATGTATTTGAAGATCTTTTAATATATACTATATATCTAAGGGAAAATTTTAAAAAATAATTTTTTTTTATTAAAGACCTGAATTTCTGGAGTATTCACCAATTTCACGGGCTTGAATCTCAGTGGAATTTCAGGGGCTTGAATCTCTGTGGATCATCAAATCGTCATATTTAAGTTGCCTCATCAAATCGTCATATTTAAGTTGCCTGCAAAGGACTCATCCCATTATCCGATAAGAATTTTGCAAATAGTCGTGGGCTCTACCCTGATGTGTTGATGAAATCCACTCCAACTATCGTGCCCAGCTTGATTCATTTGGCCATGGGCCCAAAAATCAGGGCAATCAATGACTTAAGTGGACCACACAAGTCACGCTCGATTCCTACCAGGCCCCGCCCAAGTCTCAGAATGGGCTGATCGTTTAGGCCTAGCCAAACGACAGAGGGCATGCCTGATGGTAGGAGTGGATTTCGTCAACACATACTGGTGGGGCCCAGAACAAGCTGTTTGCACTACAAGGTGGTCTGTGGTGAAAATGTTTGCACAGGATTGACCTGGTGTGGACCACCTGATACTTTTTTTTTTTTTTTAATGCATCCCATTTTCATGGTGTGCGTGTGTGAAGCCTCCAAGCCGTGTAGGTTATGTGAGGCATGCATCATGTGGCACATTCCAGTAAGATAATCTCACCTGAAAATGGGCTAAGCATGTACGAATACTGTTGTTTGTCAATGAGCTCCTTGCAACGTTTTCCCTCTCGCATCAACGGAAGATTAGTATCCTCATGCTGACTGATACATTACAGTTTGAAGTGGCTTCCTGATGTGCTACGCCAAGGAGACAGCACTATTGTAATCCTGACCATTGATATGGTGAGACTCAGCGAAGATGATATGGTCTGCAGGTGCGTTCATTCTACTGTAATCGGTAACCTTGGAAGGGCAGTTTCCAAGTTACATTGCATCGTGAACATTCGTACATAAATAATAATAATAATAATAATAATAATAATAATAAGAGGCAAATTCATAATAACCCCAGCTGTGCCCACCCATTATAAAACACAGATTGGATGCCAATCCATTGTCGAATGCACATGACCAAAAAATAACCATGCTAGATCAAGCCAAAATAAATAAATAAATAATAATTCAAGGGGATTCAAAGTGCGCAGTAAAAACTTGTCTAAATCATTCACTTGGGAGGCTCATGTTTGAATATGTGATCTTCTAATCTGAAAGTGGGTGGACCTTTCCCATTGAGCAGCCCACTGAGCAGGTGGCTGCATCATAACTCTTCATAAGTTGACCTAGTCACCGGATGATCACATGGGATTTTCACTCAATTGACTGAGAGGAACAAAAATGGCCTAGTTCCACTGGATCCGGGTCCTTACTCTTGCCCAGGTGGTACACTCACAAGAGTTTCAACACCAGGTCAAGGGTAAGGTGGTGACCACCGCGTGAGCGTGTGTCAAAAAAAAAAAAAACCGTCCCACCAGATCCAACATGTAGCATGCACTCCACGGTTATCTTTCCAATGGGGGCCACCAAACTGCTGGTGTGTGCACTTGGGACTCATAGCCTCTGGATTTGAAACATGTAAGCATTTTCAGCAGGCCACGACTTAGGGGGACTGGTGCGAGCACAAACAAGCCAGCAGGACGAGCAATCACAATCTTGCTCACATGTGCCACAATGGCATATCCAGGTGCAAATCCCATTGCATTGCAGCAGATCCTTTCACCGAGGGAAATGTGACTGCCTGCCTGCGACCTGCCAGAACATTGCCAGCCCCCCACAGAGCAGAGCAGTACTCATTGACCAAATTTCATGATTCCAGATGCAACTGAAACTCTGTACTTGAAGCGAGAAGACAGACACAGTATGTGTAGCAGAGAATACACCCATTCAGCATTCTACTTTTCAGAATTGTGAAATTGTCGGTTATCTGATATTTTTTAATAAGATCAATTGCTGGCTTTATCCAAAACCTTCAACAAAACCAAAGTATGGGCACAGTACAGAAGACAGATGGGCACCCTGAAATCTGGCAGGTGCTGGGTCATCAACGATGAATCAATATGGATGATACCGGCGACCACGGCCATTGTCATTGCTTTGCCGTCCCTTGCTGGATCCGCTGCTCCTGTTACCACCTCTATGCTGTGGTGGCGGTGCTGGTAGTGCAGCTCCAGGCTGTTGCCTGTGAAGTAATATGAACCAGGAGAGAATGAATCAGCTTACAAGGTTTGAAGTTGTCCTACTACTGTCCCTCAACATCGTCAACTGTGCCCAGAATCCAAGAACCACACAAACCATACGTGGCACATGTTAACACGATGCAGACCATCAGGGAGACCCTATCATGGAGGGTCCATTAGCTCAAAAATCACATCAGGGAGGCCATACCGTAGAGGGTCCATAGCTCAATCAACCTGCCTGGACTATCTAAACCATCAGAGCAGCAGCCTATAAATAGGCACCGTAACATGAAAAGTAAACGCCCACGATCAACATGCAAATGAGGAAAAAAAGAAAAAGAAAAGAACACAGTCCGCATGGGATTATTGAGCTATGGAGCGAAAATTCACTATGGCCTGCTCAATTAATGGTTCAAATCTGGTAAAAGTTTGACATGTGTAAACTTTGGAGTTCAAGTTTGTATACGAGTCCATGATGTGAAGTGAAAAGGCAAACTTGACCAGCCTTGTGAGTCATGATTCACCTTAAAAGGCAAAAACAAAAAAAAAAAAAAAACATAATTAGCAGTATGTTAATGATTTGTACTTACAGGACATATCCAAGCCGTCCATCGGGCAACAGCATTGGCACCATTGACATGCCAGCAGGAGTTGGTCCCCTACCATAGATCATAGGCTGCAAGATAATAATATATATATATATATATATATATATATATATATATATATTAAAAAAAAAAAAAAAAAAACAGCTTTATACCAAGATAGAGGAATCAAAGAAAATCGATGAATAGATGGAGCAAAGCGAAGCGCACACACACGTGTTGCCAGAAAATGCCCTACTGAATGCAGAGTCTGCGGCCCAAGGCCTCAGCCTCTCGGGGAGGATTGTGTTGGGTTGCAGGTGTTTCCAATCATAGACTTCATGTAATTACAAAAAAAAATAAAGGGTGGAAACCAAGAAAGACAAGAAAAGAAAAGAAAAAGAAAGAAAAATTAGGAGTATGTTACCGGTGCAAAGCCTGCAGCGCCATATCCCCCCAGAGCACCATAAGCACCCGCAAGACCATACCCGACACGGGGGGGATAGTTCGGAAGTAAGGCAGATTTTTGTGTATTTGGTCCCCCGTCAGACTTACGGTGGTCGGCCTGTGGCTTGGCAAGGGAACACTCAAGAACTTGACCTGTCAGCCAACAGAAGCCCAAAATCAATCACGTCAAGGTTTGTTAGTTAGGACTTGGGACAGATCCATTGCTTAATGCATATATCTACACTCATTATCAAGCACACTATCTTTGTACATGTGGTAAAATGAAGGAGAGACAGGCATCTCATCTGCTAGATCCTGCCAGAATGCGCCATAAAATTCAAACCACAAAACACAACACAACATTCTGATGGTCAAGCCACCAACTGGAAATCTTACACCCATTGAATGCCATCCCCCTTTGGTAGTAATTTTTATAAGCGTCAATCTTTCTGATCCTAATGAGTTCTCCAATTGGTGGCTGGGATCATATAACTGTGATTTTCAAGGTATACCCATCCACAGAAAGGCTCAACAGATGAACAGTCTTGAGTCTTATACACGTTTTGTGCAAAAGATAGAAGTAAGAACAGGGGCTGGATACTTCTCGATTATTCTAATCATAATATAACAGTAAAAAAGCAGTAAAAAAGATCACTGAAGAGGGAGATCACCATCTATTTCATATGTCTCTGTGTTCTTGAGCGCTTTCATGGCACTCGACCTCTCTGCAAAATGGACAAAGCCGAATCTGCTCTTCTCCTGACCAGGTTTGGCAGACGGGAGTACAACCTTGGTGATCTCTCCATGCCGTTCAAATAGGTCTCTTAACTGATCTTGTGTCACATTCTTTGGCAAGTTCTTCACATAAATTGCCTTCACCTGAGGGAAACAATTAAATACTCTATGAATATACCAACCAAACCACTAAGATGGAAGTAAAGAGAAAGGATGTGGTTTGGGAGTTTTCTCCCATCCACTGGTGGATGGGATCCGCTCTACACCAAAATCAACAGTGAGGTATGAACAGTTATGAGTGACTAGTTTTTATTTCCCTGTCGAATTGGTGCAGAAAAGGCAGGAAAGTGGTAAACTGCTTATTGTGATTTCCATTTTCCACACCACACCAAGAGCAGATCGGGTGACTACTAAAGGTGCAAAACCCATAAGGATTTTATTATACCTCCAACTGGAGCCTAAGACAAATAGAATACCTGTGAAGCAGGAGAAGAATCAGCACTCTTAGGGTCAGCCCAGCTCACTGTTGGAGCATTAGTGTCTAGCTTGAATTTTGGATTTGACATCTTCTGCCTCGAATGCTCAGCACATGCATGGTTGTAGTACTCGATGAAAGCAAAACCACGGTTACGGCTAGAATTTTGCGGATCCTGCAGTAATAGAGCACAGAGAATTCTCACGAAATAAATATAAAAATAAAAATAAAGCACGGACAGAGACTTCAATAATAATAATAATAAACCTCTCTGATGTCACATAGTCCAGACTCCTCATTAATAGAGAACATGGAAAATTATTAGATATCAAGAAGAAACTTGCAAGTGGCCTCCATTGTCTTTGTTGGTAAACATCTGTCTCTGTTGTATGCGAAGTGAGGAGTCAGTCGACCATCTGTTGCTCCATTGTCCCTTTATCACCCAGATTTAGTGGGATTTCTTGTCTACTTTCAATATCATCAGCTATCTCCCAAACTCTGCATTGGCTTTGCTAGCAGCATGGCATGGTATCAAGCTGGGTGAAGCTAAAACCCGTATTTGGAGAATGGAGATTCTCGCCATTTGGTGGGCAGTTTGGAAGGAAAGGAATGAAAGATGCTTCAACATCTCTCAGTCCACGGCTAAATCAGTGGGATCCTTTGCTAAAAAGTTGATTTTTGAATGGGTGATGAATGTATTGGGCTTAAAAGATTATAATCTTGCTTTCTTAGGTTTATAGGTTGTTCGGTTCTGCTATCTCAGCAGTCCCGCGTTGTTTGTTTCTTTTTGCAGTTTTATATCATCGTTACTTTTGTAAAATTTAAAAAAAAAACAAAACTTGCAAGTGGCCTGATAGGTTAACCATAGTGATATAACGATGGTTTGAGAAGTCAAAAGGTCTCCCTCTCAAACCAATTACAAGTGAATTGGACCAAGAGCTCAATCCGGCCAGGACTCAATCAAACCTCATTCAATTTGCCAAGGCTCAACCGGATCTTATATATATATATATATATAGAAAGAAACAAGTTTTAGACCAAAAAAACAGTTTTCTGTTTAAAGAAAAAATATGCAGGGTTTCTTTTCAGAAAAATAATCTCCTTTTCACTAAAGGAAAAATTTCCAATTTATTTCTCTATTTCATACCTTTTTCTAATTTATATATGCTGTATTTAAATACTGGTGAGTGGTGAAACACATGTGCATCCAACATGAGCAATTCATCTCATTAGGTGGGCCATGCTTTTAGGGCCATAGCACAGATGGTTTGTCTCCAAAATCACATTTATCAGACAATCCTATTCATCTGATCTCTGGCCATTAAAGTGAGGGTGGAAAAAGAAAACAGTTAATGGTCAAATATGCAAGTGTGATGAACTAAAGAATAAGTGATGGATTAGATTGTCTCAAGGGTTTAATTTTAAAAAAGTAGACCACTGTCCTAGTGCCAATATATGGGTGGACCCAAATCAATATGTTGTGGCTCCACCAACGTTTTGGAATGGGTTTATTTTTGTCCATTCATCCCGCTACAACATGGAAAATCACACCTCAAACCTTAAAATCACATGTTGTGGCCCCAGCTGAGTTTTGGAAGGGCCTGATTTTTTATTGCCCACTCATTCTGGACAAGTGCACACACACACACATGCAATCTGAAAGGTTTTAGTGGTGGGTGTCCCCATTCCACCTATTCCCTGTGGTGTGATCCACCTAAGTTTTGGATCAACATGATTTTTGGTGACAGGGTGCAATTGAAGTGGTGCACCTTATGAAAGGAGTGGATGTGGGAACTAGGTCACAGTGGGCCCCACAAATGTATCTGTAGACAATGTGGAAGAACAGCCCAGATATTATTTCTCAGAAGACCAAAACCTTGATACTATGACAGTCTGATGGATGATGCATGCTACAAGTTACTTAAAATTGCATAAACTGATGCAAGTAATTCATGCTAAGCAGTCCAAATAATTGTTCCTAGTTCAGATATATCCTTAACCAAAAATTATCTGAATATCAGATTGGCGGACATTTATTGGATGGTTTAAAACTACAAAAGAAAATCCAACAGACCTGTTTCAACTATTCAAGAAATAAGATTTTGGGAGTGTGACTTAGGAACAGACTCCAAAATATACTCAGTTTAATTGGAATTAATGTATGCCAAGTACGATTTCTAGGTGCCTGCATGTGAAGCACCATCAACCCTCAAGTGTAGAGGTGCCCCACTAGCGTACCTCACTAACTGAGAGCCACATGGGTGGAAATTTCATGACAGCCACCCTGTTCATCAGGTAACCTACCTCATGTTCACCCTTGAACCCAAAAGTCATGAAAATCCAAAATTCAGGTAGGCCACGCTGTAGGAAACGGTTGGGATGGGCATCCCACCATTAGTTTTTGTGTAGGGCAGCCCACCGCGGTGCTTATATGCCATCCAATCCAGTCATCCGATGTGCCTCATCAGGATGAAAGAATTAGCCAAAATCACTGTTCCAAAACTCAGGTGAGCCATACCATTAGAATGTAGAGGTCTTAAGTATAATTCATACTGTTCCTGATGGGTTGGTCCAACTACGTGTT
The DNA here is from genome assembly GCA_037074715.1 of Magnolia kwangsiensis. NCBI lineage: Eukaryota > Viridiplantae > Streptophyta > Magnoliopsida > Magnoliales > Magnoliaceae > Magnolia > Magnolia kwangsiensis. The sequence goes on from CM073586.1 coordinate 100,084,583, forward strand.
GACTCAGCCTGGTTTTGGGGATCAAGGACAAACATGGGTGGTGCACCTGATGGCTGGATCATTCATGTAAAGTCATTTCCCTGATGTTTGAGAAAGTGACCTGGTGAGGAATTTAGCCATTTATATTGAGTAGCATGGATGTTTTGGTATCTTTCAAAAAACCAAAAATCAAAAAACAAAAAACAAAAAACAAAAAACAAAAAACAAGGCAAGGATATTCTGGTCATGCATAAGTCCAGACAAATAAGCTTTAGTTTCTTTTATACAATAGTATACATAGAACCGGTGTTTTCAATAGCGTTATAGCCTAGCGTAGCGAACACGCTACATAGCATACACAAGTAGTGAATTTCCCCGGTAGCCCAAGCTGTAGTGCATGTAGCATATGCTACATGTAGTGTAGCGTGGATAGCATAAGCTACCCGAAATCTCTTTTTTTTTTTTTAAATTAATTTTTTTCTATTTTAGTTTAACACCTATTTTAAAATGGCGATGACTTACACCTATGACACATGACACTACATTAAACTAATCCGGACCATCCAAATTGTGGTCTATATCATGAATTCGTGGTGTTTCAATAATTTAAAAAAAAAAAAAAAAAAACAGAAAAAAAAAAGAAGTCACACTTAGAGATGTCTAAAGGCAGAGAGAGAGAGAGAGAGAGAGAGAGAGAGAGAGAGATTTTGCATGGAAATAAGTGGCTGATGATCCAGATTCGTAATAAAAAACTCATAGAAATTATGCATTTTGTAAATTTTATCATATTTTTTATTATTTTAATTAAAAATATTAAGGATTGTGTAGCTTACGCTACATGCTATGGAGGGCCAAATACCACGCTATACGCTATTTAAAACACTGCATAGAACTTGCACATCCCCAATTCCATAGGCCAGGTAAAGGAAGAAGGTTAATGTCCATCAGGCACCCTGCAATAAATCTTTCACCGATCTTCCATCTTAAAGCCAAACACAATTTGCTAGTAGAAGCTAAGATCATATCAAAATTTGTTTTCTAAATATGGACAAGGCTTCAGCTGGCACAGTGCACATATGGTCTGTCCGCAATTTATCTCCACCATTTAAAGATGGTTGGTGGGAATCTAGTACGAATTTCATAATGTAAAATTTCAAAATATCATTTTGAAATGCAAGTTAAGGTCCCCACCAACAATTGCAGCAAGTCAGGAGCATCTATTAGGAGTCTTATAGTTAGCCGACTCAGCTAGACACCAATTCAGGTTTTTGAACAATTGATAGATGCTTGCCTTTAATTGTTCAAAATAAATAAATAAATAAAAATCCTTACCTTTAGTAGTTCCACGCCATTAACTCCAGGGCCAACCTCTGTCACAACCTTCTTCAAATCCTCCTCCACCCAGCTTCTTGGAACATTACCAATAAATAACCGATGCTTTGCTTGAGATGAAGAACATTTTATCTTTCTTCCCTGAAGCACAAATCATGCAAGGATGTGAGCACACAGAATGTTGTTAAAAAACAAACAAAGTGGAATCAGGATATTTAGAAGCTTCTTCAGTTATGAAAAGAAGCTTCAAAGGAAAATTACACTACTGATCCTTTTTTTTTTTTTTTTTTGAGAGGTAACGGAAACTTTATTAAAAAAGAAAAAGCAAAGAAACAGCAAAACAAAAAGCAGAAAAACAGCAAAAACAAGACAGAAAGGGGAAAAAACTCGCTGAGATGGTGAGAATAAAACCCTCAGTTACAGAACAGATTGGGACTCTGGAGATTAACAAAAATGGAGGCCCATTCAGCTATATGAGGATGGACTCTAAGGAGAATGAAGTCTGCCAATTTAGAGATGTCGTTAAAACATCTCCTATTTCTTTCTTCCCATATAGACCAAACCTCCTTTTTTAATTGACTAAAACACTAAGAATATTTTTTCCTCCAAAGCTCCAAACCCCAAGAAAGGCCTTTCGTCCACTTTAACGTAATAACAGGAAACCATCACTTGGCAAACTAGAAAGTGACAGAACTTCCTGCAAACTCCTGGAGCCGTTTTCACTCTTTTTCATGAAATTCCAGAAAGCATGTAAAAATTTCATTCAGAATAGATATCATAAGCCATTGAGCATGCATGGAACCTCATTTACAGGAAATTGGTTTCCCCAAAAATGAGAGAGTTCCCTCTGGCAAACCTGACTTGAACAAAAACGAGTCAACAGTCACAGCAGGATCGACTTCCCACCTCTCATGGATAGACTAAGTGGATTTCTAAGCAAATACATCTGGCTTGGATCCTAGTTTTCAAGATTTGTTTGGACAGTGGGATTGATAATTTTTGTGTTTGTTTAACTTCTTTAAAATTTATGTTGTGGAACATTAAACATGCATGTATTGGAGACAGATATTTCACCCTTTCGACCCCTAGAGTGAAGGATTTGAAGTGATGCATATCATCCATGTGGTTGCTCGATCAGACCCATTGGATATCCTCATTAAGTAGTTGAGTAGAAGTTGGACTAGTCATTCATAAAAGCTCAAAATTCCTTTCGCATTCAAGAGCTTTTGTGCTTATTTGTCATGTATTTATTGGTAAATGTAGGACTACAACAAAAGGATTTCACAAGATGGATTTTAATATCCAAACATAAAGTCTAAGGTTCCAAGACCTCTTCCCCCTGGATCCTGATTTCCACACATCTAAATGACCCCTTAGCAGCACTCTCTCAATAGTAGGTTTCAAAATAGATGTGCACTTTTGAACTCCTGGCCATTCAAGATATGTATCAAGGCTTAGATAATGATGAAGACAAAGCAACACTTAAAAATGGACTTGCACTTCTGAACTGTCAGCCATTCAAAATGGATGCACGTGTGCGCACACACAATACAACAATCCATTCAGGCAATAGTTCATCATTCCCAACATTAAGCTCATTTTCTGGCAATTCAAAAAGCAATCTTACATTACTTGCTCCATTATCTAAGAAAAGGTGGTTTCAAAACCAAGTGTTTTGATTTTGTATCAAATGATGGAGGAGAGTTAATCACAATTTTACTATTCAGGAAACCAATTGCCTCCAGACACACAAGCACATAGCATGCATGCATGCATAAACACACAATCAATAAATACTCTTTAGAAACAAATCTAATATTAGGGTAATAGGGTTTTCAGACGCAGTTGCTTGCATGGTATCCCTCCCTATTCAACCTCTGTCTAAGAGGTTTTCGATTTCTAGAGTTTTCAAACAATCTGACTTCTCTACAACACAGGTTTTTCTATATAGCATACAAAAAAAGTGCAATACAGCAATCCATTCAGGAAATGGACAATCATTCCCAAGACTGAGCTCATTCGCTATAGAACTGGTGGTTTCAAAACAAGTGTTTTGTTTCTGCATCAAAGAATGGAGGAAATTAATTGCAGTTTTACTATTCAGGAAAACAATTGCCTCCAGACACACAAGCACATGGCATTGCATCCGTGCATGCATAAACACAATGAATAAATGATCTCTGGAAACAAATATAATACTAGAAGGTAAAAAGGTTTCGGACACAGCTGCCTATGTGGCTCCCTTCCCTATTCATTATTTCCTGTTCTCTCTTTGAGAGGTTTTCTATTTTTAGAGTTTTCAAACAATCAGACTTCCTACAGCACATGCTTTTGGATATAGCATACAAAAAGCCTGCAATACAACAGATGCATTTAGGCAATGGTTAATCACTCCCAACACTAAGCTCATTCACTGTAGGAATTCAAGAACCAAATCCTGCATTACTTGCTCCGTTATCCGTGAAAAGGTGGTTTCAAAACAAGTGTTTTGATTCTGTATCAAATAATGGAGGTTAATTAATCAAAATTTTACCATTCATTAAATCAATTGCCTCCAGACACAAGCGCATAGCATGCATGCATGCATAAACACAATCAATAAATACTCTTTGGACATGGCTGCCTGCATGGCACCCCTCCCCATTCAATATTTCATTTCTTTCTTTTTAAAGTTGTTTTTTTTTATTTTTATTTTTAGAGTTTTCAAACAATCAGACTTCTCTACCATACTTGTTTCTATCCATAGCTTAAAACAGTGTGCAATAAACAAGGATTGTGGACCCACCGTGATGTTAACGTGAGATCCCCTCTGCCCATTCGTTGACACATCTCATTGTAGGACCTTATGAAAATAATCAGGGCAATCCACAATTCAGGTGGGCCACACAACAGAAAAAAGTAGGGATGGGAATGCCGAACGTAGAAACCTTCTCAGAGCCGACCGTGTTGTTTATTTGGCATCCAAACCGTTCATCAAGTGAGCACCGCTAAGAAAAAGAATTATTCCAAACATCAGCATGTTCCAAAACTGAGGTGGGCCAAAATATGCAAATTTAGAGATTTTAATTGTGGCTTCACACTGTTCCTGTGGTGTAGCCAGTATGAGTAATGGATAAAAATGGTTTTTGTTATGTGAGGTCAACATTTATTTTTATTTTTTTTTGAAGAGCAATAGAAATTTATCAGGAAGCTGCCAAAGGTCGAAAGAAAACAGGTGAAGCCTGCTACAACCCAAAAAAGAGATACAAAATACAGGAGGTGATAAAAATGATGGACGAATTGAATGTGACACAAACATCACATCACAGTAAGGCCTAGGGATGTTGAGTGATGTGGCAAGCCCCAACATCCACTTGAGGAAGCGGCACACATCACGAATCCTCTAAAGCACCTGTTTTACGATGTGCGTAAAACACCCCAGCCCTTTGGGATAACCATTTGTACATGTAAATATACTCCATCCATCAAATGCACCCCTTGAAGCTATGTTGTAGGGCCCAAAAAAAAAAAAAACAGACAACCACAACTCCTGTGGGCTGCACCACAGGGGGTAATGGAGATAGACACCAACCATAACTGTGTGGAGCCACATGATGTGGATCTTTCATCAAACCCGTTCATCAGGTATGACTCAACAGGATGAAGGGAATATGCAAACCCAACCTGATCCAAGACTCAAGAGGATCACCACGCATGAATAGAGGATTTAGGGGCAAATTTATGCCATTCCTGTTTCTGTGCTACATTTGCTTGCTTATGGACTGTTCATTTTGTATGTACAGTGAGCACAAGCATTATCACCTTATAAACAGAATGGATTTCACATGTACAACATGGTCGGCCTCAAAGACCTTTGGTGTTTTATGAATCAACTCCGTACATCATGTATATCTTCAATCTTAGTACCTGGATATTTAAATTTAAAAAAAAAAAAATCCAAATCCGCAACTCAAGTGGGCCACACCAAGGGAACAATTGATATCAACCATAGGTTTATGTGGGGTCACCATGGTGTGTATCTTTCATCAAACACATTCATCAGATGTGACTGACCAGGATGAAGTGAATATCCAATAACCAGCCTAATCCAAAAATAAGGCAGGACACACTCAAGGTATTCAATAACAGTAACGGTGGCCGTAATGGCCACCCTCATGGCCATTATCATACGGGCCATAACGACTGTTACAGCCCTGTAACAGTCGAAATTTTTAAAACACACGCACATATCGGCCCTGTATCAGCCTGTTACAGGCTCGAACCAATCCATTACAGCAGTTAGAAGCCTGTTGCAGGCCATTTTTTCCAAATTGGATGTTATGGCCCTATATTGTGTAATGGGAAACAATGTTACCCTTACATAACGACCGTTACACCTGTAACATAATCGTTTTTGTATACCATGTCACATACTGCCTAAACTCAAGAGGGTTTCAAGAGCAGTTTATGTTGTTTCCATTAGTGAGGCCAATTGAAATTTCTACTAGGATGATCTTTTGTATCTACAGTTCAAACACTGTTCCTCACTTGATTGACATTGCGGATTTACATATAAAAACATTGTGAGTCCTGCAGTGGTTGGGTGTAGACGCCTCTCTCATCCATGCAACCTAGCCTATTCTCTCGTTGAAGGATGCTCGAATGCATCCCGACCTATTGCAATACAAAATGTTGGGGCTCTAGCCTTTGGATCTGGGTCATGTTCCAACGATCCAAACCATTAATATGACGAGTCTTGCTTTGTATGGTCAATGGTGGAAAGTCCACAAATAAAAGTTCTGGGTTGGATCATTTCAACCCTTTGATAATTTGGCTCTTTTTCTTTGAACATGAATGATCAGTCGATCACCTTTACTTTGAACATGAACGATCATTCGATCACCATAACCTTTGTATAATTCAAGGGTTGAATTATTCAATCCTAGAGATCTTTCAAGAATTCCTCATCCAAGGGGAGCCTTATCAAATAAACGGGTGTATGTTATACAAGAAGCCAACAACTAGCGTCCCAGTATATCTTATTGCAAAATGTGGGGATGTATTTAAGCAAAACTCTCCTTTCTTTATTCTTTGATAATTATCTTGCATTCATGATATTCCATTCTCTCACATACACATACATGGATCTTCTGTGTAACTGCTCTTAGCCATCCCAATCCAATCTCTCACTCACACATTCCCTACTCCACTAAAATATACACAACCACCCACTACCACTTCAATGTCCAACAACCATCTCTCACCTCTCGCTATTCTTCAGTCTCTCGAAGTTTTTCTTCCTCCTGCACTCTACATCTTTTGAGACTGCTCTGTCGGGTCACCTGCCATTGTTGATCTTTTGTTGCATGTGAAGGATTTCAACATTAACAAGCTGACAGAAGCTTCTATGGTAGACAGATCCCTTTAGTCAGATTTATTTTTCATACATTTTGTAATTTTTTAAAGAATTTTTCTAATTTAGTTTTGATTATCTTAACTTAAATTTTTATTATGCATTATGGAAATGGATTTCACATATTTTTTTTCAAAGTTTCTTCAGGCAGAATTAATAATATTAGTGGTTTGCAATTTGTGTTTTGTAATTTATTGTAGGTGATCCGATACCATGTTCAACCTGTAAATGTGGGGAATCAACATTCAGTATTCTGGATTTTCGTTCATCTGGTGGGCCATATGATGAATATTGAATGCAGATGACTATTTTTTTTTTCCTTTTTTTAATCATCAAGTATGACCAAGGGTATTTTTGTACCATTGTAATCACAAAGGGGCCACTAGAGGAACGGTCTAGACCAATGGAAGATGCGCCACATTTATAGAAATCAGCACAAACTACACATCTACACATTTGGTGATCTAGTATAGTCATCCAGTTGGCTCGTTGTTGATTGGCCACTACCCAACAAGCATGGCTCAGTGATAGACTGTGTTTCTACTATGAGGTCATGGGTTCGAGAACCCATGTGGTGTGTGTGTGTGTGTATTCACCTTTTTAAAAAAAGGCAAATCAGAAGCTCTTGAATGAGAATGGCATAAAAGTAGAAGTGACCACTAAATCAACAGTTCGATATACATAACATACACCACATCTTAGAGGAATCCTGCACACATACTTTACACAAGTGCTACCTTGGTGTGTGACATCAGATTCATGTATCGAATATTCATATTGGACCCATGGTGTAGATCTATGGCCAAGAAATAGGAATGGTCAACTAAGAGATTTGCTACAAATGAACGAAAATTGTGGGCAGTAAGTTTCTTGTACCCTACGTTGAGTTCATGTGAACCACTTAAATAAGGCCACATGAATCTTTGTCCACATATATAATTTACACAAGCCACGCCATTTGGCATTGAAACCAGGCCAATGCACTCCATGGTTGGGGGTCAACTGTACATTAAGTGATAGAAGCAGTTGTCCGTTGTTTAATAGTTGATATTAGGTTCAGTTCTTTTCTGAGGAAATGCCCATGGGTCCGTCGCATATTGCGACATAGACCCAAAATTAGATTAAACAGGTGTTCCCAACCTTTTACTAATGGAGATGTGATTTTTAAAATTTGGACCTTTCAATTTATTTTAATTGTCAATTATGACCACTAATCGGACATTTAGGATCTCACTATAGTGTACTTTTTAAAAGTTTTTTTAGGCGTGGATTGCCCTGATGTCAGTTCAAAATGGCATTTTCAATGTGGTTCCAACCCTTTGAAAAGGTTGGATACTGCAAAAAAACAAAACATAAGCTTCAAAGTGTTATTAATTTTGTATCTAATGCTCCAAAGTTCGTCAACTAAGTAACACATTCATCAAATACATATAGAAACATACCATGGGTCCTAATAGTAGTTGCAAAAAAGAAATACTACAATGCATTGGCATTACCTTGAATTCAGTATTATTCAGATCCTCGATTGCCTTGGAAGCTAAATCTTTAGTTCTGAAGGTCACGAAAGCATAGCCCTTGTTCTCTGCAGAATCCTTACCTTTCATTATCCTAACCTGTCATAACAAAACAGGAATGTAAATAGAATATATACAATGAAGGGGCAGAATAGTGTTAGAAAACAAAATATTTACCTCAGTGACTTCTCCAATAGACTCACAAAAGCCCTTCAAATCCTCTTCTGAGGCATCATGAGGGATGCCACCAACATAAACTTCGGAACCATGAGGAGGAAGAGCAAGAAGCTCAGCATGCTTTTCGCTCTCATCCTCATCCTTCTCCTCAGCAGATTTCATCTCTACATCACCACCAGGGCTTGCTTCTGCATCGGCTCCATTTGGGACTGCAGCCTCCTCTTCCTCTTCCTCTTCCTCCTCCTCCTCCTCCTCCTCCTCCTCTTCCACCTCCTCAACTTCTTCTACCTCTTCCTCTTCTTCCTCTTCCACTTCCTCCTCCACTTCCTCATACTCAACCTCTTCCTCAGGATCATTGTCTCCATCAAGGTCCACCTGCTCTTCAGGTTCAACTGGTTTTTCAGGTTCAGGCTTTTCAGGTTCAACAGGCTTTGGAGTTGCTGCTAATTTTGCTTTCGCCCTCGGCATCTTGTGTGTCTAACAGAAACTTGCAAGGCAACTTTGAAGGAAGCACAGCAGCCAGAAGCATTTGCAGAAGGAAGTATAAAAAGATGGAAAGGAGGAAAAAAAATGAAAGGCCAACAGGAGTTGCAGAGTAAGAATCTCGACTGAACCGGTGCCATGAGAAATGGCTCCAAGGAGTTTCAAAGTGAAAGATTTTCTCTAAAGGGGTGATAAAAAGTAGTAGCACTAATAGAGTCAGGCAACAGAGATTCCGAATGATAATCAAGAGGATGATACTCAAAAGGTGCAAATTTGAAGAAAAGAACTTCAGCAATTTAGATACCAGACTGCTGCCCAAAAATTGTCGCCAGTTTAAGTGTTTAATATCTAAATTCCGGAGCAATTCAATAAAAAAAAAAAAAAAGGAAACAAAGAAGCAGCAACATAAGAATAAGAAATAGGGGAGTAGATGGTAAAATAAATAAGTACACAATTGTTTTGTTCCGGAAAAATAGAAGATACAACAATATGGTGATTCTTAGCAAAACAAAAAGGAAACTCCTAAAGAACAAACATAACAAGGAACAATGTCCAAAGAGGAAACAAATCCATTAAACAAATACAACAGGAAAGTATGAGAAGATGACCTGCAGGATACAGAATTGCAGCTTATTACCCACTTTTTTTAATCAAAACAGTTCAAATTTCAGGTATGGGGCAATCAATGCGGTTGGTCGGATATTGTACTGGATCCAAGTAAGATGATCAGATTTGATTCCTGGCAAATTTGAATGAAAGTACCATGTGTGGTACTGGTTCCAAATCTGATGATTTGGTCATCCCGTTAGGTCTTGCCAGGTCTGGTTTCGAGCATGAATTAGCATTCAGAAAAGGGTCGAGATCCAGAATAGGGTCTAGGATGGTGGTGGAATCAGGTATGCATGTTCAGTCCCGCATCCAGATTCAAGTCCATAGCATACACATCTTTTGTAAAGTTTTAAATAAAAGGTATAATTATATAATGATAAAACTTAAAGATCATATATTTAGGTAACCGAGCCAGCCCCATTTCTAATAAGATCCGAGTCACTGGACCAAAAACCAACATGATTATTAGTCTGGCCCAAAATCTGGAGCTGAATATGATTAAACCAGATCAGATATCCATAGATCCATGTACACATTTGACAGCCTACCCATTAGTCTGCTGTGTTGACATTCTTTGAAATACATGTGGATGACAATCTAGACTTCTTGCAGTCAGAGTGACGAATATTGCCGAGATTTTGAAAATACAGCAGTAATATCACAAGAAATACATTTGATGATACTATCACGAGATCTTCAAAATCTCGGCAGATTTTAAAATCTTGTGTTTTTATCATGAAAATATCTCGACATTAACTCGAAAAAAAGAGAGTAAAAAAATAGGAATTTGTTATGTAATAAACATTTATATCAAATTTATTTAATAGTTTAAAATAAATATTTTTAGATATTTTTCTTTGGAGAGAGTTTCCATTTCAAATATCTTTTGGAGAGATTTTCCCAATAATATCACAAGAAAACCCTCAAATTTTGAAAAATCTCCCGAGAAATTTCCATGCCAAGAAACGAGATTTTTCATTATGCTTAACTTGGCATGCATAGCAACATACAATGGCATGAACTACATATAACGTATAAAACAAGTATACAACAAAAACAAAACCATTATAGAAATAGAACAAAGTGCCCACAGAACAAATTAAGAACAAGTAGGAATAACATATGCTCAATATAACACTCCCCATAGGAAAAAATTACAAATACATGGGGAGAGCAAAAGAATGAGATGGAAAAACAAAAGCATGTGCAAATTAAGAGGACGGCAGATCTAGTTTTGCGTAATTTAATAGATGAAGAGATTTTGGCACCGGCTAAGATGTTATTCTTTTAGAGAACATCCATGTTCTGAGGTTGAAGATTGGAGATTTGGTAAAGGTCATCTCGTAGAGAGAAGCCACTAAGAATTCTCTGGCCCAATATGTGTGTTTGGCTCTTATTTACGCCAAAGAGGTGGTCAAGGGATCAGGTTAATGTTATCCACAAATTTTGTCCGGTCATTAAGGCTACTTTTGTAATACAATCAAATGGGTTTAGGTTGGGCAGGAGTTCATGGGTGATTATGAACCTTATTGCGGAGGCAATTGATCTATGTGCTAATATTGATGTGCATTTCTCACATGCTCATTACGCTGCTAATTCCGAGGACCTTCTGGCCATGCTATGAAATCTCTAGGATGGGGCCACGATTGTGCCTTTTTTTGTTTCCTTCAATGTTTTAAATATCATTATCACATAATGTATTGTACCCTTGGGATACGGATTCATATTGGTTATCGCATAGGATAAATCCGTTGCATCGCATAATGTATCGTTGTTGTTGGGAAACATGGGAATATTGGGAAATTGGTCGATTTTTTCAATGAAACTTCGGGGATTGTTGAAAAAGAATCAATACACACTTAGAAATCAAAACATTACAAAAAGAAAGTGCACATAATAGGGATTTCCTTCGTATGGGGTCCTAATATATGCGCTTTCCAACTGAACTAATGCAAGTATATTAAAAGTCTATTCATATAATTTATAAACGTAAGAAGACATGCATGAAAACACAAGCAATGCATTCAAAAGCAAAAGAATAATTACTAGATTAGGTTACATTATATACATGTTTAATTTTGTGTTTGGATACAAAAATTGCAACTAATTTGCGAGAAATTGAAAATTTTCAAATTTTCTCAATTTTCCGCAACTTAGGCCCTGTTTGTTAATGCTGAATTTTTGCACTTAACGCGGAATGGGGAAAATGTTCCGTGTTTAGTGGTGTTTGTTAATGCATCGTTAATGCGGAAGAAAGAAAGTGCTAAGAGGTTTTTCACTGAATTCTTTCCATGATAGGAGTTTGGCTTAATGGTGAACGCGGAATGCGCTCAGTGAATTTCTTATTAAACAAAAATTTTTGCTTCCAAAATTACCCCTTTCCAAGTTACTGTGGCAATTTTTTCTCTTTAAATTGTTTGTGCAATACAAAATCAACTTTTAACCTATGAAACTTAATTGTGCCCCATCATAATGCATGTGTTTCATCCATTCCATTCATCCATTTTTAAAGATCACTTTAGAGCTTGATACCAAAAATGAGAGGAATATAAATCTCTTGTGGACCATACCACAGGAAAACAGTAGTGACAGTAGTGATTGGATATCCACCATTAAAATTCTCCTAAGGCTCAATGTACTGTTTATTTGACATCCAATCTATTGATCAGTTCATATAGACCTAGATGAACGGAAAAAACAAAGATCAGCTTGATCCAAAATTTTTATGGCCCCCAAAAAGTTTTTAATAGTCAACATTCATTCAAGACTGTTTTCTAGTAATGTGGTCCACTTGAGATTAGGATAGACCTCATTTTTATTCTCATACCATAAAATGATCTATAAACATAGATGGGCAGCATGGATGAAACACACATCATGGTGGGGCCCACATAGCACCGACCATCAGACATTGGCTAGTGGCAGGGGAGTAGCCAATCTGTTTCCGCGGACATGGTTTGGATACTAACAAGTTGAGTAGCGAGACTTGCCAACAAAGTTACGTCACCAAGTTATGTGGGCCCCATCATGACGTATGTTTTGTATCCACGCCGTCCATCCAATTCGAAATATAATTTTAGGTAAAGATCCAAAGAATGAGTCAAATCCAAACCTCCAGTGGACCTCACCACAGAAAACAGTGGGGAGAGTGACGCCCACCGTTAAAAACTTAAATAGGTTGCAAAAGTTTTTGATCAAGCTGATATTTGTTTTTCCCTTCTTTCATGTCCGTGTTAACTTGTGAACAGGTTGGATTTGGATTTCAAATAAAAATAATGGTGAGCCTTAAGAAGGTTCCAACGGTAGGCATCAATCTCGCCACTTTGGGGGTGGGTGGGTAGGATGCGGATCGGTTGGTGTACCTCACACCAGCTATATAGTTGTTGTATTAACGTCAACAAGTTCTATAGGTCCCATCACGAGGTATGTGTTATATCCAAACCATCAATCCATTTGGCAAGCTCATATTAAAACTTGAGACGAAAAATAAGTTGCAAAACGTGATGTGGGATTGAACGTCTACCATTGAAACCCTTTTTGGGGTCACAGAAGTTTTAGATCAATGTGATGTAATTTTTTTCGGTTTGGATAGCATATAAATATAAGGTGGGCTTATTTGAAGGTTTTGTTGCTACTGGTGTTCAATCCTATAAAATCTTCCTGCTAAGAGAAATTGAGGGCCTTATGATGATTTTTAGTTTTTATTAAGCATTTTAGTTTATTTAAATTAAATATAATAATTTTATTTTCATCTCATAAAAAATAATTTCTTTATAATGTAAAACATTTCCAAATGAGAGATAGGGACAAATGTGTCAAATTAACATATTTCAGACATTTAAGATGTTGATTAACAAACAGTTTGTTTAAGATTCCGTACTTAATTTTTAGACTTCAGCCATAATTATCAAACAAGTTTTTTTTACTTCAGATTTCAGATCCAGGCTTTAGATTTCAGATTCAGGCTTCAGATTTCAGATTCGGTCTTTAGACTTCAGATTTAACAAACAGGGCCTTAGACCCATTTCCCCCAAATCTCGAAATCGGAGTTTCAAATCCATGATTTTTCATGGAAAACATGAAGAATCATAGATTTGTAACATTTGGCACTGGTTTAACATGATTTACAATCAAAACATGGATCAAAAATGCTCACTAGATCGAATAGGTGGGATATATCGGCACTATTTATGTGTTTCATATCGCACAGGTGAGATACAAGATATATCGTGAGATATATCGACTGATATCGTCGATATTTAAAACACTAGTTAAGGATATATCAGCACTATATTTAAAGGTAGAGAACACATAAGAAAGAATAATGTAAAATAGCTCAAAATCATCTCACAAGTTTGTGAAAGGAAATCGAGATTGAGTCTCTTTCAAACCAAACCCAGCATATCTTAAACAAGACAGTCGAGGAAAGGAAAAGGAAGTGCATCCAAAGCTGCATGATAATTTTAAAATTAAAAAAAAAAAAAAAACTTTTGGGCATCATTGAGATCAAATGAGGTGCTACAAATGCTTCAAATTTACACAATGTTCCTTTTAGTGTTCAAAAAGGAAATCTGAAGATGAAATTCAGTTAGCAGAAATAAAGAAAGATGATGAATGCGATGGAGGGAAGTCAGACGGAGGTGGAGATTGAGAGACAATAACGGAAGAACATTTACAAGGAAAGTGGGTGCCAGATCTCCTTGTTGTCACCTTCATGACCAACTGCAGAGTGCAGAGGAGACTGATCATCCAGAGTTAGTGATTAGATGACCACAGTTACAACGTGGGATCCAGAGGTAGTTATTCCAAGGTGTTCAGTTTGATTGTCGGCATAGGAGAAAAGGCAATCAATTGGAAGATCATGATTACAATTATGGTGTGGAAATTGATATACTCTAATTTCTACGGAGAAATCCAATCAAGAAGAACTTTCCTCGATTGGTTGGCTAATATAGAGCAATTTTTCAAATGGTTACAAGGTCATGCGCTTCTGTGGTGGAACAAACTCCAGAAGACCTGGGAGCATATTTGGAGTCAGAAGAAGATGAGTATGCAATGCAACAAAAGATGTAGCCCTTGAATTAAAAGCAAGACCTATATCAAAAGTTCCATCATTTCCAACAAAAACATCTAACAAAGACATCTACCGCCTACAGTGTTTTCAATAGAGAGTCTAATGTTGTGGCATAAGCTACATGCTACTTTTATTTTTAATTAATAAGAAAAATATGATAAATAGTAAAAATAATTATAAATTTATAAAGGAAAAAAAAAAGGCCTAGAAAAACATGTTTAATGTTTAACAAAGCATGTTAAAAAAAAAAAAAGGTAAGCACAAATTTGGTGATGGGATCCCCCAAAAATTAGGTCTATACCATAGAAAACAATGGATAGTCACCTACACTATAGCATGGTGGCCCACATGATGGTTGGATCAGCACTGCGAGACTGGATGGGCTAGACAGCAGGACACCCCATAGAAAACAATGAACAGACCGCCACCACACGGGGTAAAAAAAAAAAACCATGCCTATAATATCATCAGGCCGTGAAAAACAATACATGTAGTGTGGGGGCCCACGCCGCAGACAACAGATGGTTGTGGAACAACATTGCATAGAAAAAAAAAAACAAAAACAAAAATTGAATGAAACGCCTAGGAACAGAGAGTAAATCAATTAAAAAACAAACGATTAAGAGTAAGCAACATACCTCTTTTTAGGTTAGAATCAAGAAAAAACAAATCTTGAGACGTTAGGAATGGAAAAATCGATCTTCGCCTTCGTTGGGACTCAATGCCTCCCTAGGGCTTTCGACTCGCAATATGCTAGGGCTTTCGAAAGCCCTCTTTCCGAGGGTTTTGCCTTTTGTAAGTGCGCGGTTCCAGAGTGTTAGTTTTACACCGTTTAAAAATGGTCTTATGTATGCAGATATAAAATCCAAGTTGGAGTAGACCTGAGGAGAGAGTGGTCACCGAACGCCCGTCATTAAAAAATTAAATCCAGATCCTTCCCTAACCACAAATAGGAATTTTATGTTTGATGTACTGTGATTGATCCACGTTATCACTGACATAATTAGCTCTGGATAATAAAATGAGGTTTGTAATATTGTGTCCAATCATATTTTTAGGTATCTATTAAAAAAATACTTACAGCTCATTATAATCTTTATTTCTCATCTAATGAATTGAAGTACACTTAATCCAAAACTTTTGGTTCCCTATAATTTCTAATAGCCGCTTTTCCTAGGATATAGAGTACTTACGATTTAGAAATGCAATACATTTTCTGAGGCCTCATTTGACTCGGTGAATTTAAAAAAGATCTTTGGATTTGAAATACCGTGAATTTAAATTTTTTTGGCTATGTCTGGCACCCTGGATTTAGAATCCCCAGAAATCCAAAAGTAGTTATGCACCTTATACTTCCAAAGGTTTAAATTTAATTTATAAATTAATTTTAATATTCCTAATTAAGCCTATTTGGGAGCATGGATTTGGATCCCTTAGATTCAAAACTGCCCAGATTTGGAATTCTCCGTATGTTTAACACTCTATATTCAAAATTCCTAATAATCTAAAGTAGTCATGCATAATGTTGGTGCAAAAATTCAGTCCACCCACTTACTACCTTCGAGTACTTGCACATGAATAATACAAAGGAGACCCTGGCTAAAGAAGGAGACCCTCCGATGCCAAAGTCAAGTTTGAAATCTGGGGTTAATAATTTTGGAGAGTTTTGGATGAGAGAATTTACATACCTTCTCTTCTAATTATAAGGGAGAGAGGGTCCCATGGTATGGGGATCCTTTCCTGATATTTTGAGAATTTATTGTGATCCAAGATAAACTCAAGATTATAGATCTCTGTGATTCTCGAGATTTGATATTATCTTTCGTAGATAACGGAAGAAATCTTTAGGATTTAGGAAGATCACCCGAGTCCGTAGCTCGGCGTTAAGTCTAATCTCGAGGCGAGTGCCGAGTTGGAAACAACCGGTATTGCTTTGCCCGATAAATCAGCATTCACCATTCTCGACCGTCAATTGAGTCAGAAGACTCGTGCTCCCTTCATTTGAAGCCTTTTGACTTTGTTAGGGATACCGCTGATCTACGATCGTGTTACGACCGACCGATACTGAACCATGACCGATCTATGGTCGTGCGCCTCTCGCCCTACAGTCGATCTGTAATCGAATCATGGTCGTCCTATGGTCGATTCATAATCAGCTTTCGGCTAAGGTATGGTCGATCCATAATCGACCTATTACCTACCTATTGCCGACCTATGGGATAGGTCGAGCCGGGATATGGTCAATCCATAATCAACCTATAACCAACTTATGGGTTAGGTCGGTAGTACATGGCCTATGAAGGGCTCTTTGAGTGTCCTTATGGTTGCATCAACCTCCTTGGAGGCTTTACTCTCTAGACATATGGGTCTCATTTAGGCTCGACGCCCGATGGGGTTATGTTATGTCAGTAGAGTTGGTCCATTTTATAAGCCGACTTGTCCAATTTTTCCCCAACAGTGAGCCCTCCTACTCCTTGTGCCAACCCGTGGATGTCGAGGAGTAGATTAGAGTTAGGTCAGGTTATGATTGGACTGGGCAAGTGTAGTCATTTATTGCAGGTACGATGGCCAGCCCGGAGATCGGAGCATGTCAGCACATATCATGACGTGTCGGTTCAATACTCGATGTCATGTGGGTTTTTAAGCCATCTATTTAGTGGCAGAGCAATGAGAGAATGACGCATGGCGTCGTACTTGATGTTGAACTCAAGCGGTGCATGGGGTAACGCCACATGTCGCTCTGGTGCAGCCGAAGAGGCGTTCATTCGGCTTGCCATTAATTGCCTCTTTACACGAGAGGCACGTGGTATTGCTATATAAGGAATGGCCTAACCCTGAGATCCTTTCCATTTACGTCTAATCTCCCTTTCTCCTTCTCTTCTTCGTTCTTTTGGGCACCACAATCCTCGCCGTAGCCTGCTTAGGGGATAGCCAACGTCAACTCCGATGAGCTCTCTCCCCCTCTTGTTATTTCAATCCATGTCTAGCTCCGTAAGTTCTCCAGAGGGGGTTTTCGGTGGTGAAAGTGGGGTGAGTAGTCACCTTCGAGTTACATCGAACCCACCTTCGCCATTGGTGGTGATGACGGATGCCGCATTCCAGTATTCGTTGTCGAGGAGATTGCTGGAGAGGTCTCTGGCGCAGAGGTCGACGCCGCCTGCTATGGCCTTGAACCTGTCTTCTAGGCGAGAGACAGTGACTGAACAAACTTCTGATGCATGTGACCCTCCTCTTGAAGATGAAGCAGAGGAGGCCGAGGGTGAGGAAGATCCGAGGGGGCTAGTACCCTCGACCCTATTCGAGGAAGAACTTATCCAGATCAGATTTGGGTACCATATCCCCAAATTTGTAATCCTGCGGCTTCCTATGGTGGATGAACTACAGAACAAACTTTTCTTGGGGCAATTACGATTTTTCAAGTCGCTTCACAATGCGGCCTGCAACTCCTGCTCCAGGGGATCACTCAACGTCTTTTAGCTTGCCTCGGTTTGACCCCGAGGCAAATGACTCCAAATGGGTTGAGGGACTTGTTCAGCTGCACCGTCTTATGGGCTGAGAGGGAGTAGCCTGAGCTGTTGGTGGATGAGTTCCTCCACTTATATCAAGTGAGACTGAATCCCCTTCAACCTGGCTAGTATTATTTTTGCACGTGATGAAATACCGGTTGGGCTCTGATAACCAATCCTCCTTCCTCCAACAACAATTGGAGAGATAAGTGGTTCTGGGCTTATGGTCACTGGGAGACAGCTGACCCAGGACCGATCTAGCCTCTCATTCCTCGAGCCTGTTCCTAGCCAGGTGAGTTCAGTATTAACTCTTCTTTTTGTCGATTGGTCTTCTTTTGTATCTTCTAACTCTGTTTGCATATTATCCCTTTAGTTGTCCCCAAGCATCCATCGTCGCTTGATTGTGGCTCGGCTGCTTGGATCAGGGACCTGTGAGCCCTGAATCGGGAGAAAAGATCTTGGAGAGTGCTTCTCCAACCAGAGTGTCTCCTTTAGTCGGGTTTGGACATAACTTTGACAGGTAAGACTTGTGGTAAGACCTTCAGCTGAGGCTTCAGACTTAGGATTTTACAAGTGATAGACTTTTTGACGTACTATCATGTTTTTATTTGATGTAGAGATGTCTGAGGCTCAACTTATTCTTCGACCTCCCTCCAAAGTACGAGCTCCTCCTCGGGACAACACTCACGCTTCGAAAAAGAAGCAGAAGATGTCCTCTAAGAGAAGGGAAAGGTTGTCCCTTCTTGCCTGACCAAGGTTGTCCCTTCTTGCCTGACCATCATAGAGGTCGTGGATGAGGGCATGGAGGTGGCGGAGGTGGCTCCTTCCGAGCCTTAGGAGACTGCCAAACCTCCTTCCGAGGTACAACCTCCGAGGAGGGAGGAGGCTGAGGAAGAGGGGGAGTTTCCGTCAAAACATCGACGGGATTCTCCCATGGGCGAATCGTCAAGGAGCCAAGGAAGAATTCGTCGGCCTATTTGAATCCCCCATGGAGCAAACGCTCGCCAGCATAACGACTACCCTCCTTAAAGTAAGAGCTTTTAGCTGACACTGCTCTTCATCTGTTCGATTTTTGAAATTTTCATTCTAACCTTCTTCCTTTCTTTGCAGTTCGCGCCATGTGCGTTAAGGGCCCGCACCAAGCTTGCCCAAGCTCATAGGCAGGCAATGGAGGTTGAAGCTCGGGCATCGACCACAGAGGCTGAGCTAGAGGCGATAAAGGCTGCTTTCGAAGCATATTCCGTGGAGAAGGCTATGTTGGCCTCGCGATTGCAAGAGGCCAAGGTGGTATATGATAAATGCCACATGGAGCTCGCTGAGACGTGTGTCACGCTAAATCGGCTGAGGACGGATTTGAGGCAAGGCAGGAAAGAGATTAATGACTAGTTTGAATGCCAAGCCTGGAAAGGAAGACTGACGACTTTAATGTCCGAAAGCAGCTCCAACTGAAAAGCCTCCGATTGTCGCACCCCAACCTACTAACTAAAGCACCTACTTAGTTAGGGCAAGGCAGCGACAAATAAGGAAGAGATTTAGGCAACTGAGGCAGTCCTGCTAAACTTCATCACTAGTTACTATATCTTTTACAACGGGCACCACTTCCTTTGTCGGATAACGGCCTTTTTTGGGTGAGCCCTCCTCAGGGGTTTTCTAGTCAAAGGGGGTGGTAGTTTTGGGGACTTATGTTGGATGGTAGGTGTCCCCTTTTTGGTGGACTTAGCCGAGGAGGAGATTCAATCGTTTAGCTTTTCCCCTGGTCACCCTCATTTCGTATATGAGTTCTTTCGCATTTCTCGTCTTGTTTTTCGTGGATTAACATCTCAAGGTCCTTTGATGGGCATAAAGAAATCGTCTTGGTAGCAACCACCAAACCAATAGAACAAACGGTAAGCTCTGCAAGGCTGCCTTGACCATCGCACGAAGGATGCTGTGAAGGAATTTCAATCATCCCAAGCATTCTTGGATGAGAGGGATTCCCTCTATCTTTAGGTTTATGCTGAGTGCGTGAGGGTGATGAAGGAGAGCTTTCCTAAGGTTGACCTTTTAGCCTTTAACGAGAGTGAGTCGGGATTCGATGGGTCAGGCGACGAAGGGGCACTCGAGGTAGTTCCTGAAGCGGCTTCTAACGCTGTGACTGGGCCTTGAAATTAATTTTGCATAGAAAGATTTCCTTCATCCTGCTTCCCTTTTTCAGCTTCAAGCATTTCATGCACACCAAATGCCCGAGCCTCAAGCACCTCTAATATCGCGAGTGTTGTTATCTTCAGCACATCATTTTTTTTTGTTTCTTGCTTACTTTCTAATGTATATGCTGATGCAACACCGATGTAACTATTCCATTTTGATTAATGAAAATGTCTTTTCATCGAAATTTCGCATTGATTTTCCTCGTTTGTTAGATTACATAGCAATTGCGAACACATGCATATTCGTTGTGTATTGCTCGGAATTCGGTTGGGCAAAGATTGCCTATTCGCTGACTCAATGATTGCAAGTCTTGAGGTGCTCGGCATTCCAAAGATGAGGGAGTAGTTGGTCAGTCAGATCCTTCAATCGGTATGTGTCAGGTCGGACTATGCTCGAAACCACGTAGGGTCCTTCCCAGTTGGGGCCTAATGTACCTGTACTAACCTCCTTTATATTCTGGAACGTCTATCGGAGGACCAGGTCTTCCGCTTAGAACCTTTTGACCTTGGCCCGAGTATTATACAATCGGGACACTTAATGTTGACAGACGACGGTCCGAAGCGAGCTTGCTCTCTTCGCTCTTCTAGAAGGTCAAGGCTGAGAGTCATAAGCTCCTCATTGTCTCGTTTGTCGAATGAGCTTACACGGGCGGTAGGCAGCCCGATCTTTACGGGGGTGACGGCTTTCGACCCATACGCTAGGGAAAATGGAGTTTTCCCTGTGGTGGTCCTAGTTATGGTCTGATAAGCCCATAGGACCTTGGGAAGTTCCTCGGCCCAAGCTCCCTTACCTTTATCAAGTTTGGTTCAGAGATGCTGCTTGATAATCTTGTTAATAGCCTTGACCTACCCGTTTACTTGCGAATGCCACGGAGACGAGTATACATTTTTGATTCCGAGGTTCTTGCACATCTCTTGGTACTGCTTATTGTCGAACTGCTTCCCATTATCAGAGACGATAGTCTGGGGTATTCCAAAATAGCATATGATATTTTTTCTAAACAAAATTTTTGCTCGATTATCTTGACTAATGGCTCGGCCTCTGCCCATTTAATGAAATAATTTATAACGACGATGGTGTAATACCTTAGTTCTCGAAACCTGAGGATAGTCGCTCGAGTACGAGAACCCAAGGGTTACGCTATGAAGTGGACTAACATACATCTAAATAGCGACAAATTCCATAACAGAGAGTAAGACAATTTTACATAAACTAAGGATATCAAGAGTAATAACAAGGAAGCTTAATACATGTAAATGAGAGCAAAATGAAATCCCACAACAGGAAAAATATTTTATTATAATTCAAGCAAAATACAAAATCTGAAATATAAAAGCAAGTAAATCTTAAATTATCAGTCGAGCTCCAACAGCTCAGCCGTAATGGCATAGAGTTCTTCCTCACCAAACTCCAACACAGCCGTCCCTGGAATCCTATCATAGGGGTCTCCACTTGTTCATCATACCTGCGTCTATTTCGCGCAACTGCACGATGGGTGAGTGAAAACTCAGTGAAAATTTTTCTCATAGATTCAACCATGATACATCATTCCAAAATGGGTTAACAATTCATATATAATTCATAGGGCAATACAACTAACAATGCATTTGCATAAATATATAAATGTATGCTCAAGTTACGGATCTGGGGATGCACATCCAACTGTCAAAATAAAGGATCGCCTGCAGTAGTAGACTACCTGAAAAAGACCATATAGATCGCCCGCGGTACATTAATTACCTGAAAAAGGCCATGAAGGTGAGTGCGCCTAAGGACGACCTCCTGAAAAAATACTCGGGGTACGCCCAAGGAGGTATAAAATCCTAGAAAAGCCTCATGTAAAGAAAGAGTGGCCCAAAGTACACAAATGCACATGCCTGATGGTTGGACTTAGGTAATAGAACCATAACCAACCTAACAGGATGTGACTTACGAAGAACACTCAGAAAAGCTCACATGTCATGCGTGGATGTTATGCTCCATGACACTTATATACATTACTTTTGATAGAATAAGGGAAGATCATCAACTTTCAAATAAGGAATATCCAACTACGCGTTCCATAATGACTTCCATAATTTCTTTACATTCAAGGAGGGTACACTAAGTATCATGTAAATTTCCAAGTGAGGTCACATCATTAACTAAGAGTCCATCCACAAGTACACTACATGTAAACAAATTCTCATTTTTCATATTGTAAGAACTATTCACAAGATTGTACCTACAAAATTAGAGATTAAAAATATAGAAAATCATGAAGGTAATGTCTCACTACACAATTCACAAATAATCTAGTATGAAAGCTTTCTTTTCTCATCACGTCTAATGGGGATATACACATAGGCAAATGATTATAAATGTGGCATGAAATTTTCATGACAATACCTTATACACATAATTATAAGGAAACATGGCATTAAAATAATTATTTCATGAAATTCAAGATAGCTAGGAATTAATAATTTTCTAAAATTCTATACATTAGAAATTTAATTTACATGGAAATTAGTGAATGGAAGAAGCTATGGGGGATGCTCCTCACCTTAGGGTAATTTCTCTGATTTGTAATGTTCCTATGAAGCGAGTGTGATGATCTGGTTTGAATTGATTGAAGGATGGAGTGTCCTCCAAGGTAACTAATTGCTAGTTGCACCTGGGAGAAACATTGCAAGACCTCGTTAAGTTACGACCGAGTGGACTCGGTCAGGGTTTTTAACCAACAGTGAGTCGAGCTAGATTCAAGGGTTTAATTTACTACAAAACCTTATTTATGATTCGATTTTATCCAACCTTGTTCAGATCATACATAGATGGTTGGAGTTAGTTTGTTTTAGGTGAAAAGTTGACCGAGTCAACTCGCAAATGAGGGTAGAGTTAACTCAGTTAGTTAAAACAGTTGGGTTAGCCCCAAAGTGGGCATATTTCAGTTGTCACGAGTTGGGGGTTTAAAACTGACTAGGAAAACTTGTATCCCAGGTCCCACTGAGTCAGGACTTCTGATTCATAATCAGTTCTGAGTCACTGACTTGGTGTTGACTCGGCCTGAACTATCCCCACAACCCATGCCTTAAGAGTTATAGAATTCAGGTTGGATGAGGTCTGCTTGATCTGAGTTGTCCTAGTCAGGGGACTCGTTCATGGACTCGGTTTGAGTCAGTACCCAATCCTCCGCACTGCACTTGAGTCACTGACTCGGTAGTGCCTCAATGCAAAGGTACTGCAATCCACCGCATCTGGCGAACCAGAGCTAGACTAGAAGCACTAGTCCCAACTCTAGGAAGAAAACTGACTATCTCTATGGAGATAGATAGGTCATTCAAATTAGGATAGAACTTTAATGGGGCTGAGTCACCTAACTCGTAACTGAGTTAAGCTGACTATGAAACCAGTCGGTTGGTTGGGTGGAATCTGCTAATAACGGAGAGTGGGTGCGGATGGTTACCTGACTAGGGGTGGTGTCTGGGTGCTGGACGAAAGTCTGGTTGTAGCGTGTGCCTTTTTAAGTCCGCCGGAATTAGAAACCTGACACTCAGACCTAATTTTGGGTTACTGATCGAGGTAACTGAGCTGGACAGCGATTGGAGTTCGTTCCAGCAGCTACGTTCTCACACAGACGCCCTTATTTCTCCCCTTTCTAACTTCTTCCTCTTTCTTTATCTCTATTTCCTTCTTCCTTTCTTAGCAGGGACGACCCCAAACCGAGTTGAGTTGCTACAAAGCTTGCAACTCGCCCCAAACGGTGCTAAAATTCCTATCTCTTTCTATTTCTATTTCCTATCTCTCTCTCTTCTCCTTAGGATTCGCCCTAATCTCAAGCTATTTATAGCCGCTCCGTTTCTGGAAACATCTCCCACTAATCGCAAGGATTAGTGGGCTGTTAACCTAAGCCGGCTGAGAGAACAATACCATCAGGATTTTCTTAAGTAGTTGATCGTGTGCATGGGTCCAAGTGTCATTCCCAGATGGATTTCGGGTTTGATGGGCCACACGATGGATGCTTCGGATTGGTGAAAGGACCTGATCTTAAAAGGATGGGTTTCACGGTCGGATCAAGGAAGATGACCCACTGATCATGGCGTTTTTGCCATGGTCAGGTTATTCACTGATAGGAGGCGTCTAGAAGGATTGGATGGTGTCCAAGATGACTACGTGGCCCACCTGATGGTGTGTAATAACCGGTGGTTACTACATTGATCCGGGAGAGGCGGTGACTCACGTCCAAGTGTCAACTCGTCAAAATCTCAGAGTTGCTACGAGATATTCATACTTCCCTAACGCGGACAATTAGGATATGCTCTCGAGAAGCTTCTCGAAATCAGGGGAGGGCGGAGATCTATCTTAGCTGAAATGGAAGCTTTCTATTCCGCCTTTCATCTGGTAGGGATCCAAATCCAAAAATCATAGGGTTGACGTGGATTTTCTCCGAGCACGTGGCGTTCGTCTGACTATTTCCAACGGTCGGATTGGTTGGTGGTGTGGCAGACGTGGACATTTCATCTATGTCAGCGACACACACACTTGTTGCTTGCTAGGTTGCTAACAGAGGAGGCGCGAATGATATTCAATCGGGAATCTTTTCATGATCGTGGTCGGTGGGACCCTACATATCAAATGGACGGTGTGGATTTTACTCTTGTATTCGGATGGGTGGTGATTGCCTCGTCAGATGGGATGGTCCCGTTTAAATCGATGTCGGGCGGGAAGTTCGTCTAGAATTCACGATTTCACGGGTCAGCGGTCATTTGACTGGGTTCATGGTTCGGCGCACTGTGTGTGCACATCATCCGTGCACTTGCACCACTCCAAAGTGGGGTCCACATCATGATCCAATTCGATCCACACCGTCCATTTGTCTTGGACGATCATTAAACACCTAGAGTTGGAGTTTTGGTAATTTTTATGTGCTTATGAAGGTGATCTGAGCTGCCTATTCCTCTTATAAGGTTCATAAATTGTTTTGGGCTGATGACCAGTCCGTTTCTGTTCTTGAAAAGGGTCGTACTCAGAGATTTCTCTTGATGTGTATAGATTGCCATTAGTTAGCTTGTCAGTTTCTTTTATTTAGTGGTGTTAGTTGGAAATCTTGGTGTGTTAAACGCAGGGTAGGGTTTTCTCATGGTTATAGTCTTGCTAATTTGCAGTTTAACCATTAATTTTAATGGTCCAGTGATGGATTGAAAAATCGGTCATTACGGACTCGATCTAGAATTGTAGGTTAGTCTTAAGAACTAGATTTGGGCTAAAATGTGGGTTTCGTGATGGTGAGATGGTTTATCTTTAAAATCATGGGTTAGATAGCTTGATCTCTAGACGAAGGTCATTCCTACGGTTAGATTTTCACTAGAGCGTATGTGAATGGTTTAAATAGCTATGATGTCATGGTAATACCTGAGTACGCGAAAGTGCGGGGTGTTACAGATGGCAAACTTAGTCTGACCTTTCCCAGTGGAGAAAGGTCCGATGATGTTAATTCTCCAATGAGTAAATGGCCATGACCCAGTCATGGGGGTGAGTTCCTTCGGCGGTCGCTGCGGGACGGTCACAAACCTTTGACATTTATCGCAACTCTAGACGAGAATCGTGCGTCATGTTGGATGGTCGACCAATAGTAACACTACCGGACGACCGTATGGGCCAACGATCATCCTCCAGAGTAGTTTCCGCAGATGCCTTCGCCGGTCTTGAGATAACGGATAATTGAGATTGCCCAAGTGGGTTCCGAGCGAACCAGGAGCATCGTTGGGATGTCTACTTCATTGACGCTCAGCTTAGCTAAGAACTCAATAGGGATAGATCTGGGGATCTCATCTTCATCTGTTGTGGCAAGCTTCGCTAGTGTGTCGTCTTTGGAGTTTTCGACCCGCTGGATCAGGGCGACGTTACAATGTCGGAAGCCATCCATCAATTCTTTAGCTTTCCGAAGGTAAGCCTTTAGTCGTTCTTTTTTAACTTGGTAAACGTCGGCTATTTGGTTTACGACCAGTTGCAAGTCAAGGAAAACATCGAGATGACTAGCTCTCATGTTAGCCGCCAACCGCAGTCCGACAAGTAAGGCCTCGTACTCTACTGTGTTGTCGGAGACTTGAAATCCAAATCTTAAGGCATACTACATATGTGTGTGTGATCGGGAGTTTTCAAGATGATCCCTGCCCCGCTTGCCTTAAAGTTGGAGGAGCCATCAACATAAAGTCTCCAATGGGGAGGGTCAGGATGTAATTCGGGGTCGGATTACACTTGGTTTCGCCGATCTTCAAACCCTTCCAGTGATTCAGTCGGGTCGAGAGGAGGTCATTTGTCAACCGGGTTTTGCTTAGATGATTGTGTAACCTAAATGAAAAAGTCGGTCATGGCTTGGCCTTTGATTGCGACTCTCGGCTCATATCAAATGTCGAACTTGCTCAGTTTGATTGCCCATTTGGTGAGACGACTTGAGGCTTCTAGTACTTGCCGCAATGGTTGATCGGTTAAAATAATGATTGAATGAGCTTGGAAGCATGGCCGCAGGCATCGGGAAGAAATAACCAACGCTTGGGCCACTTTCTCCAAGGTCGGGTATCTTGTTTCTGCTGGAATGAGTGCTTTACTGACGTAGTAAACTAGGAATTATTTTCCCTCATGCTTTTGAATCAATGCCGAGCTTATTGCTATGCTGGATACTGCTAAATACAGCAGTAGTGTCTCTCTTGGTTCGGGTTTAGAGAGGAAGGGTGGCGATCTTAAGTATACTGTGAGTTGCTAGAGAGCTGTCTCGCATTCCTCGGTCCAGTTCACCATCTCCTGATCTTCAACTGTTTAAAAAAGGGAAGACATTTATCTGTTGCTCGGGACACAAAGCGATTGAGCGCAACAACTCTTCCAGTTAGCCTTTGGATATCCTTGATCGTCTTTGGTGAATCCATGTTGAGTAGTGATGTGATTTTCTCGGGATTTGCTCGATCCCTCGCTGGATAAGCAGAAAACTGAGGAACTTCCCTGAGCTTACACCGAACGCTCACTTGCTCGGATTTAATTTCATCTAGTATTTCCAAAGGATGAAGAACATTTCCTCGAGGTTAGATACATGATATGTAGCTTTGACGCTCTTGATGAGCATATCGTCGATGTATACTTCCATTGTTCGCCCTATCTGCCGAGTGAACATTTTATTGAATAATCTCTAATAGGTCGCTCGTACGTTCTTCAAACTAAAGGGCATCACTCAGTAACAATAAAGACCTTTATTAGTGACAAAGGTGATTTTAAATTTATCTGCTGGGCACATTATAATTTGATTATATCCTGAATACGCATCCATAAAACTAAGAAGTTCATGTCCAGCAGTACTATCGACTAGCTGGTAGATTCTAGGAAGAGGAAATGTCATGCCCCAAACTCAGAAATCGGATTCACAGGAATCTCTATCCTCGAATCTGGTGCCGACAGCCTCTATGGTGCCGACAGCCTCCATGGTACCCCATTCTCGACTCTCAACGCTCATATGTCAGGTTCCGATCCTATGATCCTACAAGGAAGATTTTTTTTCTAACATACATTTATCTCGTAAGAAGCATAACCACAAGTTTTTTCAAATCACAAAAGCAACATCATCATTACATATCCACTAATATAAACTTTGAATACAATACTGAATGAAAAATACATATGTCAAAATAAAATCAAAGCTCCAAAAGATAGCTGCATGCTCCATGCTCAACGTGGCTGATGCAACCTAACATTACCTACATGCATCTATTGTGTATAAGCTTATAAAAGCTTAGAGGGTAGTGTAAATGTGTGCACAAGGTAAGTGCCATGTATTTAATACAATGCCATAATCATATACTATCGAAAATATTGGTAAGATTATGACTCATACGACATCAGAGTAAACAAAAATATTGATAATTCAATGAGTCAATCAATATCAGAATATGCAATATAGATCAACTATGCAAATAAGTCATAAAGAACAAAATATTAGATGCCAAGGATGTAATACAATATACAATTCCTGATGGGTTCACGAATAGCGTCAGCTGTACCTCGACCATATAAATGCAGGAACATAATAACCCAAAATACCATATACTGCGGATGTAATGCAATATGCAGTGTGAATGGAATGACTATGCTGGAGTGTGAAGTCGGGATGATAGTACGTAGTATCGCAGGCTATAGGGTCCATCACAAGGGACTTCTATCCAAACCAATCCCATACTTAATTTAGATAGCTAGACTCAATGTAATAAACTCCTGGTATCAGGTTAGTAGCGTGCCCCAACCAAAATCCTGGCCATTGCGAAGGCACATGTAATCAAATAGTTGCGTACCACCAGCTCGAGTAGATAGTGAATGAATGAATGAATGAGTATGCAACTCCTGCCCAATAAGTCCATATATCAGTACTAATTATCTCTGGGATCATCGCCGGGGTCTAGTACACTCTATACCAGCTTGCCGCCCAATTAAGCGCACAATTGGATAAGTGGAAGAGACCTCACTATCTTCCTGGCCAGTAGTAAGCCAATATCTACCCAGCACATCGATAGCGGACCTATTCATGAGCTGGTTAAACTCAGCCTAGTTATACTTACTCCCTCATGCGAGTAAGGTCACACCCCCTCCCAACCGACCAGGACACATTGGGAGACGCGACCTACTGGTATACAGCCCTCATGCACTCATATATATCCACTCAGTCTCGATGTTGGGGTGTCCTCTGGTACTAAGAGGGTTTAAGAATTTTCATCCACGGCCATCTATAATAGCCCGATGCTAGTAACAGATTTTTAGTGTCCCATTCGACCATCCACGACATGCCTGTGGAGGCTACGACCCTAATGTCGCTAGGGCATACAGTAATCACAACAAATAATGCAAGGTGCATAAGTCATACAGTCCAGTCATGCATCAATCCTGCGCTTACCATGCGCTCATGTGGGATAACTCTACACATCAGGGAGTCCCATAAACCACCGACACTATGACATATACAATGGTCAATCATATCTCATAACAAACATGTAGATGATGCATATGGACATGTATCATGATGCTATGCTATCATATACTCATAATTGGTATCAATAACCGGCACTGATAATCATCATCGATAATCGGCCTTGACAATGTGGACATTTAACCAACATTGCCCCAAGGAGTGGCCCACATAGAGCTTAACATATAGTAGACCCATGGTCTCACATTGTAACATCCTGAAAATCGAGGGTCGAGTAGAAACTCCACTCCCGAGTTCCAGGACATCACCTATGCAAACATTTCAATGATGGATGAATGTCGGCTGTCATAGTGCATAAAACATGAGGTGGATTAAGACCGACATGAAGTGTACAAGCACTTCGTGTGGCCTAACCACTGCCGACGACTCTAGTACGACTCGGGTTCGTCATACACATCCTTCATGGCGAATAGAATCCAACCACGAATTCTAAACTGTTACCGACTGCCTGGACTAGAGTATAGCCCCAAATACTTGTAATCTAAATCAATAATCATATGAGAGAGACAAAATTGAAATACAAGAAATTCTAGCATGTTATTGGCATGTTATAACATAGATCATAAGCAGTTAACCATACACGAGTACTTCACACATAAGGTAATCAATTGAAATATAACAAGTATGGAGGAAATCATGTACATCATCAAATTAGTTGAGAATCCAGTTTCAACGCTAATCTACAACACTATTTGCTCAATTAGTTGAGAATCCAGTTTCAGTTCAGCGGTCACTGAAACTCGATCAGGGACACGAGTGCTATGACATGAAAGGGCAAATTTTTCCTGATCCGAAGCTGAAATTTGATTGAATTCCGACGGTCAGAACGCTTAAAAATAACGCGCAAGTGAACGTGCCAAATTTAGAATTATTTTTCTAAATCTTTTCCTTTTCTCACTCTCTTCACTCCGGACTCAGTAAAATAGCGTCAGGACATCGGTTGGGCTCGATTTTTGAAACGGTTGTCAAGTCCAACTAAGCGGTCATAATGGTCTAAGATTATAGATATCGGACTTTCGACATGCGGTCTAGATCCAATACAAAGTTTTAAAGGGTTCCTGAGAACAAAAAGGTTTAGAGTTTGATCCTAGGTTTTAGGGTAACGTAGCGTCAACGATCTATAGGTTTTGGGTCTTACAGATTGTATTTAAAGTGGTTGGTGCTAATTTTGCAGGAATCTAATGTAGTGCTGGCTAATTCACGTTAAATTTCTAAAGAATTTGGTTCTAAATGATTTTTCTGGCTTTGAAATTAATTCCTAAGAGTGATATGATTGACCCATTGCCTAAGGACGTCTAACTCCAGGTAGGCAAAAATTCGGGGTGTTACACACATAAGGGCCAAATATATAATATCATGGGCCTCACTCAAGAGCTTAATACTTATCACAATGGGCCTTTCATATGGGTCATACATCACAATGGGCTCCATTGCTTGGTCCTCAAATGCATCACAATGGGCCTCATCACATAGGCTTCTATAACGTCCTGAAAAAAATCCGTACAAAGACTCGAGTACCGCCTCAAGCAGAAATCACTTAGGACCAAATCCTTTAGAAATTTAACGAGAATTAACTAGCGCTAAACTAGATTACCTGTGAAATTATCACCAATCACTTTAAATACGATCTGCAAGACCTAAAACTTGTAGAATTGTTAACGCTGCATTATCCTGAAACCTAGGATTTATCTCTAAACCCGGTTGCTCTCGGGAGCACATTGAAACTCCGTATCGGACCTAGACTGCACATCAAAAGTCCGATAGTGACGAACTTAGACAAATACGACCTCCTTGTTGGACTTGATAACCACCTCGAAAATCAAGTCTAGACAGTATGAGTCCGGAGCGAAGTGTGTGAGAAAAGTGAATATTTTTAGAAATTAAATCCGAATTTAAGTAATCTGAGTCGTGTCGCTTGCGGGCCAATTATAAGCATTTAGACCGTCAGAATGTGACCCAAATATACCCTCGGATTAGGGGAGCTATCCCACACGTGCCAATATACTTGTGGCCCTAATTGAGTATCGGTGACCATTGAACTGAAACTGGTCCGTCATGGTTGATTTGTAAACCCGATCGGACTGAAAACTTAGCTTGTGCAAGATCTAATTTTTGTGAGCTTAAGTCCGACCGCATTCAGCAAAGGGACCTCCAGAAATGCTCCATTGGATCGGAACAAACCCGATTTAGATAAACCTAAGTATACCTTGGCCCTGGGGCTGTTTCCGTCAGTTCTGGGCCTATATAAGGGCTTTAAACACCCTCTCATAATGCATACGAATTCTAAAACCCTATCTAAGAAAAGAGAGAGAAAGAGAGAGAGTTAGGGATTCTCTCAGGGATTCTACCCTGCCTCTCCACGTGCTTATCCATCGCTACCGGATCGCTATTCCAGCGATTCTAATTCCATACTTGGGTAAGAAATCCTAGCCCTAACCTGTTCTAGGGTTTCCAATAATTTAAGTGATGATATAGCTAACCAAATTCGTGCTTTAGATTGTTAAACCGTCATTGATGAAGACTAAACGTCTAAATCATATCTATTACGCATTTATCAGTTTAAGGTGCGGACTATATACGTTTAGGTTATACTTTTCAAGACTTTCAATTTCAGTTAATGATTTATTACTGACGCGGGTGCCATTACACATGCCAAATGCGATATCTGTTTAGTTTTACGTATATGTATGAACTATGTTGTGTATAAAGTATTTCATGTGTTTGTTGAAATGTTTGTATGCATTTGGAATCTGATGTTGTGATTGCCATGATTAATTATCGTAGGTACATGGTTGTTATGTATGCGACAATTCCTTGGCAAAAGGATTTGCCCTAATACGTAATATGGCCAACATACGTGATGTATGTTGAAAAGTGTAGTTTAAGTGTTTGTAAAAATGTTTGAATAAGTTAGTAGTTAGTAAAGTGTGATTTATAAGGGAGTTGAGATATGAATCCCAATTACCTTAACTGTATGTATGATTTCCTCCATGAACTGTATAGCCTACTTATTCATGTTAACTATGTGTATGATTTCCTCCATGTACTGTGTATTTATGTTTAAATTATATTCCATAACATGTTCATATGATTGTAGGATTGATTTAAATATTCATTATTGTGATTGTATGTGGTTGAGACTATATCACAGTCCAGGTAATCGGTAACAGGCCTTGAACTGGTGGCTGAGGTTATTTTCACCACGTAGGATGTGTTTGATGAATCCGAGTCGTACTTGGGATGTCGACAGTGGTTAGGCCACACGGAGTGCTTATGCATTTCATGTCGATCAACTCAACGTGTGCTCGTCCTAGTCGAGCTTGTCAATTAACCCGATTGACCCGATGGATGTTCACCATGTTTGGATGCCACTGCTTGAATTTAAGGTACCAAACTCACCAGTGAAACCCTATTAACTATTGTACCTTGATCCGCTAAGACTCATGAGCCGGACATGGTAGTATGAGACATCATGGTCGAGCTATCGGCCTACGCTGGGGCGACGAGCCTCCCTGTAGTGACCAGTGAGCAACCTAGACTCGTGAGCTGAATACGGTGGTATGAGATACTTTATTCGTGCTGTCGGCCTACATTGATTGGTGATGAGCCCTCTGTAGTGACCTCGAGCATATCCTGAAATTGCAATGAGGTGACGAGCCTTATCATAGTATCTAAGGTATGACTAAGCCTGTGTTGATTGGTGACGAACCCTTTATAACAACCTAGAACTGTAACATCGTATGAGAGTTACTAAGACTGATGACCCTATAATGGATCATTGTTTGGGAATTGATATAAGGGAGGTACCTTAGCTTCCCAAACCTGCTGTATGAAAAGGACTAATAAGAACTCAGTAATCACGTTCATACACCACGTTGCATGTGCTTTGGCGAGGAAGAGTACTTTTGGGTGGTTGTCATGTGCGCCGTAAGATGAAGATGCTGAGAGAGTGCAGGCGAGGGCATGCATCATTGCTACATTTTATTCTTGCATTAATCAGAGTATTTAGGACTTATTTGTTGTACTCTTTATCATTACTGCTTGACTGAATTGATAACATGTTAACCTTTGCTGTATAGCTCCATTGAGTTGATCACTCACTCCCACATTCTGGGACGGTGCTTAAACACCAACCAGACTCTGTCTTAGTTTCAGACGATGATGTGATGCATGAGGTAGAGCCGGAGTTCGAGGATGACGAGGAGGCTTTCTCGTGTATGCAGTATTCAGGCAGGTTCACTTAGACCGTTCTGAATCATCGAGACTTCAGGGTTTATGCTTTATAGAGGACTATTGCATTTTGACATTTGTATTTTGAAACTTTACTTGTAACTATTGACCTGGCAGAGCTTACATATTTTGGGGACTTGTACTGGTTTATATATTTGTTTCAGTCTTTCGCTTGCGTATTATAACTGTCCCTGGATTATGTTTTGCTGATTTGGCTTAATCTACCATGTTTTATGCACCAATGCAAACAACATACATCCATCACTAAAAATGTTGCATAAGTAATGTTTTGGAACTCGGGAGTTGGGTTATACTCGACCCCCGATTTTCAGGGCATTACAGCTTCATATACATCACATTGGGCCTTAAACACGAGCCGAATGCACATCACAATGGGCCTCAAATACGGGCCGCATATACATCACATTAGGCCTCAAACACGGGCCGAATGCACATCACAATGGGCCTCAAATATGGGCCACATATACATCACATTAGGCCTTGACAATTGGCCTCGACAATCGAAATCGGCCTCAATAATCTACCTCGACAATCGGAATTGAAATCGGCCTCAACATCAGAATCAGCCTCGACAAATCGGAGTCGATAATTGGAATCGGAATCGGCCTTGACAAATTGGACTCGACAATCGGAAAAGGAATTGGCCTCGACAATCGGAATTGGCCTCGACAATCGGCCTCAACAATTGAAATTGGCCTCAACAATCAGAATCGTCCTCGACGGTCGGACTCGGCCTCGACAATCGGAATTGGCCTCGACAAATCGGACTAGACAATCGGAATTAGAATCGACATTGACAATCGAAATCGGCCTCGACAATCAGAATCGGCCTCGACAATTAGACTCGGCCTTGACAATCGGAATCAGCCTCGACAAATCGGCCTCGACAATTGGAATCAGAATCGGCCTCGACAATCAGAATCAGAATAGGCCCAAAGCGGGGTCCTTAGATGGATGGTCGATGATAGTCCAAGCAATATTAATGAAGCCCATTCGTTTGGGTTAACCTACTAGAGAATAATGAGAATGGCTTAACCAAGCCTAAGGAAAGGTAACAATGTGGACATTTAACCATCACTGCCCATCGATGTGAACATTCAACCAAGATTGCTCATATGGAGTGGCCCACATAGTGCCAAATGTATCGTGGGCCCACGGCCTCATGTAAGGACCTCATACACAACATAGTGGCCACATACGATCTTAATGGGCCACATACAATCATAATGAGCCTTACCATATGGGTCTCACATATCACAATGGGCCTCTACCCATGGGCTCCAAATACATTTTATTGAGCCTCAACCCATGGGCCCCAAATACATCTCTATGGGCGTCAACCCATGGGCTCTGAATACATCTCAATGGGCCTCAACCCATGGGCACTGATATATATCACAATGGGCTGCCTGCCTTGGACGGCGTGGATAAAAATACATCATGGTGGATCCCATCCAGATATGTCACACCCCAAATTTGAAAATCGAATTCACAGGAATCCCGATTGTCGAATCCAGTGCTGAAAGCCTCCGTAGTACCCCATTCTCGGCTCTCAGTGCCCATATGCCAGGTTCCGATCCTAGAATCTTACAAGGAGGATTTTTCAATGTACATTTATCTCGTAAAAAGCATAACCACAAGTTTACCCAAATCACAAAGGCAACATCATCATCACATATCCACTAATATAAACGTTTGAATAGAATGCTGAAAGGGAAATATGTATGTCAAAATCAAAGCTCCAGAAGTCAGCTACATGTTCCAAGCTCCACGCTGCTGCAACCTAACATCACCTGCACACATCTATCGTGCATAAGCTTAAAGAAAGCTTAGAGGGTCGTGTAAGTGTGTGCATAAGGTAAGTGTCAAATATTCAATATAATGCCAAAATCATACAATATCAGAAATACTGGTAAGATCATGAATCATACATATCAGAGTATGCAATATAGATCAACTATACAAGAGAGGAGTCATAAAGAGCCAAGTATCAGATGCCGAAGATGCAATGCAATATACAATTCCTGATGAGTTTACGAATACGGTCAGCCATATCTTGACCATATAAATGCAGAAATACAGTAACTTAAAATATCATATGCCGCGGATGTAATCCAATATGCGGTGCGAATGGAATGACCATGCTGGAGTGTGAAGTCGGGATGATGGTACGTAGTATCACAAACTATGGGGTCCATCATAAGGGACTTCTATCCAAACCAGTTCTTGAGGGTCAAATATTACATATCAGACCCCAGTTATTGCCTGGATTTACGAACATGGTACTGTTTAATGGCCCATTTTAATCGTGTTTTCAATGCAGGATGTATTCAGGAGCTTGAACTGAAAATGGGTATTAAAAGCATAGTTTTAGATGCTCCAGAGGCACCAAGGCAAGGACGGACCCAAAGGGACAACGATCAACGAATGCACACGCCAAAGATCCATAAAAATTTAAGAAACTGAAGCGTAAGTGGCCCAAAATTGGTCCGAAATGTAAGATTGCAGAGTTCCCACCATCTAATCGGCTCCGAATTTCATACATCGCCTGAGGACCACAAATGAACCGTACACGTCAAATTTCAGCTCCTGGATCCCTACAGAAGTGGGCCAACAGACAAATCAGCCTATAGATCAGTGAATTGAGGCCTGCCTGGTATCTGGATATGCGTCAGTTTTTGTCCAAATCACTTAAATTACATGAAGGAAGGAATGGACAGAGCGGAATTCATATATACATCTCAGTGGGACTTATACGTACAAGAAATGTGCACAGTGCACAGGTGCACCGCCTGTGCACCAAAAATCAAGAACAGGTCAGCGTGTGTTGACCCGAGCTTCTTCTTAAAAGAAAAATGGAAAAGCTGTTTTTGTTTCGTAGCTGGACACTGCGATGAGCAGTGGGCCCCACTTGTTATCTATTGGGACAATCAGGACCGTCCATTATGACCCTGAGGTAGGGAGGACACTATTCATGAAGAGTTTTTGGGATCCATGAAAATGTACACATGTACATGAAGTCTCAACGCTGGTTGGACGGCTGAAGAATGGAGTCAGTGGGCCGCAGTATCGGAATTAAAAATCTATCCCTTCTGCACTAAAATTCAACTTAAAATCCAATGAACGGAATGGATTTTCTGTTCTCAACGCTTAAGGGCCATTAAATCACGCCGCAAGGAAAGCCGCCGACTCTGTTCTCAGACAGAGCTTGCGGACAATTTTTCATGGGCCACTTTCACTGATCAAAAGTCCAATCATGACCATCCATTAGCTCCACGTGGTCTCTATTACTATTGTCTAGGTGGCACAATTCTAAGAAATAGCGGATAATGGTTTCTGATCGTCCAAACACATGATAGACGGTGCAAAGGTTTGATTCGATGGGCCGCACTAAACCTAAGTTAAAACCACCCATCCCGTACTGAAATATCGTCACGAATCTACTGGACGGAGTGGATTTCTCATCTGATTTCGATCATGGGCCCCACTGTCAGCTAGCGTAAAGTTTACGCAACCTCTGTTTCGCACGACTGCGAGCTCCGAATTTTTCGGAGCTGTGTGGGCCGCTACCTTAAGTCAGACGGAGGATCTGATCCGTCCATCTTATAGGCCACTCAAAAATGTCCCAAGGGACGTTGATCTTTCGGACAGTATTACAAGAAAAAGGATGTTGGGCGGTTTCAAATATGGCTGTGTACACGCGCATGCGGCTGCTGCTGCATATTGTTTCCACCGACCAACGTGGCTGTATTGTCTCCACCGCCCTAACAACTATAAAAGGACCTGGAGGCAGCCGTGGGAGGAGGATCGACTGGAGACGTGTAAGTAAGAGAAAGAGAGAGAGATTAAAGAGTTTGAATTTAATTTTTATTTAGTTGTTTTTATGTTCTTCGTGGAGAGATCTAGTCCGTCCATGTCGGGCTAAACCTTTTAGCTAGGGCTAAGAGGTGAAGCTTGTAGTGAGATGGGAGATTCCATGCTTTTAATTTAATTTTAATATATGAATTGAAGTTGATTTTAGTTTGATTAGTATGAGAATATTTTTAGTCTTTAATGGTCTGTTGTGACTGAAATTACAATGGGTCTGCAATGGCTTTGAGTATTTCCTTCCCTTTTATGTTTATGACGTCAGGAAGCCCTATTGTTCACCATAGTCTCCTGGGCATGGTTGGATGTCGGTACCCTTCCTAACCTTCATACATGTGATTGGTTGGTAATTAGTTTAATTCTGCTGTTTGCCATAGTCTCTTGGGCATGGTATGGTGATGGAATCCATTCTAATTCATATACCTTTCATCCCTTTGGAACTAGATCAATGACAGTTCAGTTAGTTTCCATAAATCAGGCATAAGATCTCCCTGATCTCTACAAGTGGATCCTCTGAATCCCTAGTTTCCTTACCTTTGAATTTCTCCTACGTTTTAGATTAATTAACCTACAATTATTTTACAATTGCTACTTGATTTAGAATTCATCTTAATCTAGTTCTAGTTTTAGTTAGTTTTAGATAACGTACAAGTTTCAGTCCCTTGGGATTCGACCTCGGTCTTACCGAGTTATTACTACATCACAACCCTACACTTAGGGAGTGAACACCAGTCTCATACTTAATTTGGATAATCAGACTCAATGTGGTAAACTCCTAACCTCAGGTTAGTCAGGTGCCCCAATCGAAATCCTGGCCATTGCGAAGGTACACGTAACAAATACTTGCGCACCACCAGCCCGAGTGGATAGTGAATAAATGGATGAGTATACAACTGCTGCTCCACAAATCAGTACTGTACATCTTTGAGATCATCACCGGGGTCTAGTACACTTTACATGTAAATCACGACCCACTAATGCGCGACCATGCAAGTGGAAGAGACCTCACTATCCACCTGGCCAGTGGTTAGCCAATATCTTCCCGGCATGTCGATAGTGGACCCATTTAGAAGCTGGTTAAACTCAGCCTAACTATGCCTCCTATTCTCGGGCAGGTAAGGCCACACCCCCTCCCAACCGACAACGACATAGTAGGAGATGCGGCCTCCTGATATTCGGTACTCGAGCGCTCATGTATCCACTTGGTCTCGACGTTGGGACGTCTCCTGGCCTCGGAGGTTTAGGTACTTTCACCCATGGATATCCAAAGTGTCCAGATGCTTGAACCAAATATTTTCAGTGTTCCATCCAGTCATCTACGACATGCCTGTGGAGGTTACAACCCTGATGTCGCTAGGGTGTATAGTAATCACTTTCACACAATACAAGATGCACGAGTCATGTAGTCCAATTATGCATCAATCCTGTGCATATCATACGCTTATGTGGGATAACTCCATCTATCAGAGAGTCCCATAAATCATCTGTACTATGAAATATGCAATGATCAATCACATCTCACAATAAACATGCAGATATGTGTATGGGCATGTATAATGATGCTATGCTTTTACATACTCATAATCGGTATCAATAACTAGCATCGATAATCGGCCTCGATAATGTGGATATTTAACTAACATTGCTTCCAAGGAATGACCCGCATAGAGCCTAACATATAGTGGACCCATGGCCTCATACAAGTGCCTAATATACAACACAACGGGCTCAATCGCCTAACCCTTAAATACACCACAATGGGCCTCATCGCATAGGCCTCACATACATTACATAGGCCTCAAATGCATCAAGCTGAGGCTGAATGCTCATCAGAATGGGTCTCAAATATGGGCTGCATATACATCACAATGGGTCTCGACAATCGACCTTGATATCCGACCTCAAAAATCGGAGTTGGCCTCTATAATCAGAATCGACCGTAATAATCAGAATTGACCTCAATAATCGGAATCAGTCTTAATAATCGGAATCGACCTCAATAATCGGAATCGGCTTTGATAATAATCAGAATTGCCTCGATAGTCGATTCGGCCTCGATAATCAGAATCGACCTTGACAATCGGAATCGGCCTTAATAATCGGAATCAGTATCGATAATAGGAATTGGTATCGACAATCAGAATCAGCCTCAATAATTAAAATCGGTAGCTGATCAAATGGGTCGATATAAATGGGGCGATCAAATGGGCCAAGCCAGTTGGGCCGAATCAAATGAGCTAAGTCAATTGGGCCAATCAAATTGGCCAAGTCAATTAGGTCGAATCAAATGGGCCAAGTCAATTGGGCCGATCAAATGGGCTAAGTTAATTGGGCCGAATCAAATAGGCTAAGTCAATTGGGCCGAATCAGACGGGTCGATTCAAATGGGTCTATTACACATTGCTATGAGCCTCTACCCATGGATTCTAAATACATCACAATGGGCCTCAACCCATGGGCCCCGAATATGTCATATTAGATCACTCAAATACAACAAGTAAGCCACACCACTTAGGTCACACCATTTATCTAACTTTAGAGATCATTTTAGAGCATTATCCTAACAATGAATCAGATCAAAAGATCATCTGGACTATACTATAAATAGTAGTGGTGATAATGATTCTCACTGTTAAAAATTTATAGGGCCCCCAATAGCATTTATTTCCCATCCAAACTATTCATAAGGTCATAAGGACTTGGACAGGGAGGGGAAAAATAAATATTATATTGATTCAAAACTTCTGTGACCCAAAGGGGTTTCAATGGTAGATGTTCAACACCACTGTTTTTCTGCAGTGTGGTCCACTTGATAACTGGATCTGTCTCATTTTTGGTCTCAAACTTGAGACGAGCTAGCTAAATGAATGGACGGCTGGATGTAGTACACCCATCATGCGGTGGGTCCCATAAAATGGATGGACGGTAGGGGTACAACTCATGCATCAGGGTGGGAATCCACGTACGTGGTCCACCAGAGATGTGAATCTGCCCCACCTGGCCGTCTAGCAGATGGACGACCCTGATATAACGCATGGTGTAGTGGGCCCACAGAATTTCTGACGTATACAGCAGTGGGACCCACAGAACTACTCATGTCAATACATCAGCAATGGGCTGGTGTGAGGTGGTCCAGCCAATCAACGTCCAGAGTTTGGACGGTGGGGTGGGTCCCACCCGTCTAGGGTGTTGGATGGTATGGATTGACACATACCTCATGCTAGGGCCCATAAAATCATCCAGGCACAGACGACCTGATATAACACATATGATGGTGGTCCCCACCAACTTGTTGATGTAAAGCCAACAACTGGGTGCTCCAGCGATTGAACCACAATAAGTGCGTCCCACGTGGGGCCCACCATAATAACATTATATACATATATTATATATATTATTTAAACATTATTCCTCTCTTTTCTTTCTTTCTTTTTTTTTTTTAAAAGTAGGGTTGCAACGTCCAGTGTCCAGATGGACAGCTGGACAAAGTGCACTCATCAAGTGGATGAAATCCACTTCAATATGGGTCCCACATGGGAAATGTCCCACCATGATATATTATATAATATTATGTATCGTCAATATATATATATATATCTATGTGTGTGTGTGTGTGAGAGAGAGAGAGAGGGAGAGTGAGGATTGCCAGCGTCCAGGGATCCAGCGTCCAGACCCTGGACGTTGGACGGTGGAGATGTTGATACATGCATCACGGTGGGTCCGACACACGTGGTCCACCAAGATCTAGATCTACCTCAAGTCCACATGGACAGTGAGGTGCCACAGATGGTTGGTGTGGAATATACAGCACGGTGGGTCCCACACACATGGCCCATCAAAGTTTTGGATGAAGCTAATACTTGTGTTTTTCCTTTA
Source organism: Magnolia kwangsiensis (assembly GCA_037074715.1). Taxonomy (NCBI): domain Eukaryota; kingdom Viridiplantae; phylum Streptophyta; class Magnoliopsida; order Magnoliales; family Magnoliaceae; genus Magnolia; species Magnolia kwangsiensis. The sequence goes on from CM073586.1 coordinate 100,125,831, forward strand.
TCTTGGCTATCCATTGGACCCGTCGTAAGGTGGGCCTCACGATCGGACGGTCAAGATTGTTTTACATCATGGTGGGCCACAAGGCGTCATAAAAAAAGAAGAGAGAGAAAGAGATAGAGAGAGAAACGTGGAGGGGAGGGACCCCACCACTATTGGCCCCTCCCATCTACAATACATACATCAAGTGGCCCCTAAAATTCAAAATCAACTGTGAATCACCCACCTATCAGCCTTCTCCTTAGCTCCTTGAACTCCTATGCTCCTTGGCTTACCTTTTGATGGAGGTTGATGAAGAATAAAGGGTTGAGATGGGAGATGAGAGAGTGGGAAAGTGGGCCACGCATGGGAGAGAGAGAGCTTGGGCATTGGAAGTTCTCGTGGGATTTGAGAAATTACTTAGAGAATGAGAGAGAAGGAGAGGTGATGGATTGATATGGGATGGGTGTTGTAAGGAAGGTATGGACTTGGTTGAAAATTGTGTAAAAAGGGAATGGGTAGGGAGAGAAAGAGTTGACTTAGGGAAAAAGAGTGATGGTTTCTTGTACTTGAGGTATGGGGTGTACTTGACTTGATTGATTGATTGATCAATTGGACATGTTGTAGAGATTCTTATCGAAATTCATGACACGTGACGTTTCTTCGGAATGAATGCGAGCCTACCACTCCTGGTTTAGGTATCGGATTAGTGCGCAAGTCGCGGCGACAGCACGGCCGTAGGGTTACAAGTTTCGAGTCGAGTCAATTCTGATATGCAGAACTTGGTTTAGGATCACACACAAATGTTAGATACGAGTCAAGAGTTGTCGAAATTCGACCGGAAGGACCGCGGAACCCTACGGAATGACATGGACTATAATACGAGCCTTACCATTCTTCCCTCTAAATAAAAATTTCATCCTCAAAATTTACAAAACAGACAAGGGAAGAGGAAACATCATATATAAGTTAAGGCATAATTAGTTTACATAAGGATTGTGATAATGCTCTCTAATCTCAACCTTGTGCTCCCAAGACGCCTCAACAATATTGTGGTGACACTTACTAAACCTCAGATCCTAGATCAGAAATGATCGAAACTAGGATACCTTCTAACCTCACCATCTCACCAATGACTAATCTAACAAGGTGTCCTAATACCTGGTTGCGCGAATCGTCGGTGACTCCTGACGACTAAGGGTCTTGCGGAGCTGCATAAAACCTACCCTAGGTCTGCTAGGGAGGTGTATGTCCTCCCCAAAGAGGTTGTTGCTGCTGAAAATGGGGGCACTCACGCTTACGATGCCCCGTCTCACCATATCTGAAGTAAACGCCCGTAAACGGTCTCTTTGGTGGTGCTGAAGGTACTGCTAATGCTCGAAAAGATAGACGGTTCCTGTGCCTCTGCAGCCGTCAACGTTGCTGCTGCTAGAAACTATTAGAGGGGATCTTTCTCTCCCGGTCTCCTCTGTGGTCACGAACCCTCTGTGAATCATTCCATTCTCCCTCTTAAATTTAGGCCCTCTGAACCACCTGCTTAAAGGTTCGGAGCATGTGTCCGACGACATGGCTCCTGAGGCCAAAACGTAAGTTATTCTCAAAACGGCGAGCCTTTCGCTCCTCATCATTAACTTAATATGACGCAAACCTTGATAGCGCCACAAAACGAGCCACATATTACGCCACAGACATGTCTCCCTATACCAAGGTCTCGAACTCTACCGCTCACTGTCGATGAATGTGGTAGGGGAAGTACCGTTGCTCGAATCGATTAATAAAATCCTTCCATGTCTAGAAAAATCAGGCCCTGCAACACGGGTAACAGAGGTCCACCAGTGCTTGACCTCACCTTGGAGAAGAAATATTGCCAACCGGACTCGCTGCTAGGTCGTACATACCATAGTATCAAAAATCTTCTCTATATCAGAGCGCCATCTCTCGGCTATAGTCGGATCTGGCTCGCCTTAGAAATATGGAGGATCGAGCTGTCAAAACTCTCGAAGAAGGGCGCTTGAGGGCTCCTACTTTACCTGGGCTTGCAAAACAATAGGATGCCTGCCCTGTCCCTAAAGAACAATCGTCACAACCTACAACATTTACTGTAGCTAGGAGGCACTCACAGGTATGGTCGGATTCGCAGGAACATCATCCTCAGTCTGGGTAGTAGGGCTATCTGGGGGTGGAGCGGGGGTAGCAGGTGATAAAGATGAAGCCTCAAGTGGTGGAGTGAGATTCGCTCGAGTCACTCTTATGGGCGGCATGTCGTATAGGGAAGAACAAAGGCGCCTATTAACCTTAAGAACTCTCGAAGGCACGCACGTTAAGAGTATATAATAGAAGATCAATAAGTTATTCGAACTCGGGACCTAATCAGTCTAAGTTCTTGACAATTATAGAGTATAGGGTAGCTATTAGCAGATACGTGATGTTATCCTCAGGTATTCCCAAGTTATGCTTTGATACCAACTTCTGTCACGCCTCAAATCTGAAAATTAGATTCACAGGAATTCTGATCGCGGAATCCGATGCCGACAGCCTCCGTAGTACCCCATTCTCGGCTCCTAGCGCCCATATGCCAGGTTCCAATCCTGGGATCTTATTATAAGGATTTTTCAATGCACATGTATCTCGTAAGAAGCATAACCACAAGTTTATCTAAATCACAAAGGCAACATCATCATCACATATCCACTAATATAAACATTTGAATACTATGTTGAAAGGGAAATACATATGTCAAAATCAAAGCTCCAGAAGTCAGATACATGCTCTAAGCTCCACGCTGCTGCAACCTAACATCACCTGCATGCATCTATCGTGCATAAGCTTATAGAAAGCTTAGAGGGTAGTGTAAGTGTGTGCACAAGGTAAGGGTCAAATATTCAATATAATTCCATAATCATACAATATCGAAAATAATGGTAAGATCATGAATAATATAATATCAGACTACGCAATACAAATAAGCTATACAAGAGAGGAGTCATAAAGAGCCAAATATCAGATGCTGAAGATGCAATGCAATATACAATTCCTAATGAGTTCAAGAATACCGTTAGCCATATTTAAACCATATAAATGCAGAAACACAGTAACTTAAAATGTTATATGCCGCGGATGTAATGTAATATGCGGTGCGAATGGAATGACCATGCTGGAGTGTGAAGTTGGGATGATGGTACGTAGTATCACAAGCTATGGGGTCCATCACAAGGGACTTTTATCCAAGCCAGTCCCATACCTAATTTGGATAGTTAGACTCAATCTGGTAAACTCCTAATATCAGGTTAGTCGTATGCCCCAACTGAAATCTTAGCCATTGCGAAGGTATACATAATAAATAGTTACGCACCACCAGCCTAAGTGGATAGTGAATGAATGAATGAGTATGCAACTCCTGCTCTACAAATTAGTACTATACATCTCTGGAATCATCACCGGGGTCTAATACACTCTACATGTAAATCGTCGCCCACTGACGCGTGACCATGTAAGTAGAAGAGACCTCACTATCCACCTGGACAGTAGTTAGCCAATATCTACCTGACATGTCGATAATAGACAAATTCATGAGCTGGTCAAACTCAGCCTAGCTATGCCCCCTACTCTCAGCTGGTAAGGCCACACCCCCTCCCAACCGACAATGACATGGTGGGAGATACGGCCTCCTGGTATTCAGTATTCAGGCACTCATGTATCCACTCGGTCTTGACGTTGGGGCATCTCTTGGCCTTGGAAGTTTAAGGACTTTCACCCACGGACATTCAAAGTGCCCAGATGCTTGAACCAAATATTTTTAGTGTTCTATCTAATCATCCACGACATGCTTATGGAGGTCACAACCTTAATGTCACTAGGGCATATAGTAATCATTATCACATAATACAAGATGCATTAGTCATGTAGTCCAATCATGCATCAATCCTGCGCATACTGTGCACTCATGTGGGATAACTCCACCTATTAGGGAGTTCCATAAATCATTTGTACTATGATGTATGCAATGATCAATCACATCTCATAATAAACATGTAGATGATGCATATGGGTTGTATCATGATGCTATGCTGTCACATACTCATAATCGGTATCAATAACCGGCATTGACAATCAACCTCGACAATGTGGATATTTAATCAACATTGCCTCAAAGGAATGACCCGCATAGAGCCTAACATATAGTGGACCCATGGCCTCATACAAGAGCCTAATATATAGCACAACGGGCTCTATCGCTTGGCCCTCAATTGCACAACAATAGGCCTCATCATATAGGCCTCATATACATTACATAGGCCTTAAATGCATCAAGCCGAGGCCGAATACTCATCAGAATAAGCCACAAATATGGGCCACATATACATCACAATGGGCCTCGACAATCGGCCTAGATATCCGGCCTCGACACAATAATCAGAATCAACCTTAATAACCGAAATTGGCCTCGATAGTCGAAATCGACTTTGACAATCAGAATCGACCTTAATAATCGAAATCGGCCTCGATAATAATCGGAATCGGTCTTGATAATCGGAGTCGGCCTTGATAATCATAATCGACCTATGCAATGAGAATCAGCCTCAATAATCAGAATCGGTATCAACAATCAGAATTAGTATCGACAATTGGAATTAGAATCAACAATCGGAATCGGTATTGACAATCATAATTGGCCTCGATAATCAGCCTTGACAATCACAATCGGTATCAACAATCGAAATTGGCCTCGATAATTGGCCTCGACAATCAAAATCGGTATCGATAATGGAATCGATGAGAATATGCTTAACAAGGCCTAAGGGAAGGTCACAATGTGGACATCCAACCATCATTGCCCATCATGTGGACCTTTAACCAACATTGCTCCCAAGGAATGACGCTCATAGGGTCAATCGTATAATTGTTCCACGGCTTCGTTCAAGGGTCTAATACACATCATCATGGGCCATGCTTATGGGGCAAATACGCATCATATTGGGCCTCACTCATGGGCCAATGTATATGACATAGGGTCGTATCAATGGGTTAAATCAAATGGGCTGAATCAACGGGTCGAATTAAATGGGCCAAATCAAATGGGCTAAATCAATTGGGTTGATCAAATGAGCTGATATAAATGGGCTGAGTCAATGGGCCGAATCAAATGGGCCAAGTCAATTGGTCCGAATCAAATGGGCCAAGCCAATTGGGCCGAATCAAATGAGCTAAGTCAATTAGACTGATCAAATGGGCCAAGTCAATTAGGCCGAATCAAAAGGGTTAAGTCAATTGGGCCAATTAAATGGGCTAAGTCAATTGGGCCGAATCAAATTGGCTAAGTCAATTGGGCCGAATCAGACAGGCCGATTCAAATGAGTTTATTACACATTGCTATGGGCCTTTACCCATGGGTTCTAAATACATCACAATGGGCCTCAACCCATGAGCCTTGAATACGTCATATTAGATCACTCAAATATAACAAGTAAGCCACACCACTTGGGCCACACCATTCATCTAACTTTAGAGATCATTTTAGAGCATTATCTTAATAATGATTCAGATCAAAAGATCATCTAGATCATACCACAAATAGCAGTGGTGATAATGATTTTCACAGTTAAAAATTTAGAGGGCCCACCATAGCATTTATTTCCCATCTAAACTGTTCATAAGGTCACAAGGACCAGGACAGGGAGGGGAAAAATAAATATTATATTGATTCAAAACTTTTGTGATTCAAAGGGGTTTCAATGGTAGACGTTCAACACCACTATTTTTCTGCAGTGTGGTCCACTTGATAACTGGATCTGTCTCATTTCTGGTCTTAAACTTGAGACGAGCTAGCTAAATGGATGGACGGCTGGATGTAGTACACCAATCATGCGGTGGGTCCCACATAATGAACGAACGGTAGGGATACAACTTATGCATCAGGGTGGGAATCCACGTACGTGGCCCACCAAAGACGTGAATCCACCCCACCTGGCCGTCCAGCAAATGGACAGCCCTAATATAACGCATGGTGTAGTGGGCCCACAGAATTGCTGACATATATAGCAGTGGGACCCACAGAACTACTGACGTCAATACATCAGCAATGGGCTGGTGTGAGGTGGTCCAGCCAATCACCGTCCAGAGTTTGGATGGTGATGATACAGGGGTAGGTCCCACCCGTTTAGGGTGTTGGACGGTATGATTGACACATACCTCATGCTAAGGCCCACAAATTTCATCTAGGCACGGACGGCTTGATATAACACATATATGATGGTGGTCCTCACCAACTTACTGACGTAAAGCCAGCAGCTAGGTGCTCCAGTGATTGAACCACAATAAGTGGGTCCCACATGTGGCCAACCATAATAACATTATATACATATTATATATATTATTTAAACATTATTCCTCTCTTTTCTTTTTCTTTTTTTTAAAAGCAAGGTTGCAACATCCAGTGTCCAGATGGATGGCTGGACGGGGTGCACTCATCAAGTGGATGAAATCCACTTTAACGTGGGTCCCACATGGGAAATGTCCCGCCATGATACATTATGTAATATATATATATATATATATATATATATATATATATATAATATTATATATCGTCAATATATATGTGTGTGTGTGTGTGTGTGAGAGAGAGAGAGAGAGAGAGAGAGAGAGAGAGAGAGAGAGAGAGAGAGAGAGAGAGAGGACTGCCAGCGTCCAGGGATCTAGCGTCTAGACCCTAGACACTGGACGGTGGAGATGTTGATATATACATCACGGTGGGTCCCACACACGTGGTCCACCAAGATCTAGATCTACCTCAAGTCCACATGGACAGTGTGGTGCCACAAATGGTTGGCGTGGAATATACAACATGGTGGGTCCCACACATGTGGCCCATCAAAGTTTTGAATGAAGCTGATACTTGTGTTTTTCTTTCATCTTGGCCGTCCAATGAACCTGTTGCGTGGGCCTCACGATCGGACGGTCAAGATCATCTTGCATCATGGTGGGCCACAAGGCGTCACAAAAAAAGAAGAGAGAGAGATAGAGAGAGAAACGTGAAGGGGAGGGAACCCACCACTATTGGCCCCTCCCATCTACAATACATACATCAAGTGGACCCCACAACAAGCGACCCCTAAAATTCAAAATCAACTGTGAATCACCCACCTATCAGCTTTCTCCTTAGCTCCTTGAACTCCTATGCTCCTTGGCTTGCCTTTTGATGGAGGTTGATGAAGAATAAAGGGTTAAGATGGGAGATGAGAGAGTGAGAAAGTGGGCCACACATGGGATAGAGAGAGCTTGGACGTTGGAAGCTCTTATGGAATTTGAGAAATTGCTTAGAGAATGAGAGAGAAGGAGAGGTGATAGATTGATATGGGATGGGTGTTGTAAGGAAGGTATGGGCTTGGTTGAAAATTATGTAAAAAGGGCATGGGTAGGGAGAGAGAGAGTTGACTTAGGGAAAAAGAGTGATGATTGCTTGTACTTGAGGTGTGGGGTGTACTTGACTTGATTGATTGATTGATTGATGAGATATGTTGTAGAGATTTTTCTCAGAATTAGCAACGTGCGATGTTTCTTTGGAATGAACGCGAGCCTACAACTCCTGGTCTGGGTATCGGATCAGTGCGTGAGTCACGACGTTGGAACCGTGGTGACGGCGTGGTCACACATGTACAAGTTTCGAGTCGAGTCGACTCTGATATGCGAGACTCGGCTTAGGATCATACACAAATGTTGAATACAGGTAGAGGGTTACCGAAATTCAACTGAAAGAACTGCGAAAGCCTACAGAACGACACGGACTATGATACAGGCCTTACAAGATAATTGGATAGTGTGGATATAAAACATATACATCACGTGGGGTCCATGTGTTCAACAGATACATCAAGGTGGGCCCTACACAGATGGACGACACAGAATGAAATACATACATCATACGGGCTCCACATCCCACGTCTAGATATGGGCGGTGTGGATAAATAAATACATCATGTTGGTGCACTCTTCATCTGGATGGTATGTTTATACAACACATAACAAAGAGGGCCCCACCGTCTAGTAACTGCTGGATGGTGTGAATATAGAACAAATACATC